>CM060689.1:94088230-94688230 GCA_030686995.1 Artemisia argyi | reverse complement strand
TAGAAACTATCACTTAATTTTAAATTGGATTTTTTGATTTTTCTTTTGGAAAACTATTTTATACTTAAAAACAAAGAACTTTTGTAAAAACAACTTTTCTATAACTTAAAAATAAGCAAAACGGACACATAAATGCTTAACAGTTGACTTTTGTTGACTTAAGCTAGAAATCAGCTTCTGTGGGGTCCACAGGGGTGAAATTAAGTTCAAACAAGTTAAGTGAACTGATATGAAGCAAAAACAACAAAAGAGTACCACTGATAAGCAAATAAGCACAAAAATAAGCACTTGAGTTCTTATTTGCACACAAAAAATGGGACAGATTTGGAGGGGGGAAAAGGTAGGGGCAAGAGAGCATAAGCTCAAAACTATGCTTGAACTGGCTAGAGGGCCAGCTGGGGAGTACAAGGAACCAAAAATTATCCAGTGGGGCCCACTTATGAGGTCTGTGGGACCTCTGCTAGTTGGGCAACTGATTGTGCAGCAATCTGAGCACAGGGGAGCAGTTCAGCCTGCAGCCATGTGTTGAGGCTTGATGGGACCCACTAGAAAAATTGAAAATTTATACTGATTGTGGATTCCTAAAGTTTAGGTGGGGCACTACAACATGTAAAAAGCACAAGTCCTGAATTCAATCACAAAAATCAAAACAATTCCTTGAACTTTTGGGTTTTTCCTGAACTATGCTATTTTGACTTTTGTAATTTAGATCCTAGTTTGACTATGGTGAGTTTCTAATGATCCTAAATGACTGACAAGGCTATAATAATCCTAAATGAACTTAAATAGAACAACTTAAATGTATTCTAAGCAAGATTTAAGATTTTGATTCCCTCAAATCCTCACATTTAAGCTGCTAGGGGATTTGATACAAGATTTTGACTTTTTCTTGTAAAATGACCAAAGCAAGAGTTCCTCTGAGCTAATTGGGGCCTAAGTGACTTATCTAAATAGCATTTAACCATAAATAACAACAACAAGTGAGTCCAATTAACTAAACCAAACACCCCTTTAAATGGACTAATTTTGCATTTTAAGAGATTTAAGATGATTTATGCTATTTTACTAATACAGAATGAAAAGATTAGTTGTGTTAAACTATTCTAAGCTAAGTAAAGGTAGAGATTGACAATACATGAATCAAATATAAATATGCTTAAATCTACTAGTTGAGTATATAGATACACCTACATGATTCTAAACAATAAACAACCAAAAAACAACATCAATTCAACTCTTAATCCATATAATAAGCCATAAAATAACAGATAAACTCAGGTTTAAACATTGTAACAGTAAATTGCCAAAAATGAAATTGAAGCTTACAAGTGATTCAATGCTCAAAACAAGGTACCAAGGACTGTAAACCACACCTAAAGCCTTCCACAAGGCCACTAAACCATTTGCAATCCAAAATCATCCATACTCCTTGCTTGTATCTCACTTGTACACTGATTTTTTTTTTTTTATAAATATTTTCTAGTATTTTTTTGGTATTTTTGAATTATTAAGTAAAACTGATTATAATGCAAAAGAAACTTTATAAAAGCTCATAAATAAACTTAAAAGAACAGGTTTAAGCAAGTTTGAACAAGACTAAGCAAATTTGTCAAATTCACTTAAGATTGCTAAAACTGTAATTAATAAAGAAAACTTACAATTGATGCTTGCAATAAGTTTAGATTACATAAATAAGACAGGTTACAACTATTTTTATCTAAGAAAAACTTGAAATTACATTAATTTGAATCTTACACTAATCTACACTATTTTATACTACTTTACACTACTGCCCGCTTCCTTCTGCATCTTCTTCCATTTATAGGCTTCAAAAGGTCTTGTGGGTCCCACAGAAGCTTTCCCACCACCATTGGATCCATGAAACTCATCCTGGCCGTTTGTTGGTTTTGGTGGGAAAATTGGTTAAATACCAATTGGGACTGTAGCGTGTTGGATGGGGGTTTTGGTGCATTTATTGGTCTTGGGAGGTGTAATATGGAAGGGATAAGGGTGTAGGGTGAGCAGGGCAAGTGGTGGTGGTTTTGCAGGTGGTATTGGAGAGGGGGTGAGTGGTTTGGACGGAAGGGAAGTGGTTTGTTGGCTGTTTGACCATGGCGGTGGGGTTTGACCCCGTTAATATTAAAATGTGGGGGTTGGGCTAGTGTGTTGTTTGGGCTGGGAAGGGGTAGTGTTTTGGGCTTGGGGGAGAAGGATGGACCAGGTTTATGTTTTATTCATTGGATTTGGAATTGTTATTTTGGTTTGTAAATAATTTAGCCCAAGGACCAATTGTGTATTTTCTGAATTCCAGGGACCAAAGCTGTAATTATTCCAAATTTTATCAAAAAGGACCATTCTTGCCATACATAAATATTATAAGGACCTAATTGATATTTTTCCAAAATAAAACACCCAGGGACCATTTTTGCCAATTTTCAAAGTTGAGAGGTAAAAAGTGTAATTTTCCAAAAGTTATCAAAAAGGACATAATTTTTCAGAATAAATAGTACAAGGGCCATATATGTAAGTTTTTCCAATTTAAAATGCCCAAGGACTGTTTTTGCCATTTTTGAAACTTCAAAGACCAAAACTGTAATTTCCTCAAACTTTTTATCCAAGGGTCAAACTTGATAACTTGTGAATTCCCAAGGACCATTTTTGACTTTTTATTTCAAAATAAATGCTTAGGGACTAATTTTGACAAGTTTTAAAAGTTGGGGGACTGAAACTGCCAATTATGCAAACTTTGTTCGTTTTTCCTCTGTTTTTACTCATTTTGCATCTGAAACATATAAAACACAATTTTGAGAAATTTTCTGTATTTTGATGCATTTCTGAGTGTTTTTAAATGTTTTTGCAGTTCAGATTGACAAAAAATAATGAGTATTTACACACTCATCAATCCCCCACACTAAACTATTGCTAGTCCCTAGCAATATAGAATCTAAAAATAACCTATTTTGAAAATTTAATGGATTTGATGTCTCTTTACCAAAAGCCATTACTTCTGGAGTAGCCAAATGTTTCTGTTCAAGTAAGAACTATGGTACACTGATAACCATATGATTTTGAGCAAACCATAAGCTGTCGACGGATTTGATTTGTCTTTACCAAAAGCCATTTGCTTCTTGTTAGCATTAAAAATATATATATAGAAGTGATGGTCATTCTCATATTGTAACTTTGTGTCGTTTGTTAAGATTAGTAATAGTTTAGTCATTGGGCTTTGGACTTGGCAAGCTAATATGTTATGTGCTATGTTACATAAGCCTTATTATCTCATCATGTAACCAAGTCCAAGCCCAAGCCCATAGAAAGCCTATGTATGGAACTATAAAAGGCACCTTACCTCTCATTTGTAAGGTGTGCTTGTGTGTGTATTGTGTGTGTTTTCTCTCTTAATAAAAGTTCCATTTCCATCTCTCTTTCTCTCTAATATACAAGACATACATTTATACATATCAAGTCACCATCTTCCATCTCTACTTCTTCTAAGCTTATAGTGTTGTGATAAAGTTGTGATATTTAAGGTCCTACACTTCTGGACTAGCCAACTCTTCACGATTAAAGATATGGTGAGTTGAATACCATACAATTTTGGGCAAATTGTCAGGCATAAACGGATTTGATATATCTTTACCAAGAGCCGTTTGCTCCTGGATTAGCCAGTCCTTATGTGATTTAGACATGGTGGACTGATTACCATTTGTTGTGTTTAGTGCTAAGCACTTCCACTAATTTTTTTTTTTGGCTAAAACAGGGGTATTATGGCACTTATAAGGTAAAAATGTGATCAAATTCTTCAGAATTCCCCCCCCCCCCCCCCACACTAGAACTGAATATTGCCCTCAATATTCAAAGTACCCGGCCCTTATGCCGATATTTTGAAAAACTTTGATTTGAAAATTTTGAAACTTGGACAAGTGTGGGAATATCATTTTTTTTATATGGTATTAACAGCAGGGGTAACTCCCCCACACTTAGGGTGAAAACCCCATATGCATGCTACTGTTTTTGTTTACCGAGTCGCTAGCTTGACTCAACCCCGAATTCATTTGTTCTTGGGGAAGCAAGATGTGGAAAAGACAATCTCCATCGGACGTTCATTCAAGATGTTTGGAAAAACATTTGAAGCACGTGAAAGTTCCACACCGATTAGATAAGTACCCGGCTTTACCTAAAATGGTAAATGGAAATGTCGGGGTCAAAAATAGTGTCTTCATTCCCGAAGGAGTGAAGAACAGGAGAAGCCACGGGATAGGTGAAGAAAAGGAAGAAAACCATGATGAAAATCATGACTAACTCGTTATCACCCATAGGAGAATCCATAATTTCTATATTACGAATCTCATCATTTAAGTTCTTGTGATCAAGACATATCTCGGGTGTGTCTGGATCAAAGTAGAAGTTATCATACTCCGGTGGAGATATGATATGGGTGAGTTCATCGGAGAACTCCTCGGAAAGAGAATCAATCACAAGATGTGAATCTGTGAACTCTTGTTCCGCTGTGGACACATCACAATCCTCATTCTGAATATCAAAGAGTGGATTATCAAAAATCAAAGTAAATTCAGATTCGAATTCAAACAGAGGATTGGTGAGAGTAGTTTTGAATGCTTCGGAAACAAAGTGATAAACATTCTCTATTGGACTGTTGGGATCAGAACTGAGTGACGGATCATGATATAAGAGACTTTCAATTTCTCCTAGATCGGCTTCCAAGTCAAAGAGATCATCTTCACTTCCTGTTGGAAGTGGATTGATGTGAGTGAGTTCATTGGTGAACTCCTCAAGAAGATGATCAGCATCAGAATGTGGAATTGATGCCTCAACATACTCGATGTCTCCATACGATGCACAATCTTTGCTAATATCGGAGAAAGTCTCAAAGTGATCTTTAGGATACTCAAGAGGGGAAGGTAGATCACACATTTGATCAAAAGTTCCGTGTGACTCTCTCGGGATTGGGACAAGGTTCTCAACACTAGACTTTATGAATTCGTCCGATTCCTTTTTAGGAACAGTGCTAAGATGCTCGTCCCCCATGTTTAGAGAGTGAGTGGGAACTTCGGGTGTGATAACAGCAGACTAAGGGAGTTGAGCAGGACTAGTATTCATGGATTGTACAAGTTCCATTTGTTCTTCTGCTAGTAATTCCTTAGTATTCTTTTCTCCCTGCGATTTTTGGATTAGTAGGATTTCAACTAATGTGCTCGATGAATCTTTTTGAATAATAACAACGTTATCTTCATCATCATCACTGTCATCATCGTCATCAAATAGAGCAGTATTGCGAAGATTGGCACGTATTTTAGCTGCTCGTTGCTCAGCCAGTAATTCTTCCATGCTTTTTCCAGAATCTCGTTCTTCAGCAAGTAATTCTGCCATAGTTTTCCCACGAGAATTTGGAATGAGTGGAAATTGTGGGGGTGTGGATGTGTCAAAACCGGACGGTTGACATTGAAAATCATCATGAGGACCCCCACAATACGCACAAAAAGAACTTGGAGCATGGCGAAGTGAAATAATAGCTAATTCCTCCTTAAGTTCTTTAAATTTCTCAAGAACCTCTAGACAAAGGTCTTGCGGGTATTGAGGAGTTGCTTGGATCATTTGGTACTGCGGAGGTTGGTTTTGATACGAATAGTCATAATTGTTACAAGGAAATGGATTCCTTGTTTGACAATCAGAGCTAAAGTGTGGATCTCCATAGTACTCACAACAATATGATTGCTGTGACTGATTCGGTGAATAATATGGATATTTTTCATTTTCAAAACTTTGATTGTTACCAGGAAACTGTTCATAGACAAACTTGTTCCTGGTTTGACACTCAAATCCTTGGTGAGGACCTCAACAAAATTCACACAAACATGTCTGTATTTCATGGTGTGGGGGCTGATGGAATAAATCAGTTGTGTCATGGTAGGAATAGGGATTCTGGTTATAGACAGACCCGTTTCCTGACTCTACCATGCTACAACTTGGACAATTACCACCATTATAAGGACCACCATACCATTGACAATCAAGATAGTGGGGATAAGACATAGAAAGAATCAAAGGGTTTCAGAGGGTAAGGGATAAAAAATCAAAAAGGTGATAGGGTAAAGGTGAATATTTTTGGTATTTTGGATAAACATGCTTAGTGTACATGCACTAAAAACAAAATCAATTAAAACAAGACCGAGTCAAAACAACAGGGAACTTAAACCAATAATCACAGTATGACTGGCTTCTTTGAAAAAGGTACACCACTCATAAGAATACAATGGCAAGTTTTAATCTTTAGTTTGGGAACTTATTATGTTCACACCCCCAGTTGGTAGGTGTTCTGCCTTGGTTTGCGGTGGTAAGATTTTATGTAATTAATATTAACAAAAAAATGTTTTTGGGTTTTTGGGTGTGTGTGCAGAAAAACTTTTGGAAATATTTTTGGTATCGATTCGTTAACCGAAATCGTTTTCTTTAAAATTACTCGCAGGGTGGCGGGAGAGAAAAATGGATCTCTCTTCAGTTCGCAATTAATGTCAGAACTTCCGTATTCCACCTGTGTAGGTTGTAATCTTAAAGAAACCGAAGTAATTTAACTTCACGATTTGTTTTGTTGTTTTTGATTTTTTTTTTGGTGTTGCTAACACTTTAGGAAAAGTGTTAATGAACTTTTTGGATATGATTAAGATTTTTACAAAAACTTTTTACAAAAGTGGTGAAATTTGTACAGCGAGGGTTTTGAAAACCACTAAACCTAAAACGTTTTTAAAACACGCAACAACCTCCCCGGCAGCGGCTCCAAATTTTGATTGACCCTGAACGGTCAGATAATATTGACCAAGGAAATTGGTCAACAAAGTCAAACAGTCTAAGGTCAATGCTCCGTGGATAGTATAGAGTTTTCCCGGATCGTTATGTCCCGACGAGATTGAAATGGTGCTTTTGAACGTCTGTAGTAATGAGCGGCACTGAGGACGATAACCAAAGATGATTTGGAATTGATTATACTACTGATTACTTGGTATTTGAACAACTTGAAACAGTATTAATAATTACAGAAACACATATATGATTATACGTTCAGAAATCAGAATCAATTACAGACAGAAGAAAAGGTGAGTTTTAAACAATTTACAACTACAGGGGGTGCAAATGAAAATTTTACAAACTTAATTATAAAAAGAAAATTAAATTAAAAAGAAAAATATTTTTTTATTATTTTATTATTTAATATTAATTATTTAAATAAAAACTATTTAATTATTTAATTTAATAATATTTAACTTATACTAAAAAGATTTATATTACAAATTTAAGCTAGAAAATTGAAAATTAATTTTTAAAATTGTAAAATGACTTAAAATAAATTTAGAAACTAAAAATATATTCTTTTGTCTTTTTGTGGATTTAATATTAATTAATTGCTAATTATATTAATTAAACTAATTAAACTAATTTAAATTACTAAAAATAGCAAAATGACTTAGAAAATTATAAAAAAATTTACAAATCTAATTAACCATTACAAGAATCCTAAAAAATTATAAAAAGTTTATAAAAATTACTTTTAGACTATTTTACTAATTATTATCTTAATTATTAATTAATTACTACTTAAACTAATTAAATTATAAAAAATAGAAGATGGAAAGTAAAAATTATAAGAAAATTCCTAAAATTATTTTATAACATATAAAATCTAGGAAAAATATAAAAACTAGGTATTACTTGATAAAAACTAATTATGCTATTTAATACTTAAATATTAATTAATAATTAATAAAACAAATATTAAATCTAATAAGTACTAAATGACAATATAAAATTCTGGGAAAATTACTAAAAATACTTTAACATAAAAGAAAATTAAGAAAAATATAAAAATGAAAATTACTTAATAAAAACAACTAAATTTAATAAAAACAATATTTTTATAACTTAATAATAAGCTAGATATAAGCTACTAACTTAAGCAGTTGACCAAAGTTGACCAAACAAGCAAATAAGCTCAACTGAGCTTGTGTGGGACCCACAATGGATGAATCAGGTCCCAATAAGTTGTGTGAACTAGATTGAGTATGATTTGATCAAATAAGCCCTTGAAATAAGCTGATAAGCAACTAATAAGCACTTTGATACTTGTATTAACTCAGAAACTGGGACAGACTATAGGGCCAAATTTAGGTGGGGTCCACAATGAATCAGGTCAAACAAAAGGTCAAACTTGAAAGCCCACCAGAGGGGGGTTGAAAGGTACAAGGCTTGGAGGTTGGGGACCACTGTGGAGGTCAAGAACCACCACCAAAGGGTGGTGTTTGGGTGCAGATTTGTTGATGCAGGGTCAAAGGGTGCCCTGCAGCTCACTTAGGAGGGCTGTTGGGCCCACCACAAAATTTGTAAAAATCAACTGAACATGGAAACTTGAAGACCAACTGGGGGAGTACTAATCCTAAAAAGCACAAGCTCTAAAACTCACTACAAAATTCAAAACAAATCGTGCTACTTTTGAGATTTCTGTCAAATAGAAAACTTTGACTTTTTGTGGAAACTCCTAACTTTGACCTTTTTGAGTTTTGGTTGATTCGTAACAACTGAATATGTTATAACAAGTTACCATGAGATGATTTAAGGCTACTTTAACAACTTTAGAAAGGATTTGAGTGATCTTGGACTTCTAAAAACATGACAGTTAACTGAGGAGATGAGTTCTTGTGATTTTGAATTTTGGTGTTTAAAACTTGGATTTTATAGTTAATGTTACTTGTTTGGACCTAGACTAATATGTTGCAACTACAGTAGTCCTCAATAACAACCTTGATCCTAGGCTAATAGTTTAAACCAAACACCCCATTAAGTGGCAGTTTCAACTAAAACCTCTTCAAAACTATTCCAAAACAATTCAAACCCTAATTTCTGGTTATAATATGATCAAACAACTTAATTTAACTCAGAAATACAAGTTACAAACACAAATTACAGCAGCAAAATAGGATCAATAGTATGACAGTAAAAAGGAAGTTTGATCAAAAACAAATGCAAACTAGGATTTTATAAAGAAACTAACTTATATAATGATGCAACTAGTAAAATAACACAAAGATAAGCAATAATATCAAAGCTAGAACTAATATAACCACTAATGCAGAATTTTATGAAAAATAATGAAAACTTACAATTGCTTATAGGCTGAAAACCAAGAACCAAGACCAACCTAACAGCTTACCATTAAGCTACTAATACCAGAACAATCCAAATCACACCTTGCTTAGCTCTTTTCTTCCTTGAGCACTGATTTTATTTATTTATTTGCTATTTATTTTTATTTTACTTATATTTTGTAATTGTTGAGTAAACTGATTTCAAAACCTGAAAACCTTTTTGAAAGCTTGTAAATAAGATTAATTTAACTTAATGGGACCATAAACAACAACATTTAACAATCTAAGAAGAATTTGTCAAATTCACTTAAATTACCAAATTTGAATTTAATGAACAAAATTATAATTAAAGGTATCAGGAAGCTTGAATTACACTCAAATAACTTAATACAACTGATAAAAATGGAAATTACAACTGAATTGTAAAGTTAAACTACATACGATTACATAAAACTAAAGCTACACTAATACTTCATCACCACAACTTCTTTTTCCTTTTGTAGAGTTTTTCTGAGTTTTGTGGGACCCACTTGACCTTTCCCACCAATCCAGAACCATTGATTTAGTCCAAGTCATCTCAGCCTTTGATTTCACTTTTTGGCGCCAAAAGTCCAAACTGTCAGTTTGAGCACTGTAGATTGCGTGGTGAAGTTTTTCAAGGGTTTGGAAGCATGTGTGAGGTGGAGGGTTTGCGTGGAGAGGAGGGGGGGTTGAGGTGGAAGTGAATCAGTGGGTATGAATGGTGGTATTGTGGACTGTGAGTGAGGGAGGGAAAGGTTAGGGGTGAGGGTGGTATGTTTGACTGTTTGACCCTGGTATTATTATACCAGGGTGTGCTGGGAGTGTAGTTGGGCAGAGGATTGGGCCAAGAAATAAAAAGGAAAAGGGTGGGTGGGCTTGGCTATGTTGGGTTTAGTTTGGTTTGGTTTAATAATAATAAGGGTCCGTTTGTATATTAACTAACACAGACCAATTTTGTAGTTTGGTGAAAGTTAAGGGTGGGTTTTTAGCAATTTTCCAAGTTTATCAAAAGTACCATTCATGCCATTCTTAAATACCCCAAGGACCATAAATGCATAATTTCCATTTTTAAACTTCCAGGGACCTTTTATGCAAAACTCTCAAACTTCAGGGATCAAACATGTAATATCACCAAACTTCACACCAAGGACCATTCTTGCAAATGATTATAAGCACAAGGACCAAAATTGAATTTCTCAAAGTTTTTACATTCCCAGGGACCATTTATGTCAAATTCCAAAGTATAGGGACTAAACTTGTAATTTTGTGAAACTTTGCACCAAAGGACTAAATATGTAACTTTATGATTAAAAAGGACCTTTGGTGACTTTTTCATGTTTTTAGAATAACCAGGGACTAGTTTTGCCAATTTATGAAACTTGAGGGACTGAAACTGCCAATTATGCAAACTTTGTACGTTTTTCATCTGTTTTTGCATATTTTGCATTTGAAACATATAAAACACACTTCTAAGATATTTTCAGTATTATGATGCATATTTGAGTGTTTTTGGATGTTTTGGCTGCTCAGATTGGTATAAAATGATGAGTATTTAGACACTCATCAATCCCCCACACTAAACTATTGCTAGTCCCTAGCAATCTTTTGAGAAAAACTTAATGGATTTGAAAAACTCTTTACCAAAAGCCATCACTTCTGGAGTAGCCAAGTGTAAGAACTGTGGCACACCTGATAACCGTGTGATTTTGAGCAAATCACCAGCTGTCAACGGATTTGATTAGTCTTTACCAAAAGCCGTTTGCTTCTGGACTAGCCAACTCTTGATGGAATAGTCAACATCTTGGTGAGCTGATTACCAATTATGGATTTTCCACTGCCTTTACCACAAACCATAATCTTGCGGGCTAGCTAACTCATTCGCTTTTTAGGATATGGCGAGTTGAGGTACCATACAATTTTTGGCAAATTGCAAGCCATAAACGGGTTTGAGTTATCTTTACCAAGAACCGTTTGCTCCTGGATTAGCCAATCCTTATGTGGGTTAGACATGGCGGACTGATAACCATTTATTGCGTTCTAAGTGAGAAAAAATTTTAAAATTTTGGCTAAAATGGGGGTTCTTGATGGAACATGTGTTTAAATTCGTTAGAATAACGAATCCCCCCCCCCCCCCCCACACTTAGAACTGAATATTGTCCTCAATATTCAAAGTATTGGGTGTTAAACCAACACTTAGAACGTAAGAAGAAAATATTCCTTAGCCTTTATTTAAGTTGTATATACATACAATTATTTTTTTAGATAAAACTTCTTAAATAGAAGCTATCACTATATTTACATTTTTTTTTACAACATGTGGGGCATCTCCCCCACACTAGGGTGAAACATGGGTGAAAACCTATGTACATGCTACTGTTTTTGATTTCCGAGTCGCTAGCTTGACTCGACCCCGAATTCATTTGTCCATGGGGAAGCAAGTGGAAGAGACAATCTCAATCGGACTTTCATTCAAGATATTTGGATAAACATTTGAACCACGTGAAAGTTCCACACCGATGAGATATAATGACACCCGGCTCAAAATTTATAAATGAGAATGCCGGGGTCAAAGATAGTGTCTTCATTCCCGAAGGAGTGAAGAACAGGAGAAATCACCTGGTAGGTGAAGGATAGTAGGGAGATCTGAATAGCAATTAAGATAAGAACTTCCTCCTCAAGAAATGCATATTCAAGTAGAGGAGGCAAGCCCTTAAGCTTGATCTCAGGAAATTTATCAGTTTCCTCAACTGATTTGATTTCCTCATTATGAAGTGGAAGAGGGGGGAAATGGATCTTCGTTTAACAAACTTTCTAGAAAAAGAATGTCCCCCTCGGGATCAAGATAATTATCATCAACTTCGTATGAAATTGAACTATCTTCATTCATAAAAGCCTCGAATTCATCCAAATCATTTTCACTTTCCGGAGGAAGTAGATTGATCTGAGTGAGTTCAATCAAAGGATCATGAGTAGGTAAGAATTCTAACTCTCTCAAATCCGCTTCAAAGTCAAAGACTTCATTTTCGTCCTTAGGTGGGATGGGATCCATATGAGAGAGTTCATCAGCGAACTCTTCAAAAAGATAGACTCGGGAAGTGATGCATCAACAAATTCGATGTCTCCATAAGATAAACAATCATTACTGGAATCAGAGACAGTCTCAATTTGTTCATTTGGATTATCAGGGGTGGAAGGAATATCACACATAAGATCAAAAATTCCCTGTGACTCACTTGGGATTGAGACAAGGTTCTCAACACTAGACTTTATGAATTCGTCAGATTCCTTTGCAGGAATTGTGTCAAGATGCTCGTCCCCCATGCTCAGAGAGTGAGTGGGAACCTCGGGTGTGATAACATCATACAGAGGGAGCTGAGAAGGACTAACAGTAATGGAGTCTACAAGTTCCATTATTTCTACTGCTGGTGATTCAGTTATATTCTTTTCTCCCTGTATATCCATGGAAGAAGTCTCAACTGATGAACTTGATGAGGTATCATCACTTTCATCATCTTCATTGAGAAGAGCAACATTTTGAAATTTGGTACGTGTTATAGCTGCTTGTTCTAAGACTAGTAATTCTTCCATGCTTCTTTCGTCTCTAGCAGCATGTTTTTCAGCAAGTAATTCCGTGATAGATTTATCACGAGAATATGCAATGAGTGGAGACTGTGGGGGTGTAGATGTGTGAAAACCGGAAGGTTGACATTGATCATCATTATGAGGACCCCCACAATATACACAAAAAAAACTTGGTGCATTGTGAGACGACATATTAGCCAACTCCTCCTTAATGTTTTTGAGTTTCTCAAGAACCTCTATATAAGGGTCTTGCTGGATATGAGGAGTTGCTTGAATTATTTGGCACTGTGGAAGTGGGTCTTGAAACTAATAGTCGTAATTGTTACAAGGAAATGGATTCTTTGTTTGACAATCAGAGCTAAAGTGTGGACCTCCACAGTACTCACAACAGTTAAACTATTGAGTCTGGCTTGGTGTATTTTGATACGAAGCATTATTGAGATTTGGATAATATGATTCTTGCTCGTATGAATGTGATGGGTAGTTGGAAAAATTTGAGGAGTCGTTGAATGAGTTTTGATTAGAATCATAAGCAAATGAATTACTCGATCCACAAAACAAACAACTCCCGTCTCGAATATCATTACCACATTGTTCACATGTACACCAACGACATGGAAAACCGAAAAGTGGCTCACCACAACCGACACAAGGAACAAAATCTGTTGGTGGGACAAGTGGTGTGCTCTTAGAGCTAGGAATTTCCACCACTTCCGTTATGGTCTCGGGTTTTGGTTCTTGATAAACGTGAAGATTGGGTAAGTCGTTCTTTTCAGTCACTACCCTAAGCTCTGTACGTTTGCTTGACAAACTTTTAACCGTAAACCGTGAAAGGTTAGGATCAATTTTTGAAGGTTCGTCATTAATAGCACGTATCTCGGGCTGTGAAGGGTAGTTGGAAGAATTTGGTGAATCATTGAGAGAATTTGGACTTATGAACAGATTGCACACAGTACAAAATTTGTTACTACAATTATTGCCACATTTCTCACAAATACACCGGAGACAACGAAAGCCGTTCTCAATCGGGCTTTTACAGTGAAAACACTTGTAACCGAGAGACGCCATAAGAATTATGTATGAGGTGGGTGTAAGAAGATAGAATCAAATGGATAGAGGGTATAAAGGTGAATATTTTTGGGTTTTGTTTTATAGAAATATGGATAAAAGATGGTAAATATACAAATGGATGTATATCCAAACTCACTAATACGCAAAATCGTTTAAAATAAGCGCACAACCTCCCCGACAGCGGCGCCAAATTTTGATTCGCCTCAAACGGTCAGATAATTATTGGTCAACCACTTGTGAATGGTCAAGTATAATAGTCAAAAAGCTGAGGCAAATGCTTCCGTGGAATACAGTGTTTCCCCGGGTCGTAATGTCCCAACGAGGTTGTGATGGTATTAAAAACGAATATGTGATCGAGTGAATGTGAACAGGAAAGGGTATAAAGTGTGTGTGTGTGTGATTTAACTAGGGTTTTATAACTTAAAATAACTTAGGAAAACTATATTAACGATTACGTGAAACCTAGATATCTAAAACGAATAAACGTACACCAATTTAAAAATCAGACGCGATTGCGTACTGAGAAAAAGGTGAGTTTTAAGGAAAAATAAACTATAGGGGTTAAAAATGAAAATTCTATAAACTTAAACTTAAAATAAAATTAAATTAAAAAGAAAATTATTTTTTAGATTATTTTATTACTCCCTCCGTCCCATATTAAGTGTCCACTTTCAAAAAGCACAAAGTTTTATAAAATTCTACTAACTACACTATCCACCAATCAAATACCAATTTTACCCACTAAACTCTCATCTCATTGGTTGAAATAGAATCTGGACACTTAATTTGGGACATGCAAAGATTCCATTATGGACATTTATTATGGGACGGAGGGAGTATTTATTATTAATTATTTAATTAAAAACTTATTTAACTATTTAATTAAAATTAAACTAAAAATGATAAACAATACAAATTAAACTAAAAACTTATAAAAATAATTTCTAAACTTAAAAATGAACTTGAAGAAAGTATAAAAAATAAAAATAAATATTTTTGTCTTTTTATGAATTTTCTATTAATTAAAAGCTATTTATATTAATTAAACTAATTAAACTATTTTAAATTACAAATAATACTAAACTAACTTAGAAAATTATGGAAAAATTTTTAAAACTATTTTATGACTTATAAAAGCTATAAAAAATATAAAAACTAGGTGTTACCTTATAAAAATTAATTATACTATTTATAACTTACTTATTGATTAATTATTAATAAAACTATTATTAATTATAATAAATACTAAATGACAAAACAAAAATCTGAGAAAATTATTAAAATTACTTTAACCTAAAAGGAAGTTAATAAAAATATAAAATTACAACTTGTTGATTTTGGTTTTTCTTTTACAAAACTATATTATATATAAAAACAACTAACTTTAATAAAAACAATATTTTTATAACTTAATAATAAGCTAGATATAAGCTACTAAGTTAAGCAGTTGACCAAAGTTGACCAAACAAGCAAATAAGCTCAACTGAGCTTGTGTGGGACCCACAATTGATGAATCAGGTCCCAATAAGTTGTGTGAACTAGATTGAGTATGATTTGATCAAATAAGCCCTTGAAATAAGCTGATAAGCAACTAATAAGCACTTTGATACTTGTATTAACTCAGAAACTGGGACAGACTATAGGGCCAAATTTAGGTGGGGTCCACAGTGAATCAGGTCAAACAAAAGGTCAAACTTGAAAGCCCACCAGGGGGGGGGGGTTGAAAGGTACAAGGCTTGGAGGTTGGGGACCACTGTGGAGGTCAAGAACCACCACCAAAGGGTGGTGTTTGGGTGCAGATCTGCTGATGCAGGGTCAAAGGGTGCCCTGCAGCTCACTTAGGAGGGCTGTGGGGCCCACCACAAAATTTGTAAAAATCAACTGAACATGGAAACTTGAAGACCAACTGGGGGAGTACTAATCCTAAAAAGCACAAGCTCTAAAACTCACTACAAAATTCAAAACAAATCGTGCTACTTTTGAGATTTCTGTCAAATAGGAAACTTTGACTTTTTGTGTAAACTACTAACTTTGACCTTTTTGAGTTTTGGTTGATTCCTAACAATTGAATATGTTATAACAAGTTACCATGAGATGATTTAAGTCTACTTTAACAACTATAGAAAGGATTTGAGTGATCTTGGACTTCTAAAAACATGACAGTTAACTGAGGAGATGAGTTCTTGTGATTTTGAATTTTGGTGTTTAAAACTTGGATTTTATAGTTAATGTTACTTGTTTGGACCTAGACTAATATGTTGCAACTACAGTAGTCCTCAATAACAACCTTGATCCTAGGCTAATAGTTTAAACCAAACACCCCATTAAGTGGCAGTTTCAACTAAAACCTCTTCAAAACTATTCCAAAACAATTCAAACCCTAATTTCTGGTTATAATATGATCAAACAACTTAATTTAACTCAGAAATACAAGTTACAAACACAAATTACAGCAGAAAAACAGGATCAATAGTATGACAGTAAAAAGGAAGTTTGATCAAAAACAAATGCAAACTAGGATTTTATAAAGAAACTAACTTATATAATGATGCAACTAGTAAAATAACACAAAGATAAGCAATAATATCAAAGCTAGAACTAATATAACCACTAATGCAAAATTTTATGAAAAATAATGAAAACTTACAATTGCTTATAGGCTGAAAACCAAGAACCAAGACCAACCTAACAGCTTACCATTAAGCTACTAATACCAGAACAATCCAAATCACACCTTGCTTAGCTCTTTTCTTCCTTGAGCACTGATTTTATTTATTTATTTGTTATTTATTTTTATTTTACTTATATTTTGTAATTGTTGAGTAAACTGATTTCAAAACCTGAAAACCTTTTTGAAAGCTTGTAAATAAGATTAATTTAACTTAATGGGACCATAAACAACAACATTTAACAATCTAAGAAGAATTTGTCAAATTCACTTAAATTACCAAATTTGAATTTAATGAACAAAATTATAATTAAAGGTATCAGGAAGCTTGAATTACACTCAAATAACTTAATACAACTGATAAAAATGGAAATTACAACTGAATTGTAAAGTTAAACTACATACGATTACATAAAACTAAAGCTACACTAATACTTCATCCCCACAGCTTCTTTTTCCTTTTGTAGAGTTTTTTTGAGTTTTGTGGGACCCACTTGACCTTTCCCACCAATCCAGAACCATTGATTTAGTCCAAGTCATCTCAGCCTTTGATTTCACTTTTTGGCGCCAAAAGTCCAAACTGTCAGTTTGAGCACTGTAGATTGCGTGGTGAAGTTTTTCAAGGGTTTGGAAGCATGTGTGAGGTGGAGGGTTTGCGTGGAGAGGAGGGGGGTTGAGGTGGAAGTGAATCAGTGGGTATGAATGGTGGTATTGTGGACTGTGAGTGAGGGAGGGAAAGGTTAGGGGTGAGGGTGGTATGTTTGACTGTTTGACCCTGGTATTATTATACCAGGGTGTGCTGGGAGTGTAGTTGGGCTGAGGATTGGACCAAGAAATAAAAAGGAAAAGGGTGGGTGGGTTTGGCTATGTTGGGTTTAGTTTGGTTTGGTTAATAATAATAAGGGTCCGTTTGTATATTAACTAACAAGGACCAATTTTGTAGTTTGGTGAAAGTTAAGGGTGGGTTTTTAGCAATTTTCCAAGTTTATCAAAAGTACCATTCATGCCATTCTTAAATACCCCAAGGACCATAAATGCATAATTTCCATTTTTAAACTTCCAGGGACCTTTTATGCAAAACTCTCAAACTTCAGGGATCAAACATGTAATATCACCAAACTTCACACCAAGGACCATTCCTGCAAAAGATTATAAGCACAAGGACCAAAATTGAATTTCTCAAAGTTTTTACATTCCCAGGGACCATTTATGTCAAATTCCAAAGTATAGGGACTAAACTTGTAATTTTGTGAAACTTTGCACCAAAAGGACTAAATATGTAACTTTATGATTAAAAAGGACCTTTGGTGACTTTTTCATGTTTTTAGAATAACCAGGGACTAGTTTTGCCAATTTATGAAACTTGAGGGACTGAAACTGCCAATTATGCAAACTTTGTACGTTTTTCATCTGTTTTTGCATATTTTGCATTTGAAACATATAAAACATACTTCTAAGATATTTTCAGTATTATGATGCATATTTGAGTGTTTTTGGATGTTTTGGCAGCTCAGATTGGTATAAAATGATGAGTATTTAGACACTCATCAATTGCTAAAACTGTAATTAATAAAGAAAACTTACAATTGATGCTTGCAATAAGTTTAGATTACATAAATAAGACAGGTTACAACTATTTTTATCTAAGAAAAACTTGAAATTACATTAATTTAAATCTTACACTAATTTACACTATTTTATACTACTTTACACTACTGCCCGCTTCCTTATGCCTCTTCTTCCATTTATAGGCTTCAAAAGGTCTTGTGGGTCCCACAGAAGCTTTCCCACCACCATTGGATCCATGAAACTCATCCTGGCCGTTTGTTGGTTTTGGCGGGAAAATTGGTTAAATACCAATTGGGATTGTAGCGTGTTGGATGGGGGTTTTGGTGCATTTATTGGTCTTGGGAGGTGTAATATGGAAGGGATAAGTTATGAGGCAAAAAATGATCCGTTTTTAGGGGGTCATTTAAGCCCGGAATTGAATTTATTTGATCAAATATTGCCCTAAATCGTTCCTTTTGTGATTTTAGGTACTTTTAGAGTGAATTCTGGAAAAGGAAGCATTTTGGACGTTTTTGGAGCATAAAAGTGAAGAAAATGGCAAAGTCTTAATTTTCCTTGCTGGGAACAGTACCTGACGGCGTCAAGAGGGAAAACAAGAGGTGAAGAGGATAGAGTCCATGACGGTCCAGAATGTTTTTGCACTAGGGCATGACGGCGTCACCATAGGCCGTCATGGCCCCTTAACACGTGACGGCCCAGAGAAAAATCACTCTTGTCGGCGTCAGATCTGGATCTAGGCAAACCGATTTTATTATGGGCGGCGGGTTGACGACGTCAGAATTTCCTTCTTGACGCCGTCACCTTGGAAAATCTATATATAGTTTTGTAATTTTCATTCATTAAGAGAGGACAATTTTAGGAACGACTTGGAGAAACCCTAGCACGATTTTAATAGTATTTTCAAGGGTTTTCACCCCTTGAATCCGTTCATGTTCAATTAAGATAAGTATCCTTTCAATTCATTCAATATGTCTATGTGTTGTTTGAATATATCTTACGCTTGTCTTGATTTTAACATAATAGGCTAGATCTCTTGTGTGTTTGCTTAGATGTAATGAAACCTAGATGTTGATTATGGGTTGATTGCTTGTTTATAGTTGTTACGGATAAATGATTTCGATGTTAGGCTTAAGAAAACTAGCAGACTTCCATAGTGTAACTTGCTTGAACATCTTAAGAAACATGAACCAATGCGTACTAGGTTTTTATAGTTGTATTTAATGCATGAGCGAATTCTAGTGATCCCATGTTAGGAGCTTCTTGCAGGCTCGACATAGGAGTGAAGTAGGAGCTACTAAGTTAAGCAGTTGACCAAAGTTGACCAAACAAGCAAATAAGCTCAACTGAGCTTGTGTGGGAGCCACAATTGATGAATTAGGTCCCAATAAGTTGTGTGAACTAGATTGAGTATGATTTGATCAAATAAGCCCTTGAAATAAGCTGATAAGCAACTAATAAGCACTTTGATACTTGTATTAACTCAGAAACTGGGACAAACTATAGGGCCAAATTTAGGTGGGGTCCACAGTGAATCAGGTCAAACAAAAGGTCAAACTTGAAAGCCCACCAGGGGGGGGGGGTTGAAAGGTACAAGGCTTGGAGGTTGGGGACCACTGTGGAGGTCAAGAACCACCACCAAAGGGTGGTGTTTGGGTGCAGATCTGCTGATGCAGGGTCAAAGGGTGCCCTGCAGCTCACTTAGGAGGGCTGTGGGGCCCACCACAAAATTTGTAAAAATCAACTGAACATGGAAACTTGAAGACCAACTGGGGGAGTACTAATCCTAAAAAGCACAAGCTCTAAAACTCACTACAAAATTCAAAACAAATCGTGCTACTTTTGAGATTTCTGTCAAATAGAAAACTTTGACTTTTTGTGTAAACTACTAACTTTGACCTTTTTGAGTTTTGGTTGATTCCTAACAATTGAATATGTTATAACAAGTTACCATGAGATGATTTAAGTCTACTTTAACAACTATAGAAAGGATTTGAGTGATCTTGGACTTCTAAAAACATGACAGTTAACTGAGGAGATGAGTTCTTGTGATTTTGAATTTTGGTGTTTAAAACTTGGATTTTATAGTTAATGTTACTTGTTTGGACCTAGACTAATATGTTGCAACTACAGTAGTCCTCAATAACAACCTTGATCCTAGGCTAATAGTTTAAACCAAACACCCCATTAAGTGGCAGTTTCAACTAAAACCTCTTCAAAACTATTCCAAAACAATTCAAACCCTAATTTCTGGTTATAATATGATCAAACAACTTAATTTAACTCAGAAATACAAGTTACAAACACAAATTACAGCAGAAAAACAGGATCAATAGTATGACAGTAAAAAGGAAGTTTGATCAAAAACAAATGCAAACTAGGATTTTATAAAGAAACTAACTTATATAATGATGCAACTAGTAAAATAACACAAAGATAAGCAATAATATCAAAGCTAGAACTAATATAACCACTAATGCAAAATTTTATGAAAAATAATGAAAACTTACAATTGCTTATAGGCTGAAAACCAAGAACCAAGACCAACCTAACAGCTTACCATTAAGCTACTAATACCAGAACAATCCAAATCACACCTTGCTTAGCTCTTTTCTTCCTTGAGCACTGATTTTATTTATTTATTTGCTATTTATTTTTATTTTACTTATATTTTGTAATTGTTGAGTAAACTGATTTCAAAACCTGAAAACCTTTTTGAAAGCTTGTAAATAAGATTAATTTAACTTAATGGGACCATAAACAACAACATTTAACAATCTAAGAAGAATTTGTCAAATTCACTTAAATTACCAAATTTGAATTTAATGAACAAAATTATAATTAAAGGTATCAGGAAGCTTGAATTACACTCAAATAACTTAATACAACTGATAAAAATGGAAATTACAACTGAATTGTAAAGTTAAACTACATACGATTACATAAAACTAAAGCTACACTAATACTTCATCCCCACAGCTTCTTTTTCCTTTTGTAGAGTTTTTCTGAGTTTTGTGGGACCCACTTGACCTTTCCCACCAATCCAAAACCATTGATTTAGTCCAAGTCATCTCAGCCTTTGATTTCACTTTTTGGCGCCAAAAGTCCAAACTGTCAGTTTGAGCACTGTAGATTGCGTGGTGAAGTTTTTCAAGGGTTTGGAAGCATGTGTGAGGTGGAGGGTTTGCGTGGAGAGGAGGGGGGTTAAGGTGGAAGTGAATCAGTGGGTATGAATGGTGGTATTGTGGACTGTGAGTGAGGGAGGGAAAGGTTAGGGGTGAGGGTGGTATGTTTGACTGTTTGACCCTGGTATTATTATACCAGGGTGTGCTGGGAGTGTAGTTGGGCTGAGGATTGGGCCAAGAAATAAAAAGGAAAAGGGTGGGTGGGTTTGGCTATGTTGGGTTTAGTTTGGTTTGGTTTAATAATAATAAGGGTCCGTTTGTATATTAACTAACAAGGACCAATTTTGTAGTTTGGTGAAAGTTAAGGGTGGGTTTTTAGCAATTTTCCAAGTTTATCAAAAGTACCATTCATGCCATTCTTAAATACCCCAAGGACCATAAATGCATAATTTCCATTTTTAAACTTCCAGGGACCTTTTATGCAAAACTCTCAAACTTCAGGGATCAAACATGTAATATCACCAAACTTCACACCAAGGACCATTCCTGCAAAAGATTATAAGCACAAGGACCAAAATTGAATTTCTCAAAGTTTTTACATTCCAGGGACCATTTATGTCAAATTCCAAAGTATAGGGACTAAACTTGTAATTTTGTGAAACTTTGCACCAAAGGACTAAATATGTAACTTTATGATTAAAAAGGACCTTTGGTGACTTTTTCATGTTTTTAGAATAACCAGGGACTAGTTTTGCCAATTTATGAAACTTGAGGGACTGAAACTGCCAATTATGCAAACTTTGTACGTTTTTCATCTGTTTTTGCATATTTTGCATTTGAAACATATAAAACATACTTCTAAGATATTTTCAGTATTATGATGCATATTTGAGTGTTTTTGGATGATTTGGCAGCTCAGATTGGTATAAAATGATGAGTATTTAGACACTCATCAATTGCTAAAACTGTAATTAATAAAGAAAACTTACAATTGATGCTTGCAATAAGTTTAGATTACATAAATAAGACAGGTTACAACTATTTTTATCTAAGAAAAACTTGAAATTACATTAATTTAAATCTTACACTAATCTACAATATTTTATACTACTTTACACTACTGCCCGCTTCCTTATGCCTCTTCTTCCATTTATAGGCTTCAAAAGGTCTTGTGGGTCCCACAGAAGCTTTCCCACCACCATTGGATCCATGAAACTCATCCTGGCCGTTTGTTGGTTTTGGCGGGAAAATTGGTTAAATACCAATTGGGATTGTAGCGTGTTGGATGGGGGTTTTGGTGCATTTATTGGTCTTGGGAGGTGTAATATGGAAGGGATAAGTTATGAGGCAAAAAATGATCCGTTTTTAGGGGGTCATTTAAGCCCGGAATTGAATTTATTTGATCAAATATTGCCCTAAATCGTTCCTTTTGTGATTTTAGGTACTTTTAGAGTGAATTCTGGAAAAGGAAGCATTTTGGACGTTTTTGGAGCATAAAAGTGAAGAAAACGGCAAAGTCTTAATTTTCCTTGCTGGGAACAGTACCTGACGGCGTCAAGAGGGAAAACAAGAGGTGAAGAGGATAGAGTCCATGACGGTCCAGAATGTTTTTGCACTAGGGCATGACGGCGTCACCATAGGCCGTCATGGCCCCTTAACACGTGACGGCCCAGAGAAAAATCACTCTTGTCGGCGTCAGATCTGGATCTAGGCAAACCGATTTTATTATGGGCGGCGGGTTGACGACGTCAGAATTTCCTTCTTGACGCCGTCACCTTGGAAAATCTATATATAGTTTTGTAATTTTCATTCATTAAGAGAGGACAATTTTAGGAACGACTTGGAGAAACCCTAGCACGATTTTAATAGTATTTTCAAGGGTTTTCACCCCTTGAATCCGTTCATGTTCAATTAAGATAAGTATCCTTTCAATTCATTCAATATGTCTATGTGTTGTTTGAATATATCTTACGCTTGTCTTGATTTTAACATGCTAGGCTAGATCTCTTGTGTGTTTGCTTAGATGTAATGAAACCTAGATGTTGATTATGGGTTGATTGCTTGTTTATAGTTGTTACGGATAAATGATTTCGATGTTAGGCTTAAGAAAACTAGCAGACTTCCATAGTGTAACTTGCTTGAACATCTTAAGAAACATGAACCAATGCGTACTAGGTTTTTATAGTTGTATTTAATGCATGAGCGAATTCTAGTGATCCCATGTTAGGAGCTTCTTGCAGGCTCGACATAGGAGTGAAGTAGGAGCTTATAGAGTTGGGGAAATACGTACGCCACCCCACGATTGGTATTAAGGAATATAACCCGTCATCCACGCAACTGTAACAAACTATCAATCTGTAAAAGATATCTAGGGAGTAATGAAATCTAAGTAAACACAATTTTCCCATTTATTGTTCACACCACATTAGTAATTAGCTTTATTTACATTTTGTCATTTTATTTTGATTGCATCTTAGTTATTGGGTTAGTTGATTAGCAACTAATTCCGCCCACTCTTCCAAAACCCGGGATTTTAATTGCTTTTCATAAAATATAAAAAAATACAAAAAGAATCATCCCTCACCTCAAGACCTAGTTTTTAGGCTTTCTAATCCTAGCGACACTATTCCTGAGTTGAACGATCAATCCCCCGGTACTTGTCACTATACTATACTACAACGATCAGGTACACTGCCTGGTGGGGGTTGTAAGCTTCTCGAGATCCCTCGAGAGGTAAAGCCTGGTGCAATTCCCACGCATCAAGTATTTGGCGCCGCAGCCCGGGGAATAGTTATTGTCTATGTTAGAATTTCTTTTTATTAGGTCTACTTGCTAGATTCCTTTCTAGTAAGATTTTATTTTTATTTTTAGATTTTCTCTAGTCTATCTATTTCTTCGTGTCTTTGTTCGTAACTTTTACCATCCGACATCATGGAAGGTGGTAACATCTTTGAACCCATCAACCCACCACAACAAGACCACCCACAAAACCCACCACTTGCAAACCAACCTCTTAGGCCCCGAACCATAGGAGAGAGTATTCCCGACCGAGCCACCAAGGCTATCGAAACACTATTGAGCTCGCCCAAGGAGCCAATGTGTCCCCCTTGCGATCCGACACCATCCGGTTGGTGCAAAGCGGATGTGCATTCCATGGACTTCGTTCCGAAGATCCTAACCAACATCTCAAGGACTTCCTTAAAATGGTAGATTCTATAGACCTTGATGTTACAACTAGAGAGTCGACCGGATTACGCCTATTCCAATTCTCTCTACGTGATCAAGCTAGTCAATGGCTTGAACGTTTACCCGCGGGATCCATCACCTCATGGGATGATCTCACCACTCGTTTCCTTGCTCAATTTTTCCCACCGGGGAGAACTACTAAGCTTAGAAATGATATCTTGATGTTCCAACAACGTCAAGGTGAAACTCTATATGAAGCATGGACTCGTTTCAAGGACTTACTCCAAAAAGTCCCTCATCATGGCATAGATCTTTAGCTCCAAGTCCAAATCTTCTATGACCATATCGATCTCTCCACACGGCGAACCATTGACCAATCGTCCGGTGGTAAGCTATGTGATCTAAGTGCGGAAGAATCATGGGAACTCGTAGAAGATCTTGCTCTCTATGACAACGAAAGTTGGAATGATCCCCGTGATTTGAACAAAATGGTCAAGGAAATATCTTTGCTTTCGAACAATTCTAGCACTCCCGACCATAGGATCATGGAACTTGAAGACCAAGTCAAGTTTCTCATGAAATCTTACGAAGCTCCTAAGCCTTCAATCCAAGTGAACAAAATCACTTCTTCATGCGAATTATGTAGTGGTCCCCATGACACTCGTGATTGCGTGGAACTCCCCGGAACAGCTTTTGCGGACTACGCATCCTCGCGTACCGACGAAGCGGGAGATAAGTGGTACACTTTCAAACCCAAGCCAAACCCTTACGGTGATTCCTACAACCCTTCTTGGAAAAATCACCCGAACCTTAGGTGGAAACAAAACCAAAACAATTCTTCCAATCCGCCTAATCGTTACCAACCAAACGGTCCACCCTTCAACCGTACTTTCAACAAAAATCCTTCTAATAACTATGGTAGTACCAACAATCTTGAAGGATTGATGTCCAAGTTTATCGCATCTCAAGAAGCTCGCATAGCTAAGTTTGAAACCGAATTCAATCAACAACAAACGGAGATGACCAATAAGATTGACAACTTGTTGAAAGCCCTCAACAACCAAGCGTTAACTACACCTAGGAAGGACACTAGGGACGCCAATAGCGGAATCCAAATTAAGGACCCCTCGTCATCCAAACACGTCCACTTTGTCAATGTTTTCACCATTAAGCCAATAGATAAGGGTATAGAAGAAAGTGATAAGGATGAAGGTGGAGTAGAAACCGAGACTAGGGATGAAATTAAGGAAGTTGAGGTTAATAAGGGAGAAAAGTTAGAGGAAGTAGAAAACATAGAAGAGTACTTTGATAAGTTGCCCACCAAGGAAGAACGGGAGTATCACAAGGATTTATTCAATGATCCCGAGACACCATATATCCTTGGTTCATGTAACACCCCGTAATTTACCTAGTCATTAATTATCGCTAAACATGAAGTAATTTATTTTGAAGGTTTAATTAACTATTTTCGTGCCAAATAAACTATTTTCCACTAACACTTATAGGTATATACATATTGTTAACGAACAACATACTTGTATATTTCGACGACGTCTAATATTTACCTTATGATTATTTTCCGTACAATGACTTTTGGTTACTTTCGAACCAGAGACTCAATTGTCATATATATTTTTACCTATCTACTTGTATACTTACATATTTCCAAGAGCCAACACTTACATCACTTAAACACTATTTCAAACGTAAACACTGGCACACAAGCAACAATGACGCAACCACTTGTAAACACTTAATTTAATTAAACACCTTGAGTCGTGGGTACACAAAACTGTAAACTAAACTTGCCATACTAATCTAGGTCGCGTGTCGGTGCCGCTCACTATCACTATTTGACGTTACTCTAGTCAGACTGCTACTTTACTGAGGTGAGTTCATGACCCCTACTTTTACTTGTTTTATAACTGTTTTAGGGGAGAATACATGCTCGTTTTTTTTACTAAACTCAATGCTTGTTTTATTTGAATGCGCAATTCTTTACTTAAGCGCTACTGTTTCTCTGAATACTTGATAAATTGTTCAAATGCACCTATGTGTATATGGGTTGCATACTTGATTATTTTCTCACATGCACAAGTGTTTTATAAATATGCGACACACTTTATAAACTATTGCTTTTATGCTACACACTCTATGAACTATTGCTTATATGCAAAACACTTTACAAAACATTGCTGTTACGCAAACACTTCTATTGAATGACAATTGCTTTTATGCAAACACTTTTATGGACCACACTGAAACTTATGCTTTATTTACACTATTACGCGGATTAGCCTAAGACACTGAATCCCACAATGCCCAAACTCATGAACCATCAATTCCTGCTGGGAAGCGCGAATGCTATAAATAGATCTATTGGGGTTGACACTCCCGTTCGGTTTGGCCGGATAGGCAAACGCGAGCGTATAACATGTCGAAACACGACTGTCACGGGATAGACACTTGCAAGGGCTTTATTTAACATGCTTCTAGAGCATGCACACTGTCAAGCTTCGGTTGCATGAACTTAGTGCTAGCGTAATAGACTATTTACTACGTGACATTATATTTGTTGTAATGATCACACACTCTACTCATGGTCCACAATTCAAATTTTACTGTAAGGTAAACACTATTTTTCATGACATTGTGAGCCACACAATGGTCACAAAACTCTTTATTGAACTCACAATACTACTTTTTTACTTATAAACTCTATGAACTCACCAACCTTTGTGTTGACACTTTTTAGCATGTATTTCAGGTGATAACTTACTCTTGGAGGCACTTGGCAAACGGCATGGCATGGTCATAGATGACACTGATAAACAATTGGGACCACTTCATTTATTTTATGGGCCTATTTCCGCAATACTTTTGAAATGTGTAAACTCATTATTTTTAATAGTGAAATTTATTCTAAACAGTTGAGATAAAAACCGTTCTTTATACCTAATGTTATGATACCAGTTTAGTAGCACCCCAGTGCATGTATGCTTCCGCTGAACCTGATTTTGGGGGTGTTACAGATTGGTATCAGAGCCAGGTTATAGAGAACTGGTATTTTCAAAAACTAGACTATAACCATTTTTCTGAAAACTTAAACCTATGACCGCCACGTGCCTGCCTGCCAAGTTGATGCCTCACTTGTGATGTTACCCACTAATATACTTGATGATATGTGTGTCTTACTATTGAATGATTTATATCCACTTGTTTCACTATTTACTATAAGTATTTCCCATATACTTATGCTAGCATATCATACTTATCACAACATTACGTCTTTTCCTTACATAATCCCATCATTCGACCTTGAGTTTGACATTTGCCATAGCCTTTCAAAACATCTTTCTAAAGGTCATAGTACTAGTATGACTAAGCCGAGTATTTTAAAAGTTCATTGAACCTCGGGTGAATATAGACTGATCACCTATATTCAACCAGGGACAGTGGGACATAGTCTGATCACCTATGTCTGACTCATAGGTGAACTTTGCGATACTGGGAGCAGTTATAATGGGGTTATGTCCGGTTGATTTTCTATTTGATTTATGAGAACACTATAATGTCTTCCTATGTTCACGAGCATTGTATATCATAAGAGTTTACTTCGACTCACAACACACTGGCATCACAATACTCTCTCATTGCAACACTTTTCTCTTAAATAGAACACTCTTCTCACTACAATACTATGCTCTCTAAACAGACCATTCTACACTATATACTTTACGCCCCCGTGCCTACACTTTACCAACACTATGCATTGAGATTTGCCTAGCAGATGATGCATAACCATTTAAATATTAATAACTTACACTTACGGGTTGTGTTACAGTAACAAATCAGGATTAAATCACTAGCCGTAATAGGAACGACTCTCCATAGTACTTAAGAGGAAAACCTTCTAATAGAAGTAAACAAAGAAAGAAACCATGAACCTTTAAGCATACAAGAAATTAGACTTGTGAACCAACGGAAACCTTAAGACCTTACGGAGTAACCTGAACCACTAGCTCCAGAACACAAAATCCTTCACTCATCCCTAGGGAATACCGATTGTCTACCTTCCTACCCTCTTATAAAATAATACACTATGCCACTAGTAATATACGAGCTGTTTTCGGTTATCCTACAATACACTTTATGAAATGTTTTACGACTATATTATGAAATCAAAATTTCAGCCTTACTATTCTTTTATAAACAATTAATCTCTTTTCCAAATGTCTTATAAACTATTTTACAATTCAATGCACAAGTTACTACATAACCCTATTTATGGCATCACAAACTATACTATGATTTTTTCTATTATCTTGCAAATAATAGATCATTTTCCTATTACTCTATAAATAGTTCTTACAAATCATCTTATGAAATATTTTTACAAACCATCTTATGGATCATTTACTTCTATGAAAAATGTTTTTATGTTGTTACCTTATAAACAGAATAACCAATATCTTCTTTTGGAAATAAACTAAACCCTAGAAAAGAATCACGCATCTCTGTCAAAAACTATAGAAAGCAATCCACCGATTTTTGTTTCCGTTTCATCTCTAATCAAGTTAACTACCCGTTCCTTGCGATTAGATTCCCTTATTAATCAACAACTTTCACTTGTAACCAAGGAAAACACCTCATGACATAATATCCGATTGAATCATTCATTTCAGGCCACTAGCACAACAATACAGGTCATGGTACACCCCAGTACAGCCCAAGTAAATTAAGTACCACAACTATAAGATTCACCCGATATTTAGCCACCAAACACTACCAAGCATTGGAAACTAGACCTTATCCTTGGACCTTCAGAAACTTATATAAATGTCATACCCAACTATACCTTCATCTTTAATGATTTCACTTTCAAATATCCTTCTTTAAAAACAAGTATATATCAACTACAAAAATATTTTTCCGAGATACTCATTTTGTGGAGTTAAAAAGTTCCTCTGGTCAAACTATATCAAAACCTCCGCATATAAAGAGCGACTAAGAGTTATTTTTTATTTATTTATTTATTTATTTTTTTGTGAAGCTACTTTTATTTACACCATGCTTAAAAACCCACACTACTAAATTACATATCTATTATTGGTAGACCTTTAACTTCCACCTGCGACAAGAGATATATCCCCCGACTGAGTACACCTAGAAGAGTAAAGATCAAATTCGTGCCAAATAACCACACTTAGTTCCCGAGACAACCCTGACCACTACTACAACTTAGGATTCGGGGACGAATCCAGTCTGAGGGGTAGGTACTGTAACACCCCGTAATTTACCTAGTCATTAATTATCGCTAAACATGAAGTAATTTATTTTGAAGGTTTAATTAACTATTTTCGTGCCAAATAAACTATTTTCCACTAACACTTATAGGTATATACATATTTTTAACGAACAACATACTTGTATATTTCGACGACGTCTAATATTTACCTTATGATTATTTTCCGTACAATGACTTTTGGTTACTTTCGAACCAGAGACTCAATTGTCATATATATTTTTATCTATCTACTTGTATACTTACATATTTCCAAGAGCCAACACTTACATCACTTAAACACTATTTCAAACGTAAACACTGCCACACAAGCAACAATGACGTAACCACTTGTAAACACTTAATTTAATTAAACACCTTGAGTCGTGGGTACACAAAACTGTAAACTAAACTTGCCATACTAATCTAGGTCGCGTGTCGGTGCCGCTCACTATCACTATTTGACGTTACTCTAGTCAGACTGCTACTTTACTGAGGTGAGTCATAGCCCCTCTTTTATCTATTTTGAACTCTTTGGGGGAGATACATGCTCATTATCTTAAACACTTTACTCGTTTATCTTAAACGTTTTACTCGATTTATGAAACACTCTATTTGTTTATTGCACGTATTAAATGCTACGAACCTAAACACAAGTATTTCTCTGTATGCTATCCTGATTGATATTGCCTAAGTTACCGCTTTTGCCAAAAGTCCCTCATATCATGACCCATTAATCACTTGCGAGTGAACGCGAATATAGTGAATAGATCTATTGGCAGTTGACGCCCCATTTGAAGATAGCCTGAGATGGTAACCGAATGCACTATATTCGAATAACTTAGGAACTGGCAAACTCCTAGTATCCGAGGGCCCTATTACCTGCATCATATTTTTATGTGTAGGCTTCTATCCCATAAGATTTCTATATCTCTTATAGCTGCATAACAATGTTAAGGTTTGAGTGTCATGAGGCTTAGGGCAATATCCTACACTACAATGCTATTGTTTCACTACTACTTGACTTGTGTTCAGATGTTTTATACAAATACTATGGAAAATCAAGCAAACTATGGGCGTATAACAACGTAGCCCACGATTCATTTTGGTGCAATTATCAAACAAATTCGAAACTTTTTCAATCAATGTTTTACTTATAAACTCTATGAACTCACCAACCTTTGTGTTGTCACTTTTTAGCATGTATTTCAGGTGATAACTTACTCTTGGAGGCACTTTGCAAACGGCATGTCATGGTCATAGATGACTCTGATAAACAATTGGGACCACTTCATTTATTTTATGGGCCTATTTATGCAATACTTTTGAAATGTGTAAACTCATTATTTTTAATAGTGAAATTTATTCTAAACAGTTGAGATAAAAACCGTTCTTTATACCTAATGTTATGATACCAGTTTAGTAGCACCCCAGTGCATGTATGCTTTCGCTGGACCCGATTTTGGGGGTGTTACAGTTCACCCCTTATTAAAGTAGGTGATCCCTCTAACATCAACATACCATGCAACATTGGGCATGTGCATGTATGGAAAGCTTATATCGATCCTAGGTCTCCTATGAACATCATGACTAGGACTTATTATAATTGGGTAATGAAGAAGCAACTTGGTTATAGGATGATGCCCCGTAAGAATTTGATAAGTAATTTTGTTGGACGAGTGAAAGGATTACATGTAATTATAGGAAACTTCACTTATGAGACCGACTTTGTGATAGTGGAGGATACTCGTCCGGTGATAGATGATTGCCTAAGTCAAGTAGTATTCGGAAAACCGTTCGTTGAGGCCTCTAAGATGAGTTATGATCCGACTCTAGGGATAGTTAGATTCAAGGAAGAGAATGATGATATTGCTTACCAAATGCCCTATAAGATTGAACAATACCGCCTCCTATCGAACATAGAAAAGGAACACAAACAAGCGGTTTACTATAGGAATGATGAGGATAGACGTAGAGGAGTAGAATATGTTATGAATAGAATACTTGGTTTCTACAAAGAATGCTTGCAGCTAGGTCCGGAATACAAAACTAATATAGGAGATGACCTAGAGAGTGAGACCAACGATGAGGTCACGTAATTGCCCATGACCTTGAGTCTAGCTACAAGACTCATAAATAAAGAAAAGTGCTTCTTGGGAGGCAACCCATGCTTTGTGTGATTTTTATTTGTTTGATTAGTATTTGTTTCCGTATGCATGCTTTATTTTTATTGTTGGTAGATTGTGTTTCAAAACTAAAATGGTGAAAATACTTTATTTTGTCGTTTGACTTTGTCTTAACTTCATCCAAAGGTATTTCACAAAAGATAAGTGTAAGGGGAAACCCCAAATATGTTTTTAAGAAACAAAATTGATCATGATTCTCCACAATATTAAATGGACATGTATATTCGTATTTGTTAGAGTCAAATGCTTGTATCGAGTCATAATGATGTTTTGCAGGATTTTCCAGGAAATAGGACATAAGTTTTCCAGAAATTTTTCGGAAACTTAACATAAAGATTTCTGCAGGTCACTTCTGACGGCGCCAGGAAGAAATTCTTGACGGCGTCATGTGTAAAATTCTGGAAATTTTGCTAGTTTTGTTTTTCTAACGGGGTCTTAAAGTTTTTGTTGAATCGTTAGTTTTATAAACTCCAGAAAATCTGCAAACATTCATTCCACAAGCATTATATCTTACATTGCTTTCTAGGATTTATTAGTATATATAGATTGCCGCCGATTTTACGGGAGGTTGCCTTGTTTGTTTTCTTAGGTTTAACAGGTTATGTATGACAAGAAGATGATTTATATTCTGGAAGGGAAGCTTTGATTGTTCATTTTCTTGGAGGAAGATCTAACCTTGTTACCGCACTATCCACACCAAGCGAATCAGGGGAGTATTTGATTTCATTCTTTTACCTATTTTACTTTTACATTCTTTAATTGAACATAGGGGACAATGTTCATCCTAAGTGTAAGGGGAGGGTAAATGATGATACCTTATAGGATACACTTTCACTTGAGTTTGTTTGTTTGATGGTAGGTGTGTAATAAAACTATGAGAAATACTTGTTAGTGTAATTTTAGCGCCAAATTTAAATTTATTTACAACATTTAGGACTGAAACTTTAGCCTTAGCAAGCATCTCATGGATAGGAGTCGTATGACTAGCACAAAACCGTATCATTCAGAAAAATTTTCCACCCAAATATGTGAGGTTTGCCTTTAGATTTGATAGGAAAAACATTTACTATTAGTGCTTATGAGTGTACCGGTAGCATTTAGATTCTAGAACTTGCGTTAGTGATGCATCCCGAGACCGCTAGTGAGACTACATTTGTGTAGTAGGATTTACTACATGATAAGAGGCATTAGGATCACCCTTGTGTTAAACCCGTATCATAATTACTTGACCATTTAAGTCATATTACTTGGCTAGTTAAGTCAACTAATTTTTCCTACACCCTTAGCGTTGTACTCATTTTTAGTACACGAAACCCCTAGTACACCCCTCCGAGCCTATCTTTTCGTTTCTAACTTTAAGCATCTTACTTAAAGAAAGAATTTGTTACACCCCACTTAAATGTACAACCAAATCGCCTTAGCCTTCCGTGTATGCACTCATCTTTAGTGCATTATTGTTATTTGTTTAAACTCTTAGTTAATTATCTAATTGATTACATGGTTGCTAATTCGAGTCATATCCTTGTACATAATGTTTTGGGACGATTGGGACTCATGGGTAAAGTACTAATGTTATGGAGTAATGGGGAAGAACATCATATTATTACCCCCATATGTGCGTTAATCTTAAAAGTACTCCAAGTGTTTTGATTATCTTAATTCGAGTCATTAGATTAGTTTATTGCAAAGTATGTAAAAATTCAAGTGTAAGGGGAATGTTCATTCCCTATGATTTATTATTTTGGATGGTAGGGTAAGAGTGTATGCAAAAAAAAAGAAAAAAAAAAGAAAAAGAAAAAGAAAAAGAAAAAAACATACGGACTACCATCCCGTTTCATTCTATGTTTATTTTATGTTTTTGTTATTTTTCATCTATTAGCTTAAGTCGAGTCTAGTCTTGGCTTAGCAACGCCATATTGTACATGTAATTAACCAAGATTATTAACTCGCCACCAGTAAAGATTGCCTATATCCAACAAAACCGTGTATTCCATATCCCTACACCTAATGTTATAACCCTTTAAAAGACCTCTTTGATAGTTTATCCTAGGTGCTTACGCCATGTGGTGGAGGTTTGATCCTTTCCCAAGCTTATGGTAATCTATTTTTCTATGACAGGTAGTGAGAGATGTCTTCCATTTCTATATTGTGATATATACTTTATTACACCCGAGAGATGTGATTTTCTAAACACTATTTGTAAGGTGCTAGTATATGACCTCCGTGCTTGTCTTTGGTCTTTAGTGGAACGATTATTTGTTGTAATTACTTTCATATTAGTGTTAAATGACCCCTAACTTGTATTTTGATTAAAATAAAAGCATATTTGCTTGGGGACAAGCAAATCTCAAGTGTAAGGGTATATGATGAGGCGAAAAATGATCCATTTTTAGGGGGTCATTTAAGCCCGGAATTGAATTTATTTGATCAAATAGTGCCCTAAATCGTTCCTTTTGTGATTTTAGGTACTTTTGGAGTGAATTCTGGAAAAGGAAGCATTTTGGACGTTTTTGGAGCATAAAAGTGAAGAAAACGGCAAAGTCTTAATTTTCCTTGCTGGGAACAGTACCTGACGGCGTCACAAGTTTCTTAATGATGGCGTCAAGAGGAAAAACAAGAGGTGAAGAGGATAGAGTCCATGACGGCCTAGAATGTTTTTGCACTAGGGCATGACGGCGTCACCATAGGCCGTCATGGCCCCTTAACACGTGACGGCCCAGAGAAAAATCACACTTGACGACATCAGATCTAGATCTAGGCAATCCGATTTTATTATGCGCGGCGACTTGACGGCGTCAGAATTTCCTTCTTGAAGCCGTCACCTTGGAAAATCTATATATAGTTTTGTAATTTTCATTCATTAAGAGAGGACAGTTTTAGGAACGACTTGGAGAAACCCTAGCACGATTTTAACAGTATTTTCAAGGGTTTTCACCCCTTGAATCCTTTCATGTTCAATTAAGATAAGTATCCTTTCAATTCATTCAATATGTCTATGTGTTGTTTGAATATATCTTACGCTTGTCTTGATTTTAACATGCTAGGCTAGATCTCTTGTGTGTTTGCTTAGATGTAATGAAACCTAGATGTTGATTATGGGTTGATTGCTTGTTTATAGTTGTTACGGATGAATGATTTCGATGTTAGGCTTAAGAAAACTGGCAGACTTCCATAGTGTAACTTGCTTGAACGTCTTAAGAAACATGAAGGGTAAATTGCAAAAATGGTCCTTCACGTTCCACAAAATTGCAAAAACGGGACCGAGACAAAAAGTTGCGCAAAAAAGCCACCAACGTTCCACATTTTCGCAAAATCGCCACTGAGAGCACTTTTCCGTTAATTTCATCGTTAAGTGCCATGTATTTGAGGGTAGTATCGTCATTTCACTGTTCATACTTATTAAATTTGCCGCCATAATCACCTCTGTGCTTGGTATCAATGTGATTAGACCTCAATGGCTAAATTTGCAAAGTTATTTTCAAACATCTACCCCTATAAACCCCCCTACAACCCATATCTTCTCCACCACGACTCGCATTGACCATAGCAGAATCACAACAAAAATGCAATCAACTCAAATGTCAGAAAACACAACCATGATAACCACCACCATAACGACAACGACCACCACCAGCACCAACACACACCAACAAACTTCAACGTTTGTGACCACAACAACTGTGACACATCCCCCACAACAACTCCAATGTCCACGTTGTCATTCAGAAGACACAAAGTTCTGCTACTACAACAACTACAACACATCGCAGCTGCGTCACTTTTGCCGTAGCTACCGCAGACACTGGACCCATGGCGGCGTGCTCCAGGACATCCCTGTTGGAGGTGGAAGCCGGAAAAACAGAAAAAGGAAAAACCCCATGAACCCCACCATCACCTCGGCATATCTTACCACGTTTGATCAGCCGGAGTACCAGGACTACCAGAGTGTGATGCCACCTCCCCAGAGCCTGCTGCCGCCTACCCAGGGCCTACCGCCGCCTGTGGATGATGCCGGTGATGAGAATGGGTTTGTGTCGTCGTTGTTAGAGGATGTTTCTTTTGATGAAGGTGTCTGGCCATTTTTTGGCAATTAGTGTAGTTTGTTTGTTGGTTTGTTAGTTTTAGTTGTGTATGTACCTCGATCTTTTGATGGTAAATGGTATGCTTGTGAATGGTAAATGAATGGTAATTCGTAGTAGTTATATTTACACCCAGACTTGCCCATTTTGACAATCATGTTTGACTTTTGCACATGATTGTACATGCACCAAAAGACCCAGAATTGCCAAAAATGGATCTAATTGACTATCCGTGTAACCATTGACTATTCGTGTAACCACATTCAAGGTAATGCGCAGGCACAAAAATACCCAAAATTACCCAAATTGGCAATCAAGTTTGACTTTTGCAAATAACATTATGGTTGACTTTTGCAAAAATGCCCAATGGTTGACAAGCAAAACATAATAAATCAACACAACAAACACATAACATGACATTAACATTCATTCAAATTGATAACAGAAACATAACAAAACATAATATATCATTAAAATTCATTAAAGTTCAAACATAACATTGATAAAAAGGAGGGAAACATTAAAGGAACATTCAAAACATAGATGACCATGAAAGAAACTCTAAAGTCCCTTGACAAATGCGTGCTTGTTGAAGAGCTTGAGCTTCGCTTCTGCCATCTTCTTCTTCAACTCCAAAAGCTCGATAACATCTGACTTTTGAAGCTTCTTCAAGAACTCCAAGCATTTGAACATCTGCACCGAGGGACGCACAAGTTCCATTTCAGCCATCATCTTGTTCCTTTGAACGACAATATCAAGCAACTCTTGATATGCCACAAACAGATCTTTGGCATACTTGATATCACGCTCCGTCTCCCTAGCAAAAAAGACCGTCATCTGGTATGGTAACTCGGTTAAGTTAGCAGCCCTAGCAAGTTCCTCAAGAAGGACAAATTGAGACATTCTTTTGCAAATTTGATTCAAAAAAGTTTTACTGTGTTTGTTTACTAGATGAATGAGGAAGTTACTCGGGGTATAGGCTATAAATAGGCGTGGTAAGTACATGTGAAAATGTGTTTTAGGCGTGTTTTGGGTAATAAATGATAAACGTTTTGGATTACCAACATACACATCCCAAAACTGCCTAGTTTTTTTGGCTTCCATTAGATTTGATAACATGTTATGCAACCATTGAACCTAGTTAAGATTACATAACCGATATATAAACATTAATAAAGTAAACATTGTTATAAATGATCTACTAAAAGACCATAGCAGAATCACAACAACTTATTGACCTAAACATAAAAGCATAACCATTATTTAGCATCATCCTTGGGATTCTTGTCAGCATCGTCCTTGGGTTTATTGTCAGCATCAACCTTGGGTTTTTTGTCAGCCATCAGTCTTCGCCTCTTGATTGATCTTCCTTGGTCTTCAAACTTGTCCTCTGTGATCACTCCATCTTGACCAACTCCATTTTTTCCATCTGGTATCACAGCCACATCAGAAACTCTTTGTTCACCATTTCCAACTACTACAGCACACTGATCATCTGGTATCACAGCCACATCACAAACTCTTTGTTCACCATCTCCAACTACTGCATCACACTGCTCATCTAGAATCACATCCTCATCACGAACTCTTTGTTCACCATCATCACCATCAACATCCACAAGTGGAAGCAAACTGAAACTAATTGGTTCAGCATAAAGAGCATACACCTCTGTTCCTTCTCCAGCTGCAACAACGTCATCAAGTTCATCCAATGCCTGATCTATTTCAGCAAACATGTCACTAATCTCTTAAGGCTCTTCAGGCTCTTGAGGCTCTTCAATCGCATGCAACTCTTCAGGTTCAGGTACATCAACTAAATGGTATGGATCACCATGCCATTCTTGTTCAACCTCTTCATCACTTGCGTCAGCATAATACGCATCATCAAAATCGAGATCATAAAAATCGAGCAAACCTGTAGACTCCTCACTTGAATCCTCCACAGTCAAGTCTTGGTCAATCTCTCCCAATAACCTTCTGAATTGAAACTCATCACTCATCCTTTTTGTATGACCTGCAATCATTTTTTGGGCACAAAATGTTGGTGGGAAGTCACTGTCAGAATCAGTATCAAAAACAGGTCTAGCCTTCTCAGGTTGTCTTGTCTTATGCCACTCTTTATGCCACTCTAACAATAGTAATTTCCCACTGTTTCCAGTCTCACCATCAACACCCTTTCCAGCAGCCTCATTCATATCATCATCCACTATTTCTTCTATCACCACACCCTTGCCCTTAGTCATCATTCGATCCATCATCTCACACTCAACAATTGAAACACCGGTTTCAATATACAAATCCAATTGTGTAAATATAGGAGCATACTCCAGAAGTGTCTTCACATCTTCGTCAGACTTTAGTGGTAGCAAACCATCATCCAGTGACTCCCCAGGTATCCTAAAGTGAGTAAACATAAGGGTACTATCCGAGTAACCTAAATCCTCTAACATTTCGCCCAATAATTCCATGGAGAAAACGTCAGAGTGAATTCCGTCAAACCAATCTGTATCTCCAAAGAGATATCTTCTTCCTGGTTTTGAGGTGAATTCACCATTGTGATGGATTTGCAAAGAAAACACCTTTTCATTCAAATATGTGGAACACATAAAACATCAATTACTTCCGACAACAATAACAAGTTTAAATGGAAAACATTAAAATGGAACAGAGTATTCTTACTATAAAGGATTCCTAAATCAGGTATCGGGGTACTGCGTGCACGATTTTGCCAAAGCTTAACCATTCTCAAGATCTTTACCTGTGAAATTAATGTTCTCCTTGGAAGAAATTGATACCCGTATATAAAGTATTGCTCTAAAGGACTAAATTTGTAAAACAAAACACTGGCAACTTAAGTTATTGGCGAGAAAGGGTTAAAATGACGATACTACCCTCAAATACGTGGCACTTAACGATGAAATTAACGGAAAAGTGCTCTCAGTGGCGATTTTGCGAAAATGTGGAACGTTGGTGTCTTTTTTGCGCTACTTTTTGTCTCGGTCCCATTTTTGCAATTTCGTGGAACGTGAAGGACCATTTTTGCAATTTACCCAAACATGAACCAATGCATACTAGGTTTTTATGGTTATATTTAATGCATGGGCGAATTCTAGTGATCCCATGTTAGGAGCTTCTTGCAGGCTCGACAAAGGAGTGAAGTAGGAGCTTATAGAGTTGGGGAAGTACGTACGCCACCCCACGATTGGTATTAAGGAATATAACCCGTCATCCACGCAACTGTAACAAACTATCAACCTGTAAAAGATATCTAGGGAGTAATGAAATCTAAGTAAACACAATTCTCCCATTTATTGTTCACGCCACATTAATAATTAGCTTTATTTACATTTTGTCATTTTATTTTGATTGCATCTTAGTTATTGGGTTAGTTGATTAGCAACTAATTCCGCCCACTCTTCCAAAACCCGAGATTTTAATTGCTTTTCATAAAATATAAAAAAAATACAAAAAGAATCATGCCTCACCTCTAAACCTAGTTTTTAGGCTTTCTAATCCTAGCGACACTATTCCTGAGTTGAACGATCAATCCCCCGGTACTTGTCACTATACTATACTACAACGATCAGGTACACTGCCTGGTGGGGGTTGTAAGCTTCTCGATATCCCTCGAGAGGTAAAGCCTGGTGCAATTCCCACGCATCAATAAGGGTGTAGGGTAAGCAGGGCAAGTGGTGGTGGTTTTTCAGGTGGTATTGGAGAGGGGGTGGGTGGTTTGGAGGGAAGGGAAGTGGTTTGTTGACTGTTTGACCATGGGGGTGGGGTTTGACCCCGTTAATATTAAAACGTGGGGGTTGGGCTAGTGTGTTGTTTTGGCTGGGAAGGGGTAGTGTTTTGGGCTTGGGGGAGAAGGATGGACTAGGTTTATGTTTTATTCATTGGATTTGGAATTGTTATTTTGGTTTGTAAATAATTTAGCCCAAGGACCAATTGTGTATTTTCTGAATTCCAGGGACCAAAGCTGTAATTATTCCAAAGTTTATCAAAAAGGACCATTCTTGCCATATGTAAATATTATAAGGACCTAATTGATATTTTTCCAAAATAAAACATCCGGGGACCATTTTTGCCAATTTTCAAAGTTGAGGGGTAAAAAGTGTAATTTTCCAAAAGTTATCAAAAAGGACTTAATTTGTCAGAATAAATAGTACAAGGGCTATATATGTAAGTTTTTCCAATTTAAAATGCCCAGGGACTGTTTTTGCCATTTTTGAAACTTCAGGGACCAAAACTGTAATTTCATCAAACTTTTTATCCAAGGGTCAAACTTGATAACTTGTGAATTCCCAAGAACCATTTTTGACTTTTTATTCCAAAATAAATGCTTAGGGACTAATTTTGACAAGTTTTGAAAGTTGGGGGACTGAAACTGCCAATTATGCAAACTTTGTTCGTTTTTCCTCTGTTTTTACTCATTTTGCATCTGAAACATATAAAACTCAATTTTGAGAAATTTTCTGTATTTTGATGCATTTCTGAGTGTTTTTAAATGTTTTTGGAGTTCAGATTGACCAAAAATGATGAGTATTTACACACTCATCAACTTCTCCTTATCCCTTCAAACATTTCCTGCCTTGTCCCGCCCATTCTTCAGTCTTCAGGTCTCCAGTCTTCAATCTTCTATCTTCGGTCTTTAGTCTTCTATCTTCAGTCATTAGTTGTTGAGGAGTCTTGGGGTTCAGTGAGTTATTGTCATTACTAACTGAACGCATCACCTTCTTCTTTGCTTAGGTGCCACTCACTGAGTTACGCCTCACTGAATGGAGAGGCTTTCTTCTTAGACTCGTCCTATGCTTCCTGAAGGTGACTAACTGAGCAACTGTTCACTCAGTGACTTGAGTATTGTTTAAGGTTTTCTAACACTTAGATTATTTTGTATTCAAATCCTTGTTTAAGAGCACTTGGGTACTGAATGGACCCAACAATATAGTACTAGGCCTTGCAGCAAATTTGACTTGGGGTTTCATTGGTAACAAGAATTTTGGAATAAAAAAACCTATAAGTTTAGGAGCAGTTACAGGCAGTCAAGAAAAAGGAAAAATTAAGATGGTCTAAGAGTTGGAACTTTTGTGCTTTATCTTTTGTGATAATTTGAAAAATCCTTGGATTTTTAGCTTTTGTGATATTTTGTAGTTTATGATGGTAGTTTGAACAATTAATCTTTTGGATAACAATTAATTGTATGGTAGTTTATGATGGTAGTTTAACTGTATGGGTTGTATAACAATTAATCATTTAGATAGTAGTAGTCTATGTTGACAGTTCATGATTCTACATATCTTCTCTGCATATGTTTCATGGTGTCAGGTTGCTGAGGTTTTTGATTTGCATATGAGTTTTTTTTTATTTACATGTTTTGTTGTTTTGTTAATGTTTTAGCCTTTTAGGTTTAATTCATGGTTAATGTATTTACTAATTGACCTGTTAACGCATATGAGAAAACGTGTCCAAATGGGTCTAAACCGCTTATAATAAACCCAAGAAAAATAAATTCACGTGGACTAAAAAATGACGTGGAAAATCATATGAGAATATTTCTAATATTTCCAATACTAAAAAATTTGTATGTGATAATGGGTTTATAAAAAGTATATTACTGATATGTAAAAATTTTGTAAAGTACATTGGTAATTTATGTCTTTAACAATTATATACCAACACATATTTAATTTTACATTGGAGTGATTTGCATATTTTTTTTATTTTGATTGATACATTCAATTCTAGATACAGTTAGAGCATACTTATGTAATGCACATAATAGAGTGTCTAAATAAAAAATATTAGTGTGCAAATCAATTGCCATTCTAATATCACAAATGATTTTGAGGTTTAAACTTATGTCTAAATATAATATGGGTGTCATTAACTCATTAGTTTATGCTAAAGAAAGTCACTTTATTACAACTAAAACATAATGATACCCTGATTTAAGCAAACCTTTATGCATTAAGAATTGGTTCAGCTTCAGCATACGGTCGAAGGATCAATATGTTAATTGTTATAATTCAGAGCGAAGGATCAATACGGTCGAATTCGGAGGTCCAAACCTCAAGCACTGTAAGAATTGGTTCAGCTTCAGCATACCCTATGCAAATTATGTGGCAGAAAACCTTGTCATGGAAAATCGTTATTAGACCACCTCAACCCCATTTTACTATAATACAATCGCTAATGGACAATGGCTCCTAACCAAAATTAGTAGTTGTGGTGTGGAAGATTGAAAATGATTTAGGAGGAAATGTGTGTTGATAAAAAATAAAAATAACTTCAAAAAGAATTCGTCGACAGCAGGGTTCGAACCTGCGCGGGCATAGCCCAACAGATTTCAAGTCTGTCTCCTTAACCACTCGGACATATCGACATTTGTGCTTTAGTTTCGTATATAAGGTAAATATCCGATGACTTAACCACTCGGACATATCGACATTTGTGCTATAGTTTCGTATATAAGGTAAATATCCGATGACTACTGGCTTTCATGCTTTTTTTTTTTCAGATGCTTTATTGGTTTTTGATTTCAAAAACACAATTCATTGTTGATACAATATGCATGTAACATTTTCTTAAACGTTTGATCAAATTTATATAGTGTTTTTAGTAAAATACACAACCAAAACATAATGTGATGTAACACTGACGAATAAATATAAAGGTCACGTTAACATTTATATTCTTAAAGACAAGATTAACAATTTCATTTTTAAAAGTTACTATAAACATTTGAAAAATGATACATCTTTTTTATTTTTTATTCCTACTTCTTCAGGCTGTAATTTTTATTCCTACATAGAAATGTTTTTAGAAAGATTTTTTGGAGGCTTTAAATGTGTTTTCAATTGGTTACCATGCTCTACTTAACTACTCTGCATCTTAAGAACATTACATTGATTATTAACAGCTCTATACATGTTCCATTTCATATACAATTACAAAGCCAAATCCCATTTTTATAAGAGAAATAATTCCATCTTAAGAACATGCATAGCCAATACTGAAAAATCTTGATGTGATTTACGAATTTGAAGTTATATAAAAAGTATTTATGAAAAAAAGAAAATGTTGTTCTAAGAGAATGCATCATGGTATATCAAGCAAATAAAAACTAATTTATAGGCAGTAAAAACAATTTAAAAGCCAAGGAAACAAAAAGGTATGTCGAGAGTGGGATTTGAACCCACGCCCTTTCGGACCAGAACCTTAATCTGGCGCCTTAGACCAACCCGGCCATCTCGACTTTTACTTTAATTTCCATACTTGAAATATATATCCCGAAACAGTATAACAAAAACATTAGTTTATATACTTTATACATTAGACCATGAAAACCACGTTGTAAAAGAGAAAAGGAGTTCAATAGAATATGTACGGGAATTCACACAACACCACAAACAATCACTAATCTATTTGAATTCGTTCGGGATTTTTTTTTTAAGATTATCAGTTTGAGATTTATCAAATATCCGACCTAGAACCACCTTCTAGCCATCTTGACCAATACAAGTAAGTTGGAACGAATCCAGAAGTCTAATCGCCTATACAATGACGCACCAGATCTGCTCCAATCCCAAAATTGACGTCTATCTTTTCGATTAAAACAACCAATTAACTCATATCTATCTCTTGCAAATGGCTGCTTATTTCAGGACCAATGAGACAATCCTAGCAATCTCTATTCAGTAAGTTGCATGTGCACTTTATTGGAAACACGTCGTAGGAGCATTAGCAAACATGGAACCAATTACACCTAATAATTAGAAGTCTAAAGATTTGACAAATCTATATCTATATGTCATACTATATTATAAAGCATAAATGCCTACTATTAATAGAATACATAAAATTAAGCATTACACATTTCAATACTAAAAGTATAATTGATTCAACATAATTAGACATTTTTTGACATTAAAGTTTAAAATTAATGACTTAAAATTAAAAATTAATTACTTAAAATTGATCATTATGTATATTAAATACAATTAATTAAATAGTCAATAAATACAATTAATACACTTATTAAAACACCCCTTACATAAGAAATACAAATTATCAACATATTGTACAACCAATTTAAATATAATTCCTACATTAAATGTCACTAATACAAATAATAAAGCATATTATACAAATGGAATTTGATTAATAGACCTAATACATAGGCCTAATCATGGACCTAATGCTTAAAATACTTGTACAGTGCATGCACTGTACAAGTATTTTAAGCATTAGGTCCATGTATTAGGTCCCCTTATACAAATTTTTAAGCCCGAACGGGCAATGGGCCAAATGGGCTCGAGCCCGAATTGGCACGGGTCAAACGGGCTCGAGCCCGAACGGACACGAGCTAAATGAAATTTTTGATATCCGTAAATTTATTGTCAAAAAGAATATAATAAACTAAAATATGTTCACATATTGTACAAACCAAGCAAACTACTAAACAAAAACATAAAATAAATAATAAATAAAATAATACAAACAAAGCAAAATTTCATCAAACTTTTGGCATAAAAAACTAATCAGTAAAGCTATTGCCAAAAAACGTACAAATAAAATAAATTATTAATCAAAAAAATTAAATTACATGATGCCCGCAGCTGCATCGCGCACAGACCCTGCTAGTTCTAATAAATCAAGTCTAAAAAAGACTATTCTACCTCGTTAAAAGGTGTGCTGAATTTTTAGAGCGTCTATTTGATCATTTTATAACAAAAAATTAGAATTAAAATGTATTTAAGGTATTTACTAATTAGTCAAAACTTCTCCCATACTTTTCGACGTTATGATTCATTATGAAACCCCAAACCGAATAAAACCCTAAATCGCCATCATCATCATCATCATCATCTTTAAAACATAATATATTCAACTTTGTTTCTTCCCGATCTGAACTATCTTGTGTAAGGTAATTTCTCTTGCTTCTTCATATTCTTCTCCTCAATAATTTGAGGAGACATCTATTTGGTGCTACATTTGATTTCGAACTTATGTTAACTAATGTCAATCACCAAATAGTTATACAAAACCGTTTTATTATTATTATTATTATTATTATTATTATTATTATTATTATTATTTATTTTTATTTTTTTATAAACCATCACTTAATTAGAACCATAAATAATTTACATAAAGTTTGATGGGAGTCTAGACACAAGTTGCTCTCACTTCTTTCTGAATACAAAAGTTTAATCTATGATAAATAAAAACTCCACTCTTAGCATTATTTGAGTGGCTAATAGCAATAATTATTATTATTATTATTATTATTATTATTATTATTATTATTATTATTATTATTATTATTATTATTATTATTATTTTACTAGACGAGTACCCGTGCATAGCAACGGAATTTTATAGCGACAGATAGTTTATTGATAAAAAAAAGTTTATAGGTTATAAATGAAAAATAATAAAAGTTTGAAGATTTGGGAATTTAACATAATGTTTTGAAACCCGGTTCGACCCGGGTGGTTCAACCGGTTGAACCGTTCCGGTCGAAAAATGGGTCGATTTAAACCGGGTCAACTTGCTAGGTTGGGTCGAAAACGGGGCAAATTAAACTGGGTCAACCCGTCCGGGTTTGAAGCGTCTCGTGTCAACCCGGTTTTTGTTTTAATTGGTTGTATTTAATTTGATATATATGTTTTTTAATTAGTTGTACAATGTGAATAAATCATTGTATTTTTAAGTAATGGATAATGTTTTGAAACCCGGTTCGACCCAAGTGGTTCAACCGGTTGAACCGTTCCGGTCGAAAAATGGGTCGATTTAAACTGGGTCAACTTGCTAGGTTGAGTCGAAAATGGGTCAAATTAAACCAGGACAACCCGCCGTGTTTAAAGCGTCCTGGGTCAACCCGGTTTGTCTTTTAATTGGTTGTATTTAATTTGGTAGATATGTTTTTAATTGGTTATACAATGTGAATAAATTATTCTATTTTTAGGTAATGAGGTGTTTTAATAAAAGTATTAAATGCATTTCAATATTTCCTTATATACATTTTTCAACATTCCACAATATTGACTATTCCACTTTTCACTTTTCACCTTTGACCATTTTTCTATTATAGATAGTATAGATTTTTGCAGAGTTGAATAAGATGTAAAAAAAAGGTATGAATGTTATTTTTAGAAAATTGGGTTGTATTTTCATAGTCTATTCTTGAAGATTTGAACCATTCCTCATCATTACCAAGAGCCAACAAACCAACATCCAAGTCAGTCATAGGTCTCGTATAATGATAATACATAGGCTCCTCTAAACCAGTATAACATAACTGTAACACCATCTTCTTTAGCTTATATACTGAAAAACATCTATATCCACCAAGGTTGTAAAAATCGCTAGACGCTAGTGAGGCGGTCGGGTAGGACCTAGCGATTAATCGGTTAGGCAAGAATTAATCGGGAATTAATCGGATTGATTTTTTATACACAAAATTGTAATTTTAAATATTATATAATATTATATGTATGAGATAATTATAGTGCATCAAAGTTCAAATATTTCAAGTGTTCAAATATAAACATAATATATATTTCTTCAAAGTTCAAAGTCAAACATAGATATTACTCGGTTTGGTGACCATTTTTAAGCAATATTTGACCGATTTTGTCCGATTAATTGGTTTGTTTTAAGCAATTTTGTATGATTTTTAAGCGATTTTGTTGATCGATTTTTATGCGATTTTGTCCGATTAATCGGTTTGTTGACTGATTTTTAAGTGATCTTTGACCAAACCGATTAAATAGGCCGATTATGATAAATCTGACCGCTTAGTTAACGATCAGCGATTATGCGTCAATTAATCGGCCCCCTGGACCGATTTGTACAACAGAGATATCCACCCTATCGAATAAATCAGTTTTACCTCCTAGATATTGTCATCGTGGAAACTTTCTAAAGCTTCCACCATGGTTAATACGAATGGAAAACCAGTTTGGTGAATAAGTTGAAAACAACAAACAAAAAGTCTTAGTAATTACTTTTTAAAATAAAAAAACAACAAAACATGCAATGTTTAAATCATACTAACTTTAGCTAAAATAAAAAATTTCAAAATACTTGCAATACATCCGTTCGAGTTCGTCATACAACTCATCTTCTGTTTGTGGTACTAATATTTCACGTTTCTTCCATAGGATTGGACCCATTATGTTAACAGATCAAAAAAGCCGATTGTTTTGTTCAAAAAAGGTCGGTGAAACAATGGCGATGAACTAACTCAGAATACAGAGAAAGTACTCAAATAGAAAGAGAAAATGAGGGAGTAGAGTGTGTAAGAATAAGCGAGATTGATAAAATGGTGTGATTGGGGATGAGATGTGTAATGTGTTATTAATAAGTATAGAAAAGAGATATAAGTTGCAATTACCAAAATACCCATCACCCATAAGTCAAGAGTGTTAACTAACAAGAAAGGCTAACGATTGTCTGGAGAAAAGGACCAAGCGCGCAATTAACAAAAAAGATTGGGGTTAAAAGTGCGATTTTTTTAGAATAAAGGACCAAATTCGCGTATCAGGCGCGGTTTAAGGATCAATGGTGTAATTTAGTACTTTTATTTTTATGTTCTTGGCATCATTTGTGTTAATACAAATATCGCCTAAAAACGTTATTTATATTTTACGATCTTTGCTAAGTTTTGTTAACGACAAAATGTAAACTTTAGTTTCTAAGTAAAACATAATCTTAGTTTTAAAGACTTGCATAAACTAGACATTTGCTACATTTTACATTTCATAAAACACAACACTTTTTATTTCTTAAAATAGAAATATCACATCACATTTATGGCAAGTTTTGTCAATATACATTTATGGAAAGAAAGTGTGTTTGACTAACCATATGTTTGCTTGCAAGTTTTGTGTTTGACTAGGTGTAATGATATGTGACATTGTTTGGTTTGCAAGATTTATTGCAAAACCAACTGCAAGCCCGGCGGAACTCTGGGGTTTCACGGGCGGAACCCATCTGAGGGTTCCGCCGTATCCGCCAGGCCTGCAGAAGGTTTTGCTATAAATACTAAGCCACAAGTTTGATTTTTGGGTTATCACTCTACATCATATTTTCACACATTCATTCATTCTTTCATCTAACCCTTTAACATCTCATATGTGAAGTTTCTTTTTGTAGCAAAGAGATTCACGAGTTCATAAAAAGTTACAAGTATTCAACACAACGCTGCAAGACTTGTTAGCTTAGCATTGTGTAGACTTGTGTAGTTTACACTTCATTTGATTGTGTATTTTCAGTAGTGATCGGTTAGTATTTTAGTCCTCAAAATACAAAGTGTGACGGGAGTTGTTGTACCCTTGTAAAAGAACTAACGGGAGTGGTTGTACCCTTGTAAAAGAACTCGACATCTAGCTTAGTGTCGGTAAACGTGTATAAGCGACGTGTAAGGTTTTCACCGCCGGTGAAAGGAGCTTGTTGACTAGTGAAAGAAACTCTCGAGTTGGATACTCGGGGCATGGACGTAGGGCAAGGAAAAAGAGTTCTTGTATCCGAACCACGATAAATACTCGTGTTGTGGTTTGATCGTTTCTTTCATTTACTTGCATGTTATATATTGTGTTTGTGTATATATCTTTGATCAAACGGAAAGTTTCAAAACTAATTAAACAAGTTAAAAAGATTTTAAACGGTAAACTATTCAACCCCCCTTCTAGTTTTCCACAATTGGCATCAAGAGCTACGTTACTCAAGCTTTTAAAATATATTGTGTTTTAAAACTTGAAACGATCCATGGATTTTGAAAATTACAAAGAAGGGCAATCTATGCAAAGACCACCACTTTTTGAAGCAAATGGTTTTATATATTGGAAAAAACGTTTTGAAACTTACGTGAAATCTAAAGATATAGATTTGTGGTATATAATCATTGATGGTGATAATATAGCTTCTAATACTAAAGATGATGATCAAAAGAAATTGATTGCTAAAAATAATGAAGCTAAAATGATGCTTTACAATGCTTTACCTAAGAAAGAATATGAAAGAGTCTTTATGTGTAAAACCGCCAAAGATATTTGGCAATCTTTAATAGTCACTCATCAAGGAAAATCACAAGTCAAGGATAAAAAAATTGATCTTCTTGTTCAACAATATGAACAATTTGTTATTCCAGAGGATGAGATTATTGATAATGCATTTGCTAGGTTTAACACTATTATTACTTCACTTAAAGCACTTGATGAATCTTTTTGTAGTAAGAATTATGTCAGGAAATTTCTTAGAGCACTCCATCCGAAATGGAGAGCAAAAGTGACGGCAATTGAAGAATCCAAGGATCTTTCAAGCATGTCACTTGACGAGCTAATTGGAAACCTCAAAGTCCATGAAATGGTAATGGAAAAAGATTCAGAACTAGTTAGAGGCAAGAAAGAAAAAGTTAAGTCCATTGCCTTGAAAGCTAGAGTCCAATCAAGTGATGATGAAGAATCTACTTCGGGGATAGTGATGATGAGGAATATGCTATGGCCGTTAGAGACTTCAAGAAGTTCTTTCGTAGAAGAGAGAAACTTTGTAAGGCAACCAAAAGATGACAAGAAAACTTTCCGAAAAGATCGTGATGATAGGAAAGGAAAGGTTGAAAGGAAATGCTATAGGTGTGGAGACACAAGTCATCTAGTAGGAGAATGTCCAAAACCACCCAAAAGCAAACCTCAACAAGCTTTTGTGGGTGGTGCTTGGAGTGACTATGAAGGAGATGACGATGAGCCAAAGAATGATGATATTGCTCTCATGGCTCACGACTCAAATGAGGTACTCTCCGACTCATCTTACTCCTCTATTGATGATGACACCTTACAAAAAGAATATAACAAACTTTGTGAATTAAGCTTAAAAATCATAAACAAAAATAAGTTTTTGAAAACTAAAAAGGAGTTTTTAGAAAATGAAGTTTATGAGTTAAAATAAAAAGCTAAGAGATTAGAAAAGAGTTAAGGTATTGACACATCTTGAAAATCATGTGAAGAGCTTAAACTCGAAGTTGAAAAACTTAAAATTACTCAAAATGATCTAATAAAACAAACCACAAAGTTTAAGAAGTTCGATAAGAGCATTTCTTGTACGGATGAAATTATGAAACTTCAAAAGTCACCCTTCGATAAAACAGGACTAGGGTTCATGAAAATAGAAACTTCAAAGGGTCAAACGAAACAAGAAAAGAATGCACAAGAAACTAACAAAACTGCTACAGCAGCCCGCGGAACAGACGGAACCCAATCCAGGGTTCCGCCCGTTGGACCCGAAGGTTCCGCCAAGTCTGCTGCAGCAGTAAGCCAGTAACACCATCCACATCGGATCGTTCAAAATTTGTTAAAGTTACATATAAAAATGGAACAAAACCTGCCTTTAAAACTGGAGTAGGACTTAGTGAAAATGAATGTAGAGCTATGACTACTCAACCAAGACCTAAGACTCCAATTCCCAAACGCCCCCTTTCCAAAGAGCAACTTCAACACTCGACCAAACTACCAACATGTTTGGAACCAAAACACTCATGGACATTACCAAACTCCAAATTAAATGTCATGGAACCCTTATGTTCTATTTTCATACTTGGAACAAATTAATGGTATGCTTAACCAAAATGGACCCATGAGAAATTGGGGACCAAATGTTTGAGTGTTTTTCATAAAATAGGTGTGCCTCAATGTTTGTTTGGAACCGGATGAATGGATTAAAGATAGTGGTTGTTCAAGGCACATGACGGGTAACAAAAGCCTCTTCACTACATATCAAATATGTGATGGAGGTATTGTTACGTTTGGTAGTAAAGCTAAGAGCAAAATCATCGGAAAAGGTACAATCTCTCATGACTCCCTTTTTATAGATGATGTAGCTCATGTTGATAACTTAGGTTTTAATCTCCTTAGTATTAGTCAACTTTGTCGTAATAAGTATAATGTCCTTTTTAGTGAAAATGGAAGTAAAATACTTAAAGATGGTATAACCATAGCCAAAGGTGTTCTTAAGAACAACGTATACGTCATGAAGATGGATCCAACATCTAGAGACAAACTTTGTCTTACCTCATTAGATGAATCTTCAACTTTATGGCATAGACGTTTAGGACACGCTAACATGAGACTAATTCAAAACCTCTCCTCCAAAGACTTAGTTAGAAACCTACCTAAGTTGAAATATGACCAACACTTTTGTGATGCTTGCAAAGTCGGTAAACAAGTCCATAGTAGCCATAAGGCTAAAAACTTGGTTTCTACATCTAGGTGTCTAAAACTTTTGCATATGGATTTATTTGGTCCATCCGCTATACAAAGTTATGGAGGTAACTTCTACACTTTGGTCATAGTTGATGATTACTCAAGATATACTTGGACAAAATTTTTGAAAAGTAAAAATGAAGCTTTTGATAAATTTGAGATTCTAAGTAAGAAAATTCAAAATCAAGTAGGGTCTAATATTGTGTCTATTAGAACGGATCACGGTCGTGAATTTGATAATGATTTTCAATTTGGAAACTTTTGTGATATTAATGGTATTACTCATAACTTTTCGGCTCCACGTACCCCTCAATCTAATGGTGTAGTAGAACGTAAAAACCGGACATTGCAAGAGATGAGTAGAACAATGCTTAATGAACAAAACATTCCACAAAAGTTTTGGTGTAATGCCGTTGACACATCAACGTACATTTTAAATCGAGTCTTAATTAGACCATTTTTGAATAAAACTCCTTATGAACTATATAAAGGTAAAAAGCCTACATTAGGATACTTTAGAGTGTTTGGGAGTAAATGTTTCATTCTTAACACCAAGGATTATCTCACCAAATTTGACCCAAAGTCTTATGAAGGTGTATTTCTTGGATATTCACAAAATAGTAAAGCTTGCATTGTTTTGAACAAACAAACCTTAAGAGTCAAGGAATCGTTGAATGTAACATTTGACGAGAGTCCACTTCCCTCTAAGACATCACCTTTGGTAGATGATGACTTAGTTGAAAGCCAAGCAATAGAAAGTCAAGAGATTTTAGGTAATGACAAGGAAGATGAACAATTAAACAAAGAACTTGTCAATGTCAAAGAATCTAAAAGTCATCCATTAGATGGTGTCATAGGCAACATTAACGAAAGAACACTAAGGTCAAAAGTTCAAAATGAAAGCAACTACTTTTGTTTCGTGTCAACCATTGAACCTAAAAACATTAATGAACCCATTAAAGATGAGTCTTGGGTAATTGCAATGCAAGAAGAGTTAAACCAATTTGTTAAGAATGATGTATGGAGATTAGTTCCTCAACCAAAGAGTCAAACTATAATTGGAACAAAATGGGTCTTTCGTAATAAAATGGATGAAAATGGAATTGTGTCTAGAAACAAAGCTAGGCTAGTTGCACAAGGATATAACCAACAAGAAGGCATTGACTACGATGAAACTTTTGCTCCGGTTGCTAGGCTCGAGTCAATTAGAATCTTACTTGCATATGCATGTGCACACAATTTTAAACTCTTTCAAATGGACGTCAAAAGTGCATTTCTAAACGGAGTCATAAATGAAGAAGTGTATGTTGTTCAACCTCCGGGCTTCATCGATTTTAAAAAACCAAATCATGTTTACAAACTTAAAAAGGCTCTTTACGGACTTAAGCAAGCTCCAAAAGCATGGTATGATCGACTTAAAACCTTCCTAGTTGACCATAAGTATACCATGGGCTTAGTTGATAATACTCTCTTCACTAAGAAGAAAGATTCACATATTATCATAGTCCAAATCTATGTTGATGACATTATATTCGGATCAACTTGTAAAGAATTATGTGTGGATTTCTCAAAAATCATGCATGACGAGTTTGAAATGAGTATGATGGGAGAACTCAACTTTTTCCTAGGACTCCAAATTAAACAACTAGAAGATGGTATCTTCTTGAACCAATCTAAATATATTAAGGACATGCTTAAGAAATTTGGATTAGAAGATTCGAAACCAATCAAAACACCCATGTCCACGGAAACTAAACTCACAAAGAATGAGGAAAGTGAATCCGTAGATAGCACTAAATATAGAGGTATGATTGGTAGTCTACTTTACCTAACGGCTAGTAGACCCGACATTATGTTTAGTGTTTGTCTATGTGCTCATTTTCAAGAAGATCCTAAGACTACTCATCTCGAAGCTGTTAAAAGGATTTTCAGGTATATTAAGGGCACTACACATTTAGGTTTATGGTATCCCAAAGGAACGGGAATAGACACCATAGTGTATGCCGACTCGAATCATGCCGGTGACTATGTCGATAGAAAAAGTACAAGTGGTATTTGCACTTTTGTTGGACATTGTCTCACCTCATGGTTCTCTAAGAAGCAAACGGCTCTTGCTATCTCAACAACGGAAGCCGAGTACGTTTCGGCCGGAAAGGCATGTCAACAAGCTCTTTGGATGAAGCAAGCTCTTGTCGACTACGGAATTCAACTTAACGACATCACAATTCTTTGTGACAACAAAGGTGCCATTGATCTTAGCAAAAACCCGGTTCAACATGCTCGTACCAAACATATTGAAATCCGTCATCATTTCCTTCGTGACAACGTTCAAAAAGGAAATATCTCAATTGAGAAAGTTTCTTCCGAAGACAACATAGCCGACATTCTCACAAAACCCCTTAAACGTGAACCTTTTAACCTTCTTAGGACTCATGGAACCTACGTTGTAGTTCTGGACATTAGACAAAAATCACAAAAATCAAAACAAATCCATAACTCTTTTTCTCAGCAGGGTCGACGGAACCCTCAGACACAACGGACGGAACCCAATTCAGGGGTCCGCCGTATCCGCCGACCTGCAGAACCATTTTTTTGTTTATATTAAACCAAACACCCATTATTTCATACCACCACTTCCAAACTGTTACTATTCACTTTACCATCCATCCATACCTACGATTTCTTGGTATTCTTTTCACTCACATTGCAAATCAATCATCATTGTAAGTATTCTAAACTTGATTACAATCCTGATCTGAGTCTAGGAATTCTATTTTTTGCACAAAAACAAAAACTTGGGGTTATGCATTAATTTGAGAAAATCATGCATGAAATTAGGTGTTTAACAATACTAATCATGTTCCCCATAGTTAGGAATTGCATTCTTACTAAGTGTAAACATGTTTGCTAAAACACCCCATGTCAAATTTTTCCAAAAAATTTCTCACAAATAGGACAAATATTTTTTCGTCTCACATTGAGAATACAAAATCAAAACGTTATGTTTAAAACATCACTTGCATAATGTCTCTTGAATGCTAAAGGGAATACATAACCAATATGTATTTTCGGGTACATTCAAACGAAGCTACATTGAACTAGGAGCACTTGGGTTATCTTTTGTTTTATAACAAAACTTGCATTATAAAACATTTTTGAAGCATTAAAATGAGTCAAGATAACCGCACCTCCACATTGTTTTAATATAGGCACACACTAGAACAACCACATTACAATAGTCGTTACTTAGACTAAAATGTGAAATTTTGTTTTTCTAGGAATCATCATTCCTCCTCTAACCCACTACGACCACAAGGACACCATTAAGTACCTACCCAAACACCACAAAACCAAAGGCCTTACCCAAAATCAAATCGATGTTTTCAAAGCCTTAGAAAAACATTATGTCCATGAGGGTAGAACCATTGACCTGTCCTTCCTAGAAGGCACAAACCTCTACACCGAATTTGCCACAATCAACTTTGAGTGTCTTTTGGAAATCGACGAGCCTATTTGTCCTAGGTTCATTCTAGAATTCTATGCATCCGTCACTCTCTCCACGGATGAGTATGGTCGCATGTCTATCAACTTTAGGGCTAGTGGTCATCAATACTCCTTCACTCTTGAGGAGTTTGCTCAAATCATAGGTGTTCCAAACCGTGGTACTTGCATCTACTCCGACTTGCACTCCCTCTCAACTCTTGACACACTCTTTAACCGCATCCATCCTTATGACACCCCTCTTGTGTCAAAAGATGTACTTCGTGACCACCTCTTTGTTAGGACAACCAACACTAGGAGAACCCGTTCGGGAAATGAGGTCGAAAAGGACCCATATGGAATGGAAATGAATGAACTCAAGCCCCAATTCAAGAAATGGGAGGAAGTCTTTAGAGCAAATGTCATTAGCACCATAGGAAACCGAGATCATATCAATCTTTGCCTTTGCTACATGCTCTACTCTTTGTCCGTTAGGCAACCCTTCAACCTTGCCTACTACATGGCCAAAAGAATGGCGGACATTCCCGTGCATGGCACAACGGCTATGCCGTATGGAATGCTCTTGACCCGTCTCTTTAGGTTCATCTCTCCCATTCCACCAACTCCAAACGGTCTTCGTCTTGACTACTCTCTCATTCCACACACCTTTGTTCCACTTAGTAATAAGAGAGTTTACAAAGCCCAAGGAAAACGTCCTCATCCTCCTACCTCCTCATCATCTTCCTCAATGAGTGAAGATGACTCTTTGCCCAACTCTAGGCTCCCACCTCTCGAATACCTATCCCAACTTCCGGATATTCAAAATGAGTCGGCGGAGTTCAAGCAAACAAAGGGGATGTTTAAGAATCTTGGAAGATTCCTTGGAAAGCTCAAGAACAAGATTGACCGTCAATGAGTGCGGGTGTGAAGGAGTGTTTGGCACAAGGTGCTATTTGAACAATTTGGTCGTTTAAACAATGTTTGTGATGTATTTGTGTGTTGGTACATTGTGTGATACTATTTGGAACATGTTGGGAATTATACTAACAGTTACCACGGCTAGTGAAGACAATTACAACTGCTGAAGAATGTACTTGCAGTGGAAACTCATTACCACTGCAAGAACATATATTACCACTGCTGTTTAGATAACTGTTAGGAAACATGTTTAGATAAATATAGAATAGATCTTGTGTATATCTTATTCTATTAGCATTATACTTATCTTGTAGAAGAGGACTCCTTGTGCTATAAAAGGAGATCCTAGGTTAAAGGTTAGATATACGTTTTCTAGAGCTTCAAGGTGTAACCCTAGTGATATCAAGATCACTCGTATTATTATCATTAATAATATTGGAGCTAACCGTTTGTTACATATATTGTTCTTATTCATAAATAACTGTTTCATTCACAATCAATCTTCTAAGTGTTACTAAGTAGATTCCGCATACTTAGTGATATAACTCAAAGTATCAATCTAACACAGTTCAAGGTGTTTAGATCCATCAAGTGGTATCAGAGCCAGGCTTTGATACTTTGATTAAGAAGACCCTAGTTCACTCAGAAGAATCAATGGAGACAGAAACCAGTCAGTCAAACATTGCTGCTAAGCTTCCAATGCTTAAGTTGAATGACTATGAGATGTGGAGGCTAATGATCAAACAATTCTTTATGGTCCAAGACTATACACTCTGGGAGATCATTATGGTTGGAAATTCCTTCAAACCAAGTTCTACTTCAGAGATGGTTGGTGGCAAGGAAGTAATAAAGGTTAACACTGGACCTATTACTAATGATGAAAGACTTCAGATGAAGAATGATCTGAAGGCCAGAGGTTTGTTGCTGATGACACTTCCCAGAGATCAAGTTCTAGCATTCAGCAAATACAAGACTGCAAAGACTCTGTTTGAGGAGATCTGTAATGTTTTTGGTGGTAATGATTCCACCAAGAAGACTCAGAAGAACCTGCTTAAGCAGACTTATGAAAACTTTGGTTCTACAAGTAATGAATCTATTGATAGCATTTTCACAAGGCTACAAAAGATTGTTACTCAACTCACTGTTTTTGGAATTGAGGTGGAAAGGGAAGACCTCAATCTAAAGTTCTTAAGAAGTTTACCCTCTGAGTTTGGAACCAATGTTGATGTATGGGAAGATAAGCCAGATTTGGAGACTATGAAACTTAATGATTTGTACAATAACTTCAAGGTTATTGAACAAAGATTGAAGAAAGCTGGCAAACTAAGCACAGGTTCAGGAAGTGTAGCACTTATATCATCATCTGTTGATGATAGTTCAGATGAAGAAAGTGATAGTGATGATGACAGTGCTAACATTGTTGTTTCCACTGGTAGTGGAGGTGTTTCCACTGGTAGTTCATAAAGGCAGATTGCAGGACTTAGTGATTCTACCTTTTATGCCTTTATATCAAGTCAAGTGGGTGGTTCAATTCTCAATCATGAGGATTTGGATCCAATTGATAAGGATGATATGGAGGATGTAATACACTTAAGGTTATAACTAGCTTAGATTAAGTGTGTATGGATCGAATATGATGGATTTCTAGTGAGAGAAAGTTAGAGAGAGAAAGGAGGTTGGGAGCCTTGTAAAAGAAAGGAAAAGTTGAATTGCAAATGAAGGTCCAGCCCTCTCCCTTGGGTGGGAAAGGCTATTTATAGTTACAAGCTTACCGCCCTATCAAACGGGCTATGGACCGGGCTGACAGTGGGTAAAGACCCGACCCGACTCCACATATACTACACTAATATAATATTTACTACGAGCTACACTATGCTAAAACAATACTTGGGGTGACCGAGTCTTCAGTGGAATAAACATATTCCTAACAATCTCCCCCTAAGGGAGGTCACTCCAGAAAATAAATGCTGAATCCTAGCATTTAATCTTTGTAGATATCTTTGTAGCTCGTAGCATGTTGATTCTTCATATTGAGATCTTTGTGCTTTTAGGCAGTCGACTCTAGATGACTTGATCAATGCGTTAGATGGTATTTGAGAGTAACTTCGAATTCACCATCCAAAAATGTGAGTCTGAAAGTCATCATAGAGTAATAACCTCTTCATGTGATATGATCATCTTTGTAGTGGCATGCTCACACTTTTCAGGATCATGATCTTCAGCATCAGAGTTATGGAAGCATAAATGAGGCCCAAATAATGATCATGATTTCAAAGGATGTGATGATGAAGTGTGAGCATGTGTTGATGGATCAGCATCTTTTCAGCAATCTACTTCTGCAACCGTCCGAAATTCCTGCAAGTAAACAGTTAGCAACAAATCTTCCGGTACTTATAGGTTTGGAATTAGAGATCGTCAACAGCATAGTGTGAAGACTCCTTCTAACCCTCACCAAGACCATTCCTAATCGAAAAAAAACCCACAGAGGGCCTTTTAAGATTATACCGTAGTATATCAACGATTAGGTGAGTCGATGGAGATCACTCCACGACTGTAGACCTTTTGTAACAATCGGGACCACTTAGCGTAATCCACAAGGAATTACCTAAGTGACCTGCTTTCAGGGCTGCTTGATGTTGACCCTGGCAGGAGTTTCCATTCAATCATTGGGAGTTACATAAATAGCATCCCTCATAAATGTTCTGGCAGATTGCTAAGATCTGCGTAGGACTCATAAGTTTACCACTGGTGTCCTTAATGTTGAACACCCAGGGTAGAAGTAGCACGTGTTCCTATGAGATCTTTTTATGTATCTCGAGGCTCTAGACTCAATAAGTGCATTTGGTTTTCCTATGCGGAGATTAGGGAGAGGTCTCCTGCTTCAATATCAACCATCTCTAAGAGATAAGTCGATAGATTACACCGGTTCCCCGTGAGAATGAAACAAGTTCTTTTAAGAGAACTTGAGTGGCTAGAAGGTTTAGTGCAGTGCGTCACTGGGTCCATTACGTCTTGTCTTCAATACCAATGTCGCCTTAGCAACCATCAGTAGATTATGAATTGAACCCGGTTTATGCCCTAAGGTTGAATAATTGGAGGGCTATTTCTTTTCACCCTTTCTCATTTCATTTCTTTTTAATTCTTCAACCCCTTCTTTCTCCATTCTCACATTTCTCCTTTTTTCATGATCATACCTACGGACTTTCTAATACTAACTATTTGGTATTGTCCATCGGTAGATCCCTCTGGCTCTGGCGGATCATAGGACGGTTTTCCTAACCTTAGCCACCTTATATCTTCATAACTATCCTATGTTGCCATAAACCAAATCATTGAAAATTTTCTCAACGTGTTTATGATCAAAAACTCACTTTTTTTGTTAACACGTTGAGAGTTTTACCATTTTCAAATGCTCCCCCTTAACATGTGCACCGATGTTTTGATAATAAATTTGCACATGTCGGGAAGAGTTGCACTTTAGAATTGATCCACCTTTAGTAAACATGAACAGGCATTCGAGACACACTTACATCACTAGATAAACTAGCTTGAAATTATTACCCGGCCTGATCAAGTTCACAAAAGGATTCTCGAAACGGTACACTCTACTCAGACAAGTCCTCTTCGAGACACGCTTACATCACTGGTTAACCCAGCTTGAAGTTATTACCCGGCCAGGACAAGTTCTTTCGATTGAAGATGGTTTTTGTTTCGTCAATTCATTGGTTAAGACTGAGTCTCGATCTCACATGATGCTCGGATCCTTTTTCTCAAATCATTTGCTCCCCCTTAATATGTGCATTGGTATACAAAAGGGTTTGGCACATATAGGAGAGCATGCATTTTGAATCAACACCACATTTTAATCAGATTTCCATATTTAAATCACATTTTCTCCCCCGATCAAAAATTTCAAACCAATTGAGATTTGTGATCCCAAGTGATTTAAATAATTTCAAGGAGTTTTTGGGAGAAAGATGTGTCATGTTTAAGAATTACTGATTGTTGAGATGATACATTTGCTCCCACTCAATCCTTGAGGGAGAGTGTTATGTGTTAGAAGTGATGAGTTTATAAATAATTTAGAGTTCAACGAGAAACTCATGAAAAATTCATATACTAACACATAACAATCACATGTCGAATACGCCCTTACGCACAAAGATCTTGTTATGATGACATATAGTTTTTGAAATCATGCTCCCCCTCAATCGATGACGCATTTTCAATAATCGTATTTTGCACAAAAGATAAATTCTTTTTGCATCGATTGAGTGGTATATTTTAAAACACTGTTTTAAGTGTATTTTGATCTTCAAAAAAACCATGGTACCACCAAGTTTGGATCAAATACTTTCCCGAAGAATCTTTGAAAGGAAAGTATTTGTTTGATAAAGAAGACTTCTCTTCTTTTTCAAGAAATGATGCACTTAAGCGTGCATCAGATCGGAAAGGCACGAATATAAAGTAATTCATGCCTTTTTTAGGAATAGACGTCTTTTTGGCGACGAACTTTCCCCAGTATGACGACCGGGTTGCTATCTGAAGTAATAGCAAACCATAATGAAGACCGGGTTACAGCCTGAAATGACTGCAAACCATTTTAGAAAGCGTTTGGGGAACGACATGTTTTAGAAAGCATTATTAAAACATAAAAGAACTCTTGCTCAAGCATATGTATGACTCCGTGTCATTGTTGAACGACATTTCTAAAGACGTACATAATATTGATTACACAAGAGACATGTCGCGAGAAGAATCTTTTTGTAATTTTGATGTTTTCAATTTTTTTTTTTTAAATATATACAAGGATATGTGAAGCACCTCCTTTACTCCTCCTGTTCTTCCTGAAGACCTGATAGAGCTTCTGGCGTGAGACTCTTCATTCCCAATCGAGGAAGAATGAATTCAAAGCGTTCTCTGGAAAGTGCTTTGGTGAAGATGTCAGCCAGCTGGAACTCGGTCCTAACGAAGTACAGTTCCACAATTCCCTTCTCAACTTGCTCCCTGATGAAGTGATGTCGAATATCAATGTGTTTCGTTCTGGAGTGTTGGACATTGTTGCAGCAGAGAGCAATTGCACTTCGGTTGTCACAGTACATGGGGACTTTGTTGTAGGAGAAACCATAGTCTGATAGTTGTGATCTCATCCATAAAATTTGGGCACAGCATGAAGACATAGCAATGTACTCCGCCTCAGTAGAAGAGATGGAAGTACACATTTGTCTCTTTGAAGACCAACTAACCAACTTATCCCCCAGGAATTGAGCAGCTCCTGACGTGCTTCGACGGGTATCTTTACACCCAGCATGATCGGCATCTGAGTAAGCTGTGAGTGCCATAGCTGTGTTCTTGGGATACCATAGACCCAAGTGGATTGTTCCTTTAAGATACCGAAAGACCCTCTTAACTGCTTCTAGGTGCTTATTGGTTGGTTTAGATTGATACCGAGCACACATACATACTGCAAAGAGGAGATCTTGTCGGCAGGCGATGATATACATCAAGGAACCAATCATGCTTCGATACTTGGTTTGGTCAATAGGAGTTCCGATACTGTCTTCATCAAGTTTTGATCTTTCTATCATGGGAGTATCAACAGAGTCACATGATTCATATCCAAATTTCTTCAAAATTTCATAAGCATATTTGGATTGATTGATGAAAATTCCATTTGGGTTTTGAGAGACTTGTAGACCCAAAAAGAATGACATTTGACCCATCATGGACATCTGAAATTGAGAGCTCATCTCTTGTGAAAAACGATCACACTCCTGAGGATCAGATGAGGCAATTATGATGTCATCAACGTATATTTGAACATGCAGGTAGTTTTTGCCTGTTTTCCTGGTGAAGAGTGTAGGATCGACAACTCCCTTGGTGAACTTGTTAGCCAGAAGAAACTTAGACAGAGTGTCATACCATGCTCTAGGAGCTTGCTTAAGTCCATAGAGAGCCTTCTTCAAGCGATAAACATGGTTAGGACGTTCGGGATCCACGAATCCTTCAGGTTGGCTAACATACACCTCCTCTTTTAGATTGCCATTTAAGAAAGCCGTCTTCACGTCCATTTGATATACTACCATATTCTGACTGGCAGCATTAGCAAGAAATATCCTTATGGCTTCTATTCTAGCAACCGGAGCGAAGGATTCTTCAAAGTCAATTCCTTCTTCTTGTCGATATCCTTTTGCTACAAGTCTCGCCTTGTTCTTCAAGACATCTCCATGCTCGTCAAGCTTGACTTTGAATATCCATTTGAGAGCAATGATCATATCACATTCTGGAGGAGGTACTAACTCCCATACCTCAAGTCGATCAAACTCGTGAATCTCATCTACCATAGCAGTAAACCATGAGTTCTTAGTCATTGCTTCTTTGAAGTCTTTGGGTTCGACTCTAGAGAGGACGGAGTTAAAGAAGCACCATAAGGCATCTGTAGCTAGTTGCTTACGGGTTGAGACTGGACGAGAAGGATTTCCAATGATGTTGTCGATCGGGTGATCATTTGTCCATTTTCTGAGATGCTCATGCGGTTGAGGGTAGTGAACTGAGGTTGCCATGTAGGTTTCTTCTGAGGATGTAGTATCATCAAAGGATTCAGGAGTAAATATATTTAAAAACGGTTCGTATTCAGGAGGAGCGAAAGGATTTACTTCATAAGTATTATTTACAGAAGCTACTTGTTGTACAGATGAAGATTGACTATTAGCAGTAGTGACTGAATGACTGATGGTTGGAGCTTCTGGGCCTAGTGATATAGACATGGATGGCCCTGCCTCATGATGTGGTGCATTACCTCCACCAGCAGGTAGTGGAATGACGGGAGCTTCAGGAGCCGCCAAGTTTTGAGGCTCAAAATATTCATCAAACATAGGGTCAAACAGTTTCATCCAATCTTCACTTGACGGAGGTACAAACGGAGTAGCTGAAGTGGGACTCTGTATAATCCTGGAGCTGATGGGTCCAGGAGATAGAAGATTTGATCCGGGTCCTGAACTTGAGTGTCCAGGAGCCTGTTGCTCGGTCAGCTCATCGAAAGTGACGTGGATGGTTTCCATTATGTCTCTGGTACGCTTGTTATAGATTCGGTATCCCTTTCTTTCTGGAGCATACCCAACAAAAAACCAATGTCAGCCTTGGCCTTGAGTTTCCCAAGATCTTCACTGTCATTTGTTGGATAGCACAGAGCACCGAATACTCGTAGAAACGACAGGTCTGGTTTTCTGCCATGAACCAGTTCATATGGGGTCTTGCTGTGAAGAGGGTGTATCAAGGATCTATTCTGTGTGTAGCAAGCTGTTGCAATAGCCTCGGCCCAGAGAAACATAGGTGCTTTAGAAAAGATGAGCATAGTCCTAGCGGCTTCAACCAAGGTGCGGTTGCGTCTTTCAACGACTCCATTTTGTTGTGGAGTACGTGGAATGCTCTTCTGGTGATTGATGCCGATGCTTTCATAAAACTGATTAAGATGTTTGTTCACAAACTCTGTTCCATTGTCAGTGCGAACGAACCTAACAGTCTTGTTGAGTCGAACTTGCAGTTGCTTGATGAGTTTGATGATGATCTCTGGAGTTTCATCCTTTGATCGTAGAAACTTTACCCACGTGAAGCGAGAGAAGTCATCAACAATAACAAGCACATATTTCTTTCCATTGATACTTTGAACCCTCATTGGTCCACAAAGATCCATGTGATGGGTATGTAGAACTTCCATGATGGAGTTGATGGTTTTGGGTTTGTGGGTGTGTTTCTTGCTCTTACCCATTTGACATGCAGAGCAAAGATGATCCTTTTCATATTTGAGTCTTGGCAGGCCTCGAACAAGATCTTTTCGGGTGAGTTCATTGATGGTACTGAAGTTTAAGTGATTTAAACGACGGTGCCACAACCAGGATTTGTTCTTGGAAGCCCTTGAGAGTAAGCAAATGGGAGAGGACCGCATCATGTCTTCAATTGAGATGGTATAAAGATTGGTGCCCCGACTTCCTTTGAGTAGTTCAACACCATCTAATTCTCTAACAAAACATGTGTGTTTTCTGAAGGCAACTTCAAGATCTGAATCACAGAATTGGCCCACAGAGAAAAGATTGTGTCCAAGTCCCTCCACGTAGTAGACTCTAGATATCACACTGTCCCCAAAAACGTAATCACCATAACCCATTATTTTGCCAAAATGGTCGTTCCCGAATCTAACCGTACCAATAAACCTTTCCACGAAATTCTTGAGCCGCGAGCGGTCTCCGGTCATATGTTTTGAGCAGCCTGAGTCCAAATACCAAAGGACGATTTGTACGACCTGCATTTGAAACCAGTCGAGGGTGGATAACTGACAAAGCTGGAGCCCCGCAAGCCATTGGGGTCCGTTAGGTTAGCACATGCAAATACAGGATTATCATAAGTCACGGATATGCCGTTGGTATCCGTATTAAGTGATGCACTAGACCTAGAAGTGGTTCTACGTGCTTCTAACGGGAATGTTCTACCAGTGGGTATCCATTTCTTCATTGGCACTATCTTGGAGTTAGTGAGCCTAGTTAAAGGGCACTTTTCTCCTAGAGAGAACTTCCTACCAGTAGGCCTCCATTGATATCCAATATTTGTAAACACCTTTCTTGTACATTTCCAAACCTGCCTATCATGATTATCATTCAAAACATTCTTAACCGAAGATTGCATAGAAGACTCAAAGAGAGACACAACACAAACATCATGATTACCAACAGTTAAACATTCATTACATGTTTTACAACTAGCATAAGAATTCGAATCGATTACATCATTGTTTAAACAAATGTTTGAATCAACACGATTCTTTTCATTCCCCAAATGTTTCTTATTGTTCCTAGATGATTCTTCTACTTTATTCTTAAGTCCACTCTTAGCCGGCAAAGCCCTATCATTCTTTGTATTGCACCTAGGCTGTGGCCCGCTAGCTTTGAGCACACCTTTTACTCCTGTAGAAGCAATGATTGGAACATTAGTAAGCTTGGTTGTTGTTTGTTTGTTAGTGATCATGACGTTGGATTGAGGCAAAGTCTGAGGGATATCAATTGTAACATGTTTGTTTCTATCATTGGACTGTGTTGCATATAACCTTTGCAGCTTGTTGTCATTCTTGGGGCATGTACTAATAGCATATTCTAGTAATTCCTGAGCTCTATTAGTGAGGAAACATGCATCAATAACTACTTCATCAAGCGGTTTGGTTATCCTATCTTCCTCAACGGTTTCTCTAAGTATGACAAGGCATTCCTTAAGATATCTAAGGTAGTTTCTATGAACTAACTTGTTGTTCCTAAGGGGTAGAGCAACATCCACAGCATCACACGAATATTTCGAACAAGCATGAACATTGTTGCTCGCATGGTCACATGAATCACCGGGCATTTTCCCTTTCACCATAGTCTTTAGGTTCTCAATTTCGTTTAACAAAGAAGTGACCTTTTTATTGTTTTGATCACGTGTTATTTTAATTGACTCAAATAATTCTTTGTATCGTTGTTTAGCATTTGACAGTTCATCACGAAGCCACACATTTTCATGTTGTAGATCGTTAATGATGCCATGTTTTTGAAACTTTTGAGAATCTAGAGACATTTGGTGATTAGTATCTTCACCCATGTTAGACTTTAATTGTGCAATTTGAGCCCTCAACTTCCGAATCGTGTTTGAGTGAGCTTGAATCGTTTCATCCTTTTTGCCTAATTCAAAACATGTGTCAAAGTCAGGAGCATCCGAGGATGTCTTGGCATTTGAAATTTTAGTGCTTTCTTCTAGATGTTGATATTTTAGTTGCAACTTAAGATAATCAACTTCTAGTTTCGAAAATTTCCTGACCATGTTATCATGGTCATCGTTTTGAATTTTGGTATGTAATCTCAAATTCTCCCCCTCAAGCTCAATCACACGATTCTGAAATACTTGCAACGTGACCGACATCTCATGAAATTGTTTCGCAGATAAGGCAGAGTCGGTGACCGTATAGAACACATCTTGAGCAATGCAATTAGCAATCAAGTTTTCATTTATAATGCGAGTGTTTTTCCGGTCAATTTCACTATATTTGAGATCAATTTCCAACTGTTTACCCTCATTTTCAACTTCTTTGAAAACCTTTTTCAAGTTAGTGACATCATCCTTAATTGTGGTCTTAAGACCTTCAAAGTGTTCTTTAAGAAGTTTGAAAAATGGCATGACTTCTGTTAGGTAACACCGTTTTGTTTGTTCAAATCCCCTTTCCCCTTCAGTAATCCCAGTTGGTGTAATTCTTTTTTTACAGGTTTTATCAAAGTCGTTAAACAGTTGACCTAGTACATAAAGACCAATAAAAGTATTACACTGTGAAGGAAGAGTAAATGGTACAAGGTGCATGGGCGTGTTCAGAGGATATATGGTAGGATTAGCAATCCTAAAAACAGTTCTAGTGTTACCCACAAGTCTTTCGGCTTGCAATTTTTCCATGTCAATATTCCAAAATGTTTTCTCATGGAGGAATTTCTTTTGAGGGACAGAGATGGCTTGATGATTATCATTAGTGTAATCATAGTGAAATATGAGATTCTTAGATGTGCATAGGGGATCTTTCAGTTTCTCAGTCAGTTTTTCCCTATTTCTATCCTCAAGCTCATCAATCTCATCATATGATCTCATATCAAGAGGGGCATGGTCAGGTTCAAACATAACATTTGAATCATATATTGCGGGTTGAGCACCAATCCCATTTCTAAGGTAGTGGACCTTAGGTTTAGAGGTATCCTGTACACTAAACCTATCTCTTAATCTCCTATGGTTCTCCATCATTTGAGCAGATTGAATGGTTTGGCCTTGCGTGTACAACTTTTCTTCCAGTTTGTTCTTCAACGTTTTAAGGTTGGAAACATCATTTAAGAGATTTGTTTCTTTGTCTTTATAATCGTGTTTAAGCGAGGTTAAACCCTTTTGAATTTCCTGTTTTTGTTTAACAGTTAGATCCAATTGTTTTTTCAAAGACATTATCTCCCTTTTTAATGTTTCTTGTTTGGAATTATTTTCAGTTATGTAAGCACGCATTTGCCTTTCCATTTTCTGCTCTCGTTCATTAAGCTCAAACTTAGCTCTCTGTTCATATAAAGCCACCTGGTCCTTAAGTAGGTTACATCTAGTGGTCAAGGAATCATCATGGTTGTATATAGTGTACTCATGCAGCTCTTGTTCAACAGACGGCAAATCACTTGGTACAATTGTCAGGCTATTGTCAACCATATACCTTTCATATGGGATATTGTTAGTATTTCCCATATCAGTGGTATCAGAATTGTCAATATCCTAGAGTTGTACCGAGTTACATGCCCCCTGTGGAGTGGTGGTATCATTTAGATTGGACAGCGTTGGTACCTCAGAAATAGCAGATGTGATGGAGGAACCAGACTGTTGTGGAGTACAAGTAGCAGCAGACAGATTGGCCATGAAGATTGTTTGTGCGATAGGTCCGTCATCCACATCAGAGTCGAATGCATCACAATCCTCCACTTGGAATATGTTCGGATCATTGAGTGCCAAATCCTGAACCGGTTGATCATCAACATCAGCATCGAACGTATTCCCATCATCACCAGCCAGAAAAAGTAGTGCTTCTTCATCCAGAGCAGTCCCATTCTCTTGTGCCTGCATTAGCAGCATTTTGTCCTTAAAGTACTCAGAGTTCTGTGGACGCTTCGGTTGAGTGCAGTTTCTAGCAATGTGGCCCAATCCACCACAATTGTAGCATTTTGGCTGCCTAGCCTGGACTTGAAGTGCATTACCAACTCTGTACTGCCCATTCCCTCTACCAGCATTCCTTTGATTCACTGTCTGTCTCCCTGGCACATTCTGCACTACAACCCTACCATCTTCAATAATTGCCTGACTTCGAGGGTTTGACGAGGTTCGGAGTTGGTTGTTGGTGGATGGAAGACCAGCCCGGAATTGTTGAACAAGAAGAGAGACTTGGTTTGAGAGGTTGTCAATCATCATGTCAGTGTGAGAATACCTAGAATCAAGTTGGGTGTTTGAAGTAGATGATGAAGGTGTAGATGATTGACTGATCATTGTAGTAGATCTGGATGAGAGCTGTTGTGGTTGAGATTGTTCTTGTGAAGACTGGTTGAGCTGCTGAACATTTGTGACAAATGCAAGTGAATCATTTGCAGCTGGAGGGTTAAGCTTTTCCCTCAATACCCTATCATATGCAGCATGTTTCTCATGTTGTTGCAGGTATGCATAGAGTTGTTCATGATTTGTTTCCCTGAGCCCTTTGTTGAGTTTAACCGCTGTGACAAATCTCTCTCATTCCGGTGCCATGTTGTTCACAAATTTTGAGTTAAGCTGGATATTGGGCATTGTCATCTTGATGATTCTCATGTCATTGACTAACTTGTGAAATCTGACGTAGTAGTCAGTGATGGTTTCACCAGGGTTCATTTTAAAGTGCTCAAATTCATCATATAACTGAGACTCACGATCTTCTTTTGTTAGTTCAGACCTTGCGAGAAGCATTTTCACATTATCCCAGACAGCTTTGGCTTCTGTGTTGTAGTTGATGAGTTTGTAGACATCTTTTGGAAGTCCTTGAATTATGATGTTCGAGGCTCTGATGTCAGCATCGTAACGTTTCTTTTCTTCATTTGTCAGCTCATTATAGGTACGAAGTCTGTCAGGACCCATTACAGCTGGGAGTTCATCAGTAGTGTCACAACTCGTAAAATCTGGTCTTTTCCCGAACTTTCACATTTACTATTCATCGGTTACTATTCATCAATCACTATTCATCATTTTTTAGGTCAGTTTGATATTCTGAGAAGCGTTTTAAATTTTTACTATTCATAAAACACTATTCACCTCCGGAGAAAATTTGTCATTTTGCCCGAGTTGCGTCATTTCCGTATACGTACGGTTATCTAACTAATAAACGTTATCTTACGAGCCCTTATTTTGAATAATTGATCCGACAATCCCAACTATGGTCCTAACACATTTTTATACTCATTATAATAATATAAAAATTTTATTATTAATTGCCCGGTGTTTTGAAACAATTTGCTATATTTTCTAGTAAACGCCTAAACTTTCGTCGGATCACGATATTTCAACATGACAAGTATTTTAACACCCAATTCTCATCAGGAATGTAAAATTATAATTTTTACAATGTTGTCACATTTTATTTGGTACCGTTAAACTTTATTTTTAGTTAACCCGGTACCCGGTACACCTTAAAACTACCAATAAACACAAAATCTTCCACCAATACACCAACTACCTTACAAAATCTATATTTTCTTCCTACCCTTTTAAATTGCCGCCCCCCCCCCCCCCCCCATGACTTCCTCCCTAAAAACATGGATCTTGTCTTTTGTAATAATATATATAACCTAAAAACTACACATTTCATTCATTTTTCACCAAAACAAACTAGAAACTCTTTCTTTTTCTCTCTTTGGGGTGGTGATCGGCCAACACAAGAAGAACAAGGAGGATCCATCATTTTTCCAAGATCAAGTGTTAATCTTGTCCCTTTAGTTGTCCTTGTTTGAGTTTTGTAATAAAAACTCAAGGTTTCTTAGGTTTTGCTCATCTAAGCTCTATAATCTCTCTATGTAAGTTGTCAAACTTTTGTTCATAATTTCTTCATGTTATTTTGATGATCATATGATTCCTATCCAAGATCTACATGCATATGTTAGTTATACCACTCATTTATGTATATATTTAACTTTTGAACTCTAGAAATAGATTATTGTTAGATCCTTGTTAGAGTAGCTTGGTGATGATGTTTAGGAACCCATGACACCCTAAGAAGGTGTATGGTAGGATTAGACTAGCTTTGTGGTGTTTGAAAGTGATTTGGTGATGTTAGAAACTAGATTGAAGTCTTGAAAATGGGTTTTGAACAAGTAAATATACCTTCTGTCCCATTTTGGTTAACTCAGAAAAATCCGTTTTTACACAGTACCCTTTGACAATATTTTTAGAAAATACTTTCAAAAACGAAGCCGTAGGCGAAAGAATCGATTAAAAAGAGCTTATAACGAAGGAGTTATGATTTTTACAAAGTTAACGACGAAAACTATTTTTCTGGAAATCCTTTGCTGATGAACAGTTGTCACAACTGTTTCGAGGCGTAAAACTAAATCTAGCCATCCCGACTTATCAAAAATATGTTAGTATTTTGTCTCACGATTCCGTGGATATAAAGAACGAGTAAAACGGACTTACGACGACAAAGATATTCACGTTTCTATAACGGCAAAACATATATTATTTTGACAGCACTTACACTTTACAATATTCACAAACGCCCATGTTTGGAGCCAATTTCCCGTCAATAGACTCATTTCTGGAGTCGGCACACCAAGGAACAAAAGTTAGTACTCCTGTAATACTTTCTAAATCAGTTGGCCGTTTAACATTTGGACTTTTAATAAATAAACTACAGCCACTTAAAGTTACCCAGAAATGACAGTTTTGGCCTAAATGCCATACTTTGCGACCATTTATCTTAAAATCTAGACGCAATGGGTAAAATTTCACTAAGGAACATATTTAGATACTGTAACAAGCTTTCCAAAAATGCTGAGTTTGTCCCCTAACTCTCAGTACACACTGTTTTGCGACTAGTTTTCCAGGGCCACTTTTGGCCGTTTTCAGAAATTAACAAGTATTATATTTTACGACGAAAAGTTATTTTCACAAGTTTTCACCAAACGACTATCATAGAACAACGTTACACCATATATACATGTAAAATACAGTATGACTTGGCACGACAACATAAATATAATTTTCGATGATTATACATGTTTTAAAATAATACGAGTGGTATAGGTATCATGTGCATGCATATTCTTCTCATCCTTTCATGATCTAAGTAGATCGTTATCGTTCATATTAGGTTGCGGTTAGAGGTCGAACCTCATTTTTGTGTATCCACTTTTGTCATCGTAGCTATCGCACCAGGTGAGTCATAGCCCCTACTCTTTTAAATTGTTTTGTCAACTTTTGGGGGAGAATACATGCTCGTTTTTACTTGAACTATTACTTGACTCTTTAAACATGGTTTTGACTTGAACTTTATTATGAACTTATGACTTGTCTTGACCTTTTGAACTTGACTTAAACTATTGAACTTATGTACCGTACGTACTTTGACTTAAAGTCTCCCTTGTTCGGAGCAACACTATGAAGTCTCCCTTGTTCGGAGCAACACTATGAAGTTTCCCTTGTTCGGAGCAGCATTATAAAGTCTCCCCTGTCGACGGAGCAGCATCCTAATACGACGGTATTGGAAGGCCATTAATTTGGATACATCCTAATACTACGGTATTGGAAGGCCATTAATTTGGATGCATCCCAACCGTAAGTTGTTGGAAGACCCTAGAGGTGTGTTGTGCATCCTGACTGTATGTCGGAAGACCCTTGTGGTGACGTTTACACTTTTAACTACTATGATACACGTACATATGATTGACAATTTGACATATTATATTGACCACTTGTGCTTGACAACTAGACATAAACTATTTAGCAGTGGGTTGTAAACACACAGGTTGCAAGTCTCTTATGGCGGGACTTGTAACTGAGTGGATTTACGATGCTTTTGCTGTGTGATCACTTTACTATAAACTTTATTTTTTAAACAAACTCTATGAACTCACCAACCTCGTGTTGACACTTTAGCATGTATTTTCAGGTTTTAAGCGATGGCACGCTACTGGAGGTTTTGGCAGGGCATGGCATGGTCATAGAAGACTCTGATTATTTATATGGGGACCATTTTAAACTATTTTAAGGGCCTACTTCCGCACTACTTTTAACGATGTAAATGCAATATTTTGATTAAACGATTTTATTCAAAATAATTAAAGTGAAAACCATTTTTGTACTTGTGTTGTGTTACCGATTGAGTTACACCCCAGCTACACGTATGCTTCCGCTGGACCCGATTTTGGGGGTGTGACAAGTAGCTTCAACCGTGTCTCTGGTGAAACCCGGGTGAAAAGGTCCTTCATCAATGGACTTCAAGATGTTTACCCCGTTTTCCTTTCCTAAGCAATAGAGACGAATCCTTTGTACCCATGATTCATAGTCCGTCCTGTCCAGCATAGGAGGACGTGTATCAGACCCAGCTGCCTGAATGTCATCCGAGGAAGTGTTTGCCATGTTATGAAAGGTACCAAGAATTTTAAACAGAAGTGTATTTCGTGTATCGTTGCAACAAGTCAAATTACAGCTGATCTACAGTGGAACAAGACAAATCGTAGAATTAATCTCACAACGTCAGGTTACTTTAGAAGTAACAAGTCAAGCCGTAAGATTAGTCCCACAATGTCACGTTACTGTAGAAGTGGTAGTAACAACTTGAGTCGCAATAGTGCACAAGTTTCACAACTGTAGAAAATTATTGCTAAGGAAAATTAACCAACACGCTAATAACACTAGCTCAACTCTCTATCAAGTATGACCAACTCGCTAGAATAGTCAAATCGCCAAAGTACACAACTCGCTGGAGACACTATACAACTCGCAAAATAGACCAACTCGCTATCGGAACAACTCGCTAACTCCACCAACACGCTGCAGTGCACAACACGCTAGTAAATATTCAACTCGCTATTTGGACAACTCGCTGGAAAGAAGTAAATCGCTACCCAGACTCAACCCGCTACCAATCACCAACTCGCTATAAAGATCAAATCGCTGGATACGTCACAACTCGCTACAAGTAGTCAACTCGCTACACAGATCACAACTCGCTAACGAAGATCAACCCGCTGGTCAGTCAACTCGCCAAACACATAAGACAAGGCTGTCGCTGTCTAGCGATTTGGCTTTATACCCAAAAATGGCAAACCGCCAAATCTCTATTATCAACTCGCTAATAAAAACAGCCAACTCTCTACCACGAATATGCCAACTCGCTAAGTAGAAACTAACCACGAATTCATCATATCTTCCACGAGATTGATGATATAACCAAACCAAGAGCTACACACTATGTGTATGACCTTTCTAACTAAGAAAGTACTAACAAAACCACAAGATAAACACGCTACGAGATCAAAATGAGAGAAAACCCACTAAAACTATTCGAACCACTAAGACCTCATAAACTAAGCCACGAATTTATGTGTACCACTCATCCTAGGATAGAACCATGGCTCTGATACCAATTGTAATACACTTAAGGTTATAACTAGCTTAGATTAAGTGTGTATGGATCGAATATGATGGATTTCTAGTGAGAGAAAGTTAGAGAGAGAAAGGAGGTTGGGAGCCTTGTAAAAGAAAGGAAAAGTTGAATTGCAAATGAAGGTCCAACCCTCTCCCTTGGGTGGGAGAGGGTATTTATAGTTACAAGCTTACCGCCCTATCAAACGGGCTGTGGACCGGGCTGACAGTGGGTAAAGACCCGACCCGACCCCACATATACTACACTAATATAATATTTACTATGAGCTACACTATGCTAAAACAATACTTGGGGTGACCGAGTCTTCAGTGGAATAAACGTATTCCTAACAGAGGAGATGGACATTAAATGGCAGGTGGCATTACTAAGCTTAAGAACAAAGAAGTTTTGGAAGAAGACTGGAAGAAAGATTAACATTAGTGGTAATGAGACAGTAGGTTTTGACAAAAAAGAAGGTGGAGTGCTATAATTGTCATAAGAAGGGGCACTTTGCCAGGGAGTACAGGAAACCAAGGAAACCTGACAACATGTCAACTTGGTATAAGCAGGACAAGAAGAAGGAACCTACTACTGATGAGCCAAAGGGGCTATTGGCTATTGATGGAGTGAGCTTTGATTGGAGCTTTATGACTAAGGATGAGGAAGATGATTCAGAGTCTGCAATGGTTGCCACTGAGCTTGCACTAATGGCTTTTTCTGACTCTGAGGTACAAATTAATAATGCTTGCTCTAAAACTTGTAAGGACTTAAAAGAGTTTGAGAAAATTAAAGCACAATATGATGAACAATTGCTAGAGTTAAATCATACTAATTATAACTTAGCAAATCATAAAAGAGGCCTAGGTGTTTTAGAAACTCAATTAGAGCATTATAGGGCAAATGAATCTAAGTTCAATGATGATATTGCAGTGTTAAAAAGAGACTTAGATTATCAGGTTGCTGTAAACAAGGTTCTTAGGGAAGAACTTGAAAAGGTTAAAAGAGCTAGTGAGAATATAAAGATAACTTGTAATACACTGGATCACCAATCCAAGTGTATTGACAAAATTTGGGAAGCCCAAGTTGTGAACAAAGCCAAGTCAGGAGTTGGATACAAAACTGTTCCACCACCTCTAAGAGGTGTTCCATCACCTCCTGGCATTGACTTAGCTCACACAGGATTAGAAGAATTCCAGGAACCAACCATGACCTATGGACCAAAATTTGTTAAAGAAATTGTTATTGAAAAGGTTCAGGTTGAGGTTGATACATTTGATAGTGCTAGTGACTCATCTCTTAAAGATGAAAATTTGAATGTTGAGTCTACACCTAGTGTTACTGAGAATGTAAAAGTGGAGGTTAAAAGGAGTATTCCTGATGTTGTCAAAGAGAAGCCTAGGTCACAACCTAATTTCACTAGGCCCACTACTAGATATGCAGAGATGTACAGAAGTAGGTCAACAACTCCTAGAGGAAATATGAGGAGTTGGAATCATGTTAAATCTAGGAAATTTGGTAGTGACTTTGTGTTCAACAACAAACCCTGTCATATATGTGGTAGCTTTGACCATCTGTCTTATAGCTGTACCTATCACATGGGTAGAAGGGAAGTGTTTGGGAATACTAGGGTGAATGGCCATAATGTTAATAATTTAACTCACCCAAATCCACTTAGCAAGATGATTCCCAGGTCTGTTTTGCTCAACTCTGGCAATAAACCAATTTCCACTGCTAGACCAGCAGTTGCCACTGCCAGAAATAAAAACAGAGTTTACCCTAAGTCCCCTGTTGCTACTTTTGTTAAATCTACTCAAACAGGGAAAAAGACCAATTTTGAAAAGAAAGTTTATAATAATCACAAGTGGGCACCCAAAATTTCTAAACCAGCAGTTTCCACTGCTAAGCCAGCAGTTACCACTGCAAAGCCAAAGGTTTCCACTGGTGGGTCTGTGAACAATAAAAGGGTAAATATGGGAAATGTTGTTAAGGCCTCAGCACGTTGGGAATGGAAACCAAAAGGAACCATCACCTCAAACAATCCCAATGGTGTATCAATGACCTTTGATAGATACAATTATATTGATACACGAGGCAGATCCAAGTCATTTGTGGCTTGGGTCCCCAAAAGAAACTAATTCCTTTATTTTGTGTGCATGAACATTCAAAGACTACAAATGATCAAGGATACTCAGACAGTGGATGTTCCAGGCACATGACTGGCAATAAGTCCTATCTTTCAGACTTTCAACCTTATGATGGACAATTTGTCAGCTTTGGAGGAGGAATTGGTGGCAAAGTTTCTGGCAGAGGAACAATCAAGGCTGGAAACATAGACTTTGAGAATGTGCACTATGTGAAAGAACTCAAGTACAACCTTTTTAGTGTGTCACAGATGTGTGACAAGAAGCATAAAGTTCTATTCACAGAAGATGAATGCTATATCTTATCTAAGGATTATAAGCTCCCTGATGAAAGTGACATTTTGCTTAAAATCCCTAGAAAAGGTAATCTGTATAGCATTGACATGAAGAACATAGTGGTTAATAATGATGTTACTTGCTTGCTTGCAAAAGCCACTTTAGATGAATCCATGCTTTGGCACAGAAGACTTGGTCATGTTAACTTCAAGACCATCAACAAGATTGTGAAAGATGGATTTGTCAGAGGTCTACCAGAGAAAAGATTTGAAAATGACCAAACTTGTGTTGCCTGTCTCAAAGGAAAGCAACACAGAACTTCATGCAAGACCAAAGCATTCAATTCTATTGATCATCCACTTTTCATGCTGCATATGGACTTGTTTGGTCCTACATCTGTGAGCAGCATCAATTTGAAGAAGTATTGTCTTGTTGTGACTGATGATTTTAGTAGATTCACATGGGTTTTCTTTTTAAGAACTAAGGATGAAATCACTAGCATCCTTAAGACATTCATCACTGAAGTTGAAAATCAAGTTGAAAAGAAGATCAAGATCATCAGGTGTGACAATGGGACAGAGTTTAAGAATAAAGTTATGGATGATTTTTGCAGAGACAAAGGTATTAAGAGAGAATTTAGTGTTGCAAGAACTCCTCAACAAAATGGAGTTGCTGAAAGAAGAAACAGAATACTAATTGAGGCTGCTAGAACCATGTTAGCTGACTCAAAGCTTCCAGTGACTTTTTGGGCTGAAGCAGTTAACACTGCTTGTTACATACAGAACAGGGTTTTAGTGGTCAAAACAAAGAACAAGACACCTTATGAGTTATTCAGAGGAAGACCTCCTACTTTGGAGTTTATGAGCCATTTGGGTGTCATGTTACTATTCTCAATACCATTGATCATCTGGGTAAATTTGAAGAAAAGTTTGATGAAGGCTTCTTTGTTGGATATTCTATGGTTAGCAAGGCTTTTAGAGTCTATAACCTAAGAACAAAGAAGATTGAAGAGAATTTGCATGTTGAGTTTCTTGAAAATAAAGCTAACATGGCAGGTTCAGGACCAGATTGGCTATTTGATCTTGAAACATTATCCAATACAATGAATTATGTACCTCTTACTTCAAGTACAGGAGACAAAGATCTTGAAGATTCTGAAGAATTCATTGATGAAGATGAAGCTTGAAAAGATGATGAAGATCAAATTGTTATGCCACTTTGGGACTTTGTTGATAATTCTGAAAAGCAAAGTGATGCAAATGGTGTGAATTTTGATGTATTGAATAAAGAAATTCCTGCTAGCAGTGGTAACTCAATTCCCACTGCTACACCAAAAGTTTCCACTGACAGCCCAAATGTGGAACATACAGCTCAGGAATCACCAAGTGATGATGTAGAGATCTCAAACATACCTACAACATATGATATTCCTAGCACATCACAAACTTCAATTCACAAAGTGCATCCCCTTGATACTGTTATTGGTGAACTTCAATCAGGTGTGAAGACTAGAAGACAGACAAAGAAAGATGATATTCATGGGTTCATCAGTGAAGTTTATGAGTCCAAGAAGCATAGGAGGAAGAATGAGTGTTTGTTTTTCTGTTTTCTCTCACAAGTGGAGCCTAAGAATGTTTATATGGCTCTAGAAGAATCTAGCTGGGTTGAAGCAATGCAAGAGGAGTTGTTGCAGTTTAAACTTCAAAAGGTTTGGGTTCTTTGTGACTTACCTGATGGTATGAAGGTCATTGGTACTAAATGGGTTTTCAGAAACAAGAAAGATGAAAGAGGTATTGTAATCAGGAACAAAGCTAGATTGGTTGCTCAAGGATACACTCAAGAGGAGGGTATTGACTATGAAGAAGTTTTTGCTCATGTTGCAAGGATTGAGGCTATTAGATTGTTTCTAGCCTATGCATCATTTATGGGCTTTACTGTCTATCAAATGGATGTTAAGAGTGCCTTTCTGTATGGTACTATTGATGAGGAGGTATATGTCTCTCAACCTCCAGGCTTTGAAGATCCTCAACACCCAAATAAAGTGTATAAAGTGGTTAAGGCTCTTTATGGCTTACATCAGGCTCCAAGGAAGTGGTATGAAACCTTAGCTACTTATTTGTTGAATAATGGGTTTCATAGAGGCAAGATTGATCAAACGTTATTCATCAAGAAAGACAAGGGTGATATTCTACTTGTTCAAGTATATGTTGATGATATTATCTTTGGGTCTACTAAACAAGAGATGTGCAAAGAGTTTGAAAAGCTGATGAAAGATGAATTTCAAATGAGTTCTATGGGAGAACTTACATTCTTTTTGGGGCTGCAAGTACAACAGAGTAAAGAAGGCATCTTTATCAGTCAAGACAAATATGTGACTGAGATTATTAGGAAGTTCAAGTTTACTAATGCAAAACCTTCAAATACCCCTGCTGACAAGACCACTCATCTATTGTTGAAGAATGCTAGTGGTGCTAATGTTGATGTGCACACTTACAAGTCTATGATTGGCTCTTTGATGTATCTTACTTCATCAAGGCCAGATATTATGTTCGCTGTATGTGCTTGTGCAAGATTTCAAGTGACTCCAAAGACATCACATATGACAGCAGTGGAAAAGATTTTTAGGTATTTGAAGACATATCCTAATCTAGGATTATGGTATCCAAGAGAATCCCCTATGGAATTGATCACATACTCAGATAGTGACTATGCTGGTGCAAGCTTGGATAGAAGGTCAACTACTGGAGGACGTCAATTTCTTGGATGTAGATTGGTGTCATGGCAGTGCAAGAAGCAAACTATGGTTGCTACTTCAACCACTGAAGCAGAATATGTAGCAGCTGCTAGTTGTTGTGCTCAGATCTTATGGCTTCAGAATCAATTATTAGATTATGGGTACAATTTCATGAACACCATTATCTATATAGACAATAGTAGTACCATATGCATTATTAAAAATCCTGTGCAACACACTAAAACTAAACATATTAAAATTAGACATCATTTTATTAGAGATTGTTTTGAGAAAAAGCTTATTAATGTTGTCAAAATCCATACTGATGACAATTATGCTGATTTATTAACAAAAGGGCTTGATGTGGGTAGGTTTCAATACTTGGTAACAGGTATTGAAATGCTAAATCCATAAATCTTTGATGTCTAATACTTTTCAGTGTTGCAGGATAGTTTTTAGGTACTAGTATTGTTTGTATATGTATGTATGGTTTTCTACTAACTTGTATGCAGAGTTATCAAAAGCACAGTGGAAATCATCATACAACAGTGGAAAGATTGGTGATAAAAGCAAAAAGGAAAAGTACTTTTATTGATATTGTAAAAAGTACATCACAACCATTCAGATTACATTGTCACCAGAAATGTAAAACATCACAAGACATCAACCAACAACCTAACATCTACTCCATAGGCTTCTTCCCATTTCCCTCATAATCATGCTTGCCTTTGGAAGCTCTCTTTCTCTTGTCATCAAAAGAAAGTTGCTTCCTTGGACAAGCAAGTCCCAGAACTTGTTTGGGAGGCCTTGGTGCTTGTGCAGGCTTCTCAACAGCAGACCACTTCATGTTGCTTATGGCAGACTTCAATGCTGTGGTGAGGGCCTTTGGAAGTTCTTTGGAAAGATTTAAAGTTGGATCATCATCATCATCATCATCAGAGGAAGAATTGGCATAGAACTCCAAGGATGGAGCAGATGAAGCTTCAGTCTTTTTGGATGTCATGTTGGATGCTGTGGATGTGGTTGTACTTGGAGGAAAGTAATCACTCCATCCTGTAGAAAGTTCCTCTGAGTTTGTGCAATAGCTGATCTCCTCATCAGATGAATCATCTGAGGATATGTAGACTAATGGAAACCAGCTCATTCTGTTAGTAAAGGGTTTGTGTTGATGATATGTGTTGATGAAAGATAAAGGTTAATGAGCCCCCTTTTATACGCAAAGTCAAGGTCGAATTCTAATTAATGTAGAATATTTACTCTTACCTATTTTGGTAGGTTGGAGGAGTAAATTTGGTTATTATCGGGTTGACTTTTGGAAGATATTTTTGAATAGTAACTTGGTTAAAAAGTTACTTTGGGTTAATGTTTATGGGTTAAGTTGAGTCTACAACCCATCTTATTGGAGTCCTTGGAGTTATAAGGTGTGTATCATAAACACACAACAAATGGTTACTGATTCACCATGTCTAATCCACATAAGAATCAACTAGTCCAGAGCAAACGGCTCATGGTAAAGACTTATCAAATCCGTTTATGGTTGATAGTTTACCAAAAACTATATGGTTATCAACTCACCATACTCCAAGTGATTAAGAGTTGGCTAGTCCATAGCAAACAGCTCATGGTAAAGACATATCAAATCCGTTGATAGTTGGTAGTTTGCTAAAAACTATGATAAGAGCAGCTAATTTTCATGTTTTACTTACCACTGCTCTTTGATATGTTGTGAAAATTTTACCACTGCTAGTTCATTAGTTACCACTGCAAGAGTAATTTTTCCACTGATGAACTAGCCGTTACAACTGTTGTGGCAGTAATCTATTTTTTACTAGCCATTGTAAATATAACCGTCTTTCCTTATTAATAGGGTAAATCTTTTGTGAATTATCTTCTTACCTATTATAATTTATTCTTTTCCAAAGATAATTCTTTCTAAAGATAATTCACATTACGCAACCTCCTCAAAACCTATTAGTATAAATTGATTCTCATACGGCTTGATTTTTATCTTGATTACTAACACTTTTATTCTCTTTTCACACATAATGGTGATTCTAAAATTTGTCGAGGAGCACAACCAAGTGGCCTACCTACAAAAGTCAAACGAGAAGAGTGACCCTGTTTTTCATCAGATTGTGGATTTTCTAAATACAACTCACATAAGGTATGCCTTAACTATTAATCCCACAATCTATGTCTCTCATATCAAACAGTTCTGGAAAACTGTGAAGTCCATAACTCTTGAACAGGGAGACACACATGAATCTGTGGAAGCTCTTAGAGCCACAGTGGATGGGGTAACTATTGATGTTACTGAGTCATCCTTGAGGAGAATTCTCCAATTGGATGATCTCAATGGTATCATCACATTACCCAATTCAGATATTTTTGAAAATATTGCTTTAATGGGGTATGATACATCTGAACAAAAAGTAACTTTTAGAAAAAGATGTTTTTGTCCCCATTGGAGATTTTTCATTCACACTCTTTTACATTGTCTAAGTCCTAAGAAAACATCTTATGAACAATTTGCATCAACCATGGCTTATCCTTTGGTTTGTTTGGCAACTGATAGGACTTTCAATTTTTCAAAGTTTATTTTTAATAATATGAAAGGCAATGTAAAGAGTCCCTATAAATTTTTGATGTATCCAAGGTTTGTACAAGCAGTGTTAAATGAGTTTCAACTGCAACCTCACAATAGAATTTATGAAACCTCCTGTCTTAAGCCAAAAGTTTTTCAAAACATGAGTAAGGCTTCAGATCTTTAGAATGGGGTGGTTCATCCACTTTTTCCTCAAATGCTTGCTAAAATTTCTCAAGTACAGGGTGAAGATGCAACCATCCCAGTTGTATCTCATAACACACCCAATATTGTTGTTCCACCAATTCACCATACCCTTTCTGTAACTCACACTTATGAGAGAAGGCATAAACAGCCAACTTCTCTCATCTCAACATTGCATGTTGTTGAACCTTTTGGTTTAGGGACAAGCAGTGGTGGTTCAAGGCTTCATCCTAGTCCAACTAGGGAAGAGCCTGAATCAATGCCCCATGATTCACCTCTCCCAACAGGTCACACAGTTGGAAGTGTTGAGGGCAGTGTGCAACTACCTGAATTGATGGATATCTGTACAAAATTAGTCAAGCAGGTTCAAGCTCTGGTGAAAGATCTGGCACAGAACAAAGTACAACATGCCACAGAGCTGAATCAAATGAAGGCAAAGATTCAAAGGTTACAAAATGAAGTTGAGAATCTCAAGAAGAAAAGACCTGCTAAAGTTGTGTTCTCCTCTTCATCTTCACCTCAGGATGAATTTTCAGCAAGTTCTAGTAAAGATTTGGGAGATTCTTCCAAACAGGGGAGGAAATCAGATGCAGAGTTTAAGGGGAGGAGACTTAATTTTGATAAGGAATTTGTTGAGTTAACTGATTCTGACAATGCTCAAGCAAAGGAAGATGCAGCTGAGACTAAGGGGAGGAAGTTAGATTTTGAAGATATGGATGCTGATGTTGATTTTGATTTTGATGATACAGTTGGAACTGCTCAACCAATTTCCACTGATGCAGAACAAGTTCCCACTGATCAACATATTCCCACTGATAGCCAAAATGTTACCACTGCAGAGGAAGAAGCTGCCAGAATAAGAACAGTCAAAGGAAAAGCTATTGTGACTGGTTCAGAACAAGAGCAAACAAGAAAGATTTCTAAGAAAGATCAAGCTCAGATTGATTTTGATGCAAGATTGGCAGAACAATTAGCTGCAGCAGAGAATGAAAAGAAGAGAAAGCTAGAGGAAGATGAAGTTGCTAGTTTTATGGAAAGCAAAGAGGTTGGATAAACTTGAAACAGTAATGGCAGAACCAATTTCAGTTGTTCCACCAACTGTCATACATGAGAAACCTCCAATGTTCACTTATGTGCCTACAGAGGAAGAGATTGATTACATGATTAATAATGATCCTATAATCAGGAAGAAGGCTATTGAACTTATTGCAAATACAACCTTGAATGAAGAACAAAAGTCTGCTCAACTAAAAGATTTTATTCAAATGAAGAATCAGCAGGCTCTTGATGATGTCATTGAGGATGTTAGAAAAGGTCAAAAGAAGCCAAGGAAACTTACAAAGGCACATATCATTGCTGAGATGAAGACTTTTTGTTGTCATGTTGGCAATATGAAGATGGCTCAATTCAAAGGAATGTCACATGATCAAATTGAAGGTATTTACTACAGGATTAAAAGACAAGATAGTAAGTTCATTCCAATGGATCAAGAAACTGTAGTGATGAAGACAAAAAGATCAGGAGTGAGTCTTGGATCAAAAGATGCAAAGAAATTGAAGACTCAGGAATCATCTCAAGCAGAAGAGGGTCCTAGCAAGTTGACAGAAGAGCAAGTTACAAATATGATGTTTATAGAGACTGATGTGCTTAATATTGAACCTCTACAAACAAAATATCCAGTAGTTGATTGGGAGATCTATTCTGATGATTTTGGAGTTGCTTGGAAGATCATTAGAACTGGAAGTATCACAAGTATTTGCAGAGATTTTGAAAACATTGTTAGATCTTGTGATAGAGAAGACTTGGATACTATGTGGAGAATTGTTCAAGATTAGTTTAAGAAGGATGAACTTGTTGACGTCAAAGCTAAGGAGTTATGGGTTCACTTTAGAAGATTATATGAACCTGACCCAAGTGACAGATATTGGAGATTTGAAGCTCACAACATGAATACTTTGTGGAAGTTTTATGACTCAAGTGTTGTACATCATCTTTCTACTCAAGATGGAGTTGATGTGTTTATGCTTGCAGAAAAAGAATATCCATTGAGAGCTAGAGTATTGACTGTGATGATGTCAGTGAAGCTGAGATGTTGGGAAAGAAGTGAAGTCATAGAAGATCTGCTGCAAAGAATTTATGATCAAAGTGTGAGAGCTGATAAAGAGTTAAGAAGAAGAAGATAAGTGTTTGGAAGAATTCCCATATCCTCATGTTTGCTGATTACTTGAAGAAACTTATTGATTTACTTATTAATCATAAGTTTAGGGGAGGATTGTTGGGAATTATACTAACAGTTACCACGGCTAGTGAAGACAATTACAACTGCTGAAGAATGTACTTGCAGTGGAAACTCATTACCACTGCAAGAACATATATTACCACCGCTGTTTAGATAACTGTTAGGAAACGTGTTTAGATAAATATAAAATAGATCTTGTGTATATCTTATTCTATTAGCATTATACTTATCTTGTAGAAGAGGACTCCTTGTGCTATAAAAGGAGATCCTAGGTTAAAGGTTAGATATACGTTTTCTAGAGCTTCAAGGTGTAACCCTAGTGATATCAAGATCACTCGTATTATTATCATTAATAATATTGGAGCTAACCGTTTGTTACATATATTGTTCTCATTCATAAATAACTGTTTCATTCACAATCAATCTTCTAAGTGTTACTAAGTAGATTCCGCATACTTAGTGATATAACTCAAAGTATCAATCTAACACAGTTCAAGGTGTTTAGATCCATCATGAAATTTTCACTAAGTATAGTGAAATTCTCGACCCCCCGGTCAAAATCCTATGGTATGTGTGTTTACATGTCCATTTTTTTGCATTGCCTAACCAGAAATGCATTATCTTTTTGATTTTAGGAGTTTTCAAAAATTTTGAAAATCATCTCGCGGGTCAAAATCGCGGACTGCCAACTTTTTCAGGCCTGGCGGATCTGGCGGCACCCTAGAATGGGTTCCGCCAGTGCATTTTCTGGGAAACCCAGAAATGGCTCAACGGACCGGACGGAACCCTCACACGGGTTCCGCCGGTGTATCCTGAAGGTTCCGCCATATTTCCTGCAGAATTTTTTTTTTAGTTTTCAACATTTCAACATCCAATAAACAAAATACAATCCTTTTAGATAGAAACCAATTTCCTGCAATTTGTTTAGCACAATAGGGTACTTCTCATTCCTTATAACTCAAACAAAACCATTTCCCGCCAAATTTCAAAAATAGCCATAACTACCCCAAGGAACCTTCACACATAAAGGAAGGAACCCTTCCAAAGGTTCCTTGAAATCCCTGAGATATATCCTTCAACAAATTTACCAAAACCACTAAGCATTTAGTGCAAATCTTGTCTTCTCACTTCACCATTTTCATTGGATTGATTTCCATGATATGACAACCCACAATTAGTTTTCCAAATCATTAGGAACCTCCATTTTTGTATGGCCTAACATCAAATCCAAACACTCCTTCCCACACTCCTTCATCACTATAAATTAAACCATCCTAAACACTATCAAATCACAACTTCTTCATCACAATTTCTGATCTTTAAACCATTTTAACCATGACTAAGTCAACAATCACCTCTCAACCATCACGACCCATCCGGAAAACCGCCCGGATAAGTGTCAAACTACTTTGGTCTAGCCAATCCATCAACCTAAGCTCCTCATTCTCAGATGAATTCACCTCACCCATCAAAAATGAACATTTTTTAAACCTTGCATCTCCATCTCCATCACCCAATGAACCCAATGAGATCACTCCACCACCAACTAAATCACCCATTGACCCAACTCCACCAAGTGCTCCAACCCAACCATCCAAAACTCCATCACCATCACCATTACCCAAACTTGAACCTATGGAGTTATTTGGGTCTCCTCCAACATCACCACACCCTTTTGTCCAAGATCTCAATGATCTTCCACCAAGACCTACACAACCACCACCTTTTGCAAATGAAACACCAAGGTCAATTCTTGACAAAAATGAGCATTTTAACCATACCCAACCACCACAACAAGTGTACCATCAACCCAAACCATTGTTGTTTCACCCTATCTACCATGACATCCATGGTCATCTTTATGGAGAACCAAATTTTGAAAACCATGATCACCCAACTCCACCACATTCTCAAGACCAAACCTTTGAGTCTTTCTTTCCTTCCAATGAGGAAATCCAAAGCATGGTCGAGAATCACCTCCATCAAGCAATGGAATTTCAAACCACCTTGCTTGACTCTATACCAAACCCATCCTCCACCCAAGAACCAAAAACCAACCCACCTTCAAACCAAGAAACAAAAACCAGCCCATTTCCACCCACTCATCCCCATGTTTGCTCACATTGTGAGCAAATGGGTGAAAGCATCAAAATGTTGCTTCACCAATTCCAAGATGAAACCCGTTTTGCATTCCAACACGTCATAGAACGTTTGGATGCTCTTTCCCACCTAAACAAATCCTAGACAACATTTGGAGGCCTTTTGCCCCATTTAGGAAAGTAGGATTTGATTTTCTTTTATTTTTCTTGGTTATTTTTAGTTTTTCTTTTAGAAGTAGAAGAATCTTTCCCATTTCTTGTCTTTGACTTTTAAAAGTCAAATTTTACATGGAATGATATTTCTTTCTACTTACTTACTTGCATTGTTGGTTGACCATTTTTGTGTTGTCATTGTGGTTGCAATGTGTGTGGTAACTACAAGCTTGACTATATATATCACCAACTAACCATTTTTTTTGTAGGATCAAAATCCATGTTTCCCATCTTGGCACTCCTTTTAGGGAGAGTAACAACCAAGGGGGAGCACGTGCATTATTCCGCTTCGCTACTCTACTTTTTGTTTCGACAAAAAGGGGGAGAAATATATTAAACCTTTAAAACTTAATATGATTTTCATCACTTAAGTAAAAGAAGTTTAATATAAATTTTTTTTAGTCTTAAACACTAAGATTTTGTGAGTTACTTAAAAACAACGTTTATGTTTTGTCATCAACAAAAAGGGGGAGATTGTTAATACAAATATCGCCTAAAAACGTTATTTATATTTTACGATCTTTGCTAAGTTTTGTTAACGACAAAATGTAAACTTTAGTTTCTAAGTAAAACATAATCTTAGTTTTAAAGACTTGCATAAACTAGACATTTGCTACATTTTACATTTTACATTTCATAAAACACAACACTTTTTATTTCTTAAAATAGAAATGTCGCATCACATTTATGGCAAGTTTTGTCAATATACGTTTATGGAAAGAAAGTGTGTTTGACTAACCATATGTTTGCTTGCAAGTTTTGTGTTTGACTAGGTGTAATGAGATGTGACATTGTTTGGTTTGCAAGATTTATTGCAAAACCAACTGCAAGCCCGGCGGAACCCTGGGGTTACACGGGTGGAACCCATCTGAGGGTTCCGCCGTATCCGCCAGGCCTGCAGAAGGTTTTGCTATAAATACTAAGTCACAAGTTTGATTTTTGGCTTATCACTCTACATCTTATTTTCACACATTCATTCATTCTTTCATCTAATCCTTTAACATCTCATATGTGAAGTTTCTTTTTGTAGCAAAGAGATTCACGAGTTCATAAAAAGTTACAAGTATTCAACACAACGTTGCAAGACTTGTTAGCTTAGCATTGTGTAGACTTGTGTAGTTTACACTTCATTTGATTGTGTATTTTCAGTAGTTATCGGTTAGTATTTTAGTCCTCAAAATACAAAGTGTGACGGGAGTTGTTGTACCCTTGTAAAAGAACTAACGGGAGTGGTTGTACCCTTGTAAAAGAACTCGACATCTAGCTTAGTGTCGGTAAACGTGTATAAGCGACGTGTAAGGTTTTCTCCGCCGGTGAAAGGAGCTTGTTGACTAGTGAAAGAAACTCTCAAGTTGGATACTCGGGGCGTAGACGTAGGGCAAGGAAAAAGAGTCCTTGTAGCCGAACCACGATAAATACTCGTGTTGTGGTTTGATCGTTTCTTTCATTTACTTGCATGTTATATATTGTGTTTGTGTATATATCTTTGATCAAACAGAAAGTTTCAAAGCTAATTAAACAAGTTAAAAAGATTTTAAACGGTAAACTATTCAACCACCCTTCTAGTTTTCCACAATTTGTAATATGCCCTTAATATCACTCAAATTGTAATTTTTGTATAGGTCTCTTATACTAATGTATAATCTTTTACCAAATAAAAAAGCGAGACAAAATTAGAGAGACAAAAAATACAATAATAAATAAATAAACTTAAGCGAGAAAACCTAAGCTATAAAACTCTCCCCAATAAGATACATCCAAACAAAAAATAGCACAACCTAGACCTCAAACTCATAAACAAAGAGACTGTCACCAAACATGACTCCAACAGCCTTAGATCGTTACTCGAACAATGTGTGAGCCTACTATTTATCTAGTCAAAAAATATTGCAAAGAGTTTTGCTATATCCTCCTACATATCTTCTTCTATACACAATTACGGAAATATCATTTCTCAATTAAAGTTTTGCTATATCTTCGTACATTATATTTCTGCATATCCTTCTATCATTTCTCCATGACATTTGTTTCTTGAAACAACATTCCTATCACCTATGAAACTTAATGCAACTTTATTTCATCAAAATAGAATTTACATAGTGGTTGAAGGCAAACGAGCAACAAGCTGCGCCGCTAGCCCTTTTTGAATTACAAAGCTAACTCTTTTGAAAACTACATTTGTGGATCTATGTGTAATAACATTACTATTCATAACTCGTTGGACTCTGTTGAGTAGTTCCACCGCCTCAGGTGCAAGGAAACCAAATGTATCAAACGCGAAAGGAATAACCAAGTGTTGATTTTCAAAGCGGCATGTCCGGCTGTAAAACCCCGACTACTCAATCAACCCCACAAGAGGAGAAACCCTGGTCAGATCCACACAAGCATGTTTCCCTCCAACCCATCCAAAAATCAAAATGTCAGCCGATCTCAATGTAGATCTTCCATCCGACGGGTCCGTCAAAAAGTTCACAGGCGCTTCTTTCTTGGCAGAGATCCTGGCACGCCTACATACATCAAAAAGGACGTTTCTAACAAAATCATGTCTGTACTTGAAGCTCGGGAGCTCTTTACAATGAACCGCATGTTTCCCAAAGGAATCCAAACATGCCTTGCGACAAACAGGGCATATCTCATCAACCGGAAATAATGGAATCATAAGGCGATACTTAAGGATAGTACGATATTCCACCGGTGACATATGCTGACCTAGCCCGTCTATGGGGATAGCTAATAGAAAATCTTGAGCATGTGGTGCGCGTAGACACTCAAAAACAGCTTCCTGTCTCACAGTCATGTCAAAATGAACTTCCATATCCTTGACCATTTCACTAAAAAGGGCACTCGCCAGTGTTTGTTGGGCTTTAGAGGGGACGGTGTCCTTATTATTGAAACCACTAAAATCAAAGCTTGGAATCGTATCACGAAGACAATCCAGAGCAGAAACGTAATCAATATCCAATCACCTATCTACCGATTTTTATTTATTTATCTTTTTTAGCAAAACCTATCTACCAATCACCATCCGAACTTTTTTTATCGCGTATTATAAATCTTGATTTGTAATTGTCCAACTTCTAAAATGTACTTTATTCTTGTCTTTTGTTGTAATATTTTTCAAAATAAATTACCTAATTAGACAAGAATTCAGTCAGGAACTAATTATTAAGTGCATATTGAGAGATAAATTAAGTTGCGCATTGTAAAAAATAAAATAAAATAAAATAAATCTCACTTTTAATTTCTAAATGAAAGCCACTTCCACCAACTTTTAAAAAAAAATCATGTTTAAAAAATCGTTAATCGTTAAACGACATAAATTATACTATCTCGATGAAAATTTATTACTTTTCAATAAATGGACACTTTCATATACCTTCAATAATTATTAATTTTTTCTTTTTTTTATTTTGGTTTTTTCAGTACAGAGAATTTGTATGATATATCACAAATATAACACTAATTGGTAAGTTCAAACACTCAATTGTTGTCGTAAAATAGGCATAATATTTGGATTGAACTTCAAAAGATTCGCCTTTTTCACCGTAAAATACACATCCTTAGCCTTTTAATAATATATCACACATGTTTTTTAAACCTCTAAATCAATACAATATACTCATATAAATTGAAGACAATAAACGAATTCTTTTACGATATTAAATCACGTTTGATATATCACATGTTATATAGCATCATTCTGTAAATTCGAACGCACAAAATGATATTATAAAATGTACATAAATATTTGTATAAAACTTCAAACTCATCATTTTTTGTTGGAATATTGGATAAATATTAATAAGTTAAATGTCTAGTATCGAACCCGAGACCTCGGGATTGCACACATTACAAACGAGAATTAAAGTATAATAATTATATATATTAAATGTTATGTATATATATAATTGTTTAAACACTAGAAGGACTTAAGGGTCGTTAGTTATTAACCGTATGGACTAACTATCGTTAAATGCAAACGTAAAGGACTAGAGATGAAATAAATAGCAAGAAGGATCCGGAATCCCTCCCTTGGACCCATGGCCGGTCGACTAGGGATAGGGAAGCCCAATCCTTATCAAACTTGGATAACAAGTTTACTAGGCTATATATACAAACTCAAGGGTTATTTGTTTCACACCTTTTGTGCACACAAATTATCCCTAAAAGTTTTCTCTTCTCCTCTCTTGCTTAAAACGATCGTACAACCCTAATCCTTAGGGTTGCCGATTTTCTTGACTTCCTAAACATTGTGTTTTATGTTACTAGCATCACCTTTAATTCGTTAGTAGTTTGTGTGTACAAGAACGAGGTAACAACATACTTTTGTTGTTATCAAGGGATCGATTAACAAAACGGTAAGGGGTTAATCATTGATCCATATAAACCCTAATTAGGGTTCATCACATGTTCAAGATTAATTATTGATTCTTGTTTTGCTAGAATCACTAAAGGTACGTTCCTATTTAATTTATGTTAATCTCTTATATGTTATAGATGTTCCTACGCTTCCGCATATGTGTTTACCTGTTTATATGATTGTCATGTTATTTAATTCTAACAGTGGTATCACGAGCTTGCTATAACATGTAATTGATTACATAAAACACATAAAAAATGAATTTTTGTTTGTTTTAGATACATGTTAGGTTGTTTTATAGATCTAGGATTCTTTAAATTTCCTAAACCCTAAAAAATTTGGGGGGGGGGGGGGGGGGGGGGTCGATTTCCTCTTTAATCCAAATTAGGGTTTGTGGTTTTTAATATTAATTGGATTAGAAACCCTAGGTTGCCTACATGTTTATGTGTTAGTTGGGCGTATTCTTGACCTAATTGGTAATTGTTATGCTTTGACCCGTGACGAAACATGCATGTTAGTCATGGGTTATTAATTGTTTTTAATTGTTATGTTTTGTCACATGTTTTGATAGATCTAACATTGGGGAAGACCTCAATTATAATATTAAAATCAATTTATTGCTACGTGGTGTGTATATTAGCTTTGGCCTACGCAATTGACTTGTCAATGTATGTGACTCTCTTCCATCAAGAGGAGAAGGCCTTAGTTGATTACATGCATTATTATACCTAGACTTGATTTTATTAGGATCTTCTAATAAAGATTGCATGTGGCTAATTGTTTCGCCTTTATAATTGTTATGTTATTAGTTGTTTTGATTTGGCTTTATTACTTGTTTTATTGTTTTGATTGTTGGACATGTTTGTAAGCAATAAAAGGGTAATTTTTATAAAGAAAAATTAAATCGGACTAATAACGGTGAAACAAAAGTGATAAAGTAAGAATCTTGCAAGGTCTTATGTGCCGCTAGTGGTCCGATTCGCACGGTAATCAGCTCCCAGGCGAGACTAGCAAGATTCATACTTTATTGCATGATTTTGAGATTGAATCCATAAACTTTTGCTTGATTGATGTTTTGTACAAATATGTTTTTAAAAAATTAACTCTTTTAAGACTTGATTCATAACCGTGATATGAAGGCTTAGAAAAGAGCCTTAGAGTCTGCCTTGGTTATCACAATCTTGAATATGTCTTAAACGAATTACTTTTAAAATCATAATTGTAGAAAGTCATCTTAGGGTTTATTAAACCTCAAGTAAAACTTTGTGTATTAATTTCACTGATTGGTAAATTAAAAGTTTTTTTGAAAACTTATGCTATAAAGATGAGTGCATGCATCTTTATACATATTTTGATTGACATATCAAAAATAAGAATACCCTTAAAAATTTAAGTTACATGCCATCTAACTATAAGAAACACTTGAAGTTTTTATTTAGTAAACGTGAGACGCAGGCTAAATTTTAATGACAAGGTAAATTTCCGAGTGTGCGTGAGACCACACATGAAGAATTTGCAGTTTCTAAGTTAGAAGACTTAATTAAGTTGATGCGTGAGACCTAGAGCTTAAGGCATGAGATGGGATGAAACATGCTTACATGACAAATTGATGAATCAATTTGATGTAAATCCCATAATGATCTAGGAATTGGAAAATTGTTTGCCAATTATTGTTCGACAGATTACCATCTTTTATACTTTCACCACTAGCAGATCAACTGATGTGGTGGAATCTATGTAAAGTTGGATCCTAGATTTTCAAGAAAATATGTTGGTTATATGAATATATCCTTGGGTATTATATTTTCTTGGAAATATAAATTATCGAAAATACTAAAATTGAATTTTGAAAATTCTTTAAATGTATTAATGCAACATTAAAACCGTAAACGTAGGTTATTCTTTTAATTGATCTACACCCGTATGGGTTTTTGGTTAGAGTCAATTTTACTAAAAGAATAAACCTAGTCTTTTTTTCCATGAGGAGAAGTGTGAAACTTAATCCTATTCCTTTTCATGAATGAGAAAGGTTTAATAGGAAAATTAGAATTGTCTATGTTCTAATACATAACTCGTAGCAAATGTTAATAGTTATGATAATTTGCACTATATGAGTTATTAAATTAGAAGCTAGATGAATTACTGCAAAATGATAAAAGACAAACTAGTGTATTTTATCTAGTTGTTTTTTGATCATTTAAAAAAAAAAAAAAAAAAAAAAAAAAAAAACTCTCTCTCTCATCCTCCCCTCTCTCTCACACACACAAAAACAAAAACACCACATCTCCGATCACTTAATATTTTCCGGCGGTCGGTCTCGGCCGACCGTCCGGATCTCCTTTAAATAAATAAGAGTTTTGCCCACAGATCTGTCATCTCCTATCTCCGATGCCGCTGTTGTCGCTGCTGCCACTGATGTTTCTGCTCAGATCCGTTGGTCCGTCATCGACGGCTGCTGCTGTGTAAGGGTTTGACTTTAGATCTGTTAGGCTTTTGTTCGGCTCCTTTAAGGATGCCTAGTTTTATCTTCTTAGTATGTATTATGTACTTTGTGTACTTTTGTCAAGCTACACTTTATATGGTTGTATCAGTCAAAGCTCACTCGGGTGATTCCCCCCACCTTTGAATGGTGTTGCTGTAGGCTGTCTCAACTATTTGGTGTATGTCTTGTTTGGCTTAACTTGTTATGTTTCGATGTAACTTGTTATGTTGTATCTTCCTCCATTTGTGAGGTTTGTAATAAAATGAATCCTTTGTTCAAAAAAAAAAAAAAAAAAAAAAAAAAAAAAAAAAAAAGGTACTAAATTCAATTGTTGGAATGATAGACCTAATAAAGGAAGAAATTGTATGCTCAATTTTTCAAGTTAATAGTTTGGAATGTGATGAATCACATTTATGTAGAAGAATACATTCTTTTAGTACCTAATTAATTGTTACGAATGGGTTTTCTAAAAGATGTAGGAAAGTGAATAGCACACTATTCCCTTTCACTAGATTAATGAAACATTTACAATGTTGTCAAATTCAGTGGGAGTATTGTGTGTGTATTACTGAATAAGGAATCATAGTAATGATCTCTAATTCAGTGGGAGTCACAAGGGTTGTTATCTTGGTAAGACTCTACTTTATCTTTGAACATCTCAAGATAAATACTTTCCAAATATAGACACTAATATTTTCAAGGATAGTCATGTGCGTTTCCTTGATTGATTGAGTAAACTCTATATCTACTAGTTATACTAATGACACAAATCATATTGTTCACATTAACAAACGCGTGCGTGTTGTTCATATGGTACATGATGTTGTTCCATGCACAAGTGGGAGAAATCTACATTGTGTGCAAGGTACAACACATAAGAATATGATTTAACGGATTCTCTTAACTGCAAAGTAAGAGACTATAGTTCTAATATGATTTATATAAATCTAATCTAAGAAACACTTGGTGTTGAAATTTAGTAAACGTGAGACGCAGGCTAAATATTAACAACAAGGTGAATTTCCATGTATGCGTGAGACCAACATGGATAATTTACAGTTTCCAAATTAGACATCTATTAGAACATGTGTCAATATAATACTACTTCAATAATTATGTATTCTAAGAATGACATAAATAAAAATGAAGTAGTGTGTTAACTTGAAAATATTAATGAAACCAAATGATGGTGTTCATGATTACTTTAATTATACATGTTTATACATTATTGTATATTTATAAACATGAAGTCTTCTAAGTATTACAAGACTTATAATAAAGTAAGACGTTAGCTTGTTATGGTCTTTTAATTAAGACATATACAAGAAGTCATTGAGATGATCAATGATTAATAACGGAAAGTGGGAATATAACACGTTCATGTTTTGAAGAGACATGAACATGAAGTGACTTGGTTAAAAGTACTTGTGTTATATAAAAGGCATGCAATTGGGTTGAAAATACTATTATACTATTAAGTTGACTTAGTTGGTAAATAGGTATACCAAAAGGAATATGGTTATCTTATATTGTTAGATCTTCTTACAATATTAATTCTAATTGAAATACCATATTTTATGGTATGTTCAGTTAGGGAAATCAAACTCTTGTTAGATTGTTTGATTAAAGATAACTATGACTTCTTTTCTTCCAAAAGTTATCAAGGTTAGAAAATTGAGTATGTAATGAATATACTCAATTAGACTCCTAGAAGATTAATAAGACATTATGAAATGTGATGAATCACATTAAGTCTTAAATTGGAGTTCTGAATTTGTTAAGCTACTTATGGGTAGGTTGTTAACAAAAGAATGTCAGGAACTGTCAATGTGTATTTGTAATGTCCTAAAAGAGAACGTTGGATTGTTGCTCTAATTGCTAACTAGTTTATTCTATATAATACTAAAGGCAAGTGGGAGTATTTTATCTTGATAAGATAGATTTACAAGATACATAATCTTCTAAAACACACTAGTAAAAATCATGATGAGGCAAAACATGTAAATGATAAACCTCAAGATGATGGAATTATCATTCATAGATCCACTTGGATATCTCAGGTATTTAATTAATATGCTGACGATTATATGATGTAGTATTACCAAAATAATGAATTGGGTAAATTATTCATATTATGAATGTTGGAGATGTTGTTCATAAAGATATTCAAATTTAAAATTTGGTTTATCTTAATTCTTAATGGTTAGAGAATGAAGATGAGTTTATTCAAAGATAAGTAACCCTAGAGGTTTAAATCTTTGTGTAGAAATCATATGGACAAAAATTGTACACATATCTTAGTGCATGTCTTATGACAAGATTATTAATCATGCTTAAGCAATTAACTATGATTGAATACTCTTTCTTAAGCACATTAAAGATATAAAGATGGTAATTGTCATATTTACATGAATGTGAAAATTGACAATGGAATATCAAAAACTCTTTCTTGAATAATTACTTGAGCGAGGACGAAAAGTAATCAAAAGGAGTTTATGAATTCAAGTAAATATTTGGAAGTGTACAAAGTGCAATAATCCATGAATGGATAAATGCATGCATCTAGGAAATTACTCTTATGTTTAATTATTAAATCCATGCCTTGATTGATAATTGAAATAAGATAATTTCTAAGTATTCCTGAAAACTAGTGGGAGTTTTATGTTTGATTTACTAAATCATATATGTTATAGAGTAACATTCCATATAAGTAAAAGGTTAGACTTAGTTTGGAATGAAACTTTATTTGAAAGATTTAGAAAATAAAACATACAACCTTGGAACTAAAGTTTGTTATTAAATGAACAAGTGCAGTAAATAAATTCTAAAGAGAATATGATATATTATTTTGGATGAATAAATGGATATACATATTTGTAAAGATCAAACATGAATAAAATCTAAGTTTGACTGAAGGATTTTCATGTGCATTATATTATTGTTGTATCATGCTTAAGTGCTTAATGATTTGACAATATTCAATATCCAATTAAAAGTTATAATATAACTTGTGTAATAGATATTCTAATGGAAAATGTTTGAAATTAGAATAATAATCCTCAACCTGGAATAGCTCCTAAACATTACACTATGGATATTAAGTTTACGAAAATTTTAAAGAGCATATTGCGTTTAATATACAATGATGCTGGTTTAATTGAGATGACACTCAATAACTAGTCATGAAGGATTTCATGAGAACTAGTGGTGCTCAACTAAGAGCATAGTTGCATTAAACATTAAAAGAATTAGAATACTTTAAACTTTAAAAGGTTTGAAAGTTTGATTGTCATAAGTTGGTGATTGAGGATATCACACCATTTATGAAAAATTATGTGGCTATATCAAGATAGTTGGATTTACACATACAAGAATTTTAATTATTGAATTCTTGAAAGAAGTATTCTCAAAATTCGGATAGATCATAGTTAGATGAAATAATGCCTTGTCAACAAGTATGATTGCCATTACTTGAGGCATAATTGTCTTCAAGTTATTACTTGAGGAAAATTCATGAACTAGTATAATCATGCATTGATCTATTTTGGTATTTGGATAAAGGACATTAAGCAATTATTATTTATAATGAATTAAAGTATTTAGTACGTTTGTTTTTATTAATAATAAATTGTGTCCTATATTTGCATGTTTAAATCCGTGAATAACTTATGTTATTCTAAATTGTCCATTGTCGATTAATGATATGGGAATATCATTAAAATAAGACAAATCTGAGTATTGGTTAAGAATATACTTGAAAGTATATTGATGCGTTGACATACCAATTTCACATGATATTTGATGAATTGAATATAGGACTTATCCCAACTACATGATTTTACTTTATGGATCTTGTCAATAAGTAAATCATGAATTTGTTATCCTCAGACTTGAGATACCAGATAAGAGTCATGGATGTAGTGCATTTTTGTGAAGCAATCTACCGCTCACCGTAACAGGGAGTTATAAGGGTTGTTTTCAGAAGTGTTGCAAAGTTCATGGGTTATTCTTGTAGTCAAGAAAGAATTTGTTCCTTCAAATTTGTTTTGAAGTTTAATACTGCTGGGCCCCTCGTAGGGTTGACAAGATGTTTGCGTGCGCACGCCCAAAGTATATCTGGAATACGTTCAGATGTTTTGGTAATCTTGCTCAATTATAAACAACGAGAAACAGAATTGTTAATTAAAGAATGACTAAGATCCATATCTTTATTAACGTAGTATTAGAAACAAAAGGATGATTATAATGATGAATCATTAAAAGTTTTTTTTCAGGAAAACTACCTCGAGTCGAACTAGGGGCATTGGAGTGTTGCTAGACGCTAACCAATGTCATTTTACTATTAATAGATATCCAAGTGGGAGCTGTTGGAATATTGGATAAATATTAATAAGTTAAATGTCTAGTATCGAACCCGAGACCTCGGGATTGCACACATTACAAACGAGAATTAAAGTATAATAATTATATATATTAAATGTTATGTATATATATAATTATTTAAACACTAGAAGGACTTAAGGGTCATTAGTTATTAACCGTATGGACTAACTATCGTTAAATGCAAACGTAAAGGACTAGAGATGAAATAAATAGCAAGAAGGATCCGGAATCCCTCCCTTGGACCCATGGCCGGTCGACTAGGGGATAGGGAAGCCCAATCCTTATCAAACTTGGATAACAAGTTTACTAGGCTATATATACAAACCCAAGGGTTATTTGTTTCACACCTTTTGTGCACACAAATTATCCCTAAAAGTTTTCTCTTCTCCTCTCTTGCTTAAAACGATCGTACAACCCTAATCCTTAGGGTTGTCGATTTTCTTGACTTCCTAAACATTGTGTTTTATGTTACTAGCATCACCTTTAATTCGTTAGTAGTTTTGTGTACAAGAACGAGGTAACAACATACTTTTGTTGTTATCAAGGGATCGATTAACAAAACGGTAAGGGGTTAATCATTGATCCATATAAACCCTAATTAGGGTTCATCACATGTTCAAGATTAATTATTGATTCTTGTTTTGCTAGAATCACTAAAGGTACGTTCCTATTTAATTTATGTTAATCTCTTATATGTTATAGATGTTCCTACACTTCCGCATATGTGTTTACCTGTTTATATGATTGTCATGTTATTTAATTCTAACATTTTTTACATTGGAAAATACACTTACTTAATTTTCCAAACATACATCACACATGTTATTGAACATCTACATCAATACAATTTCTTTACAAAAGTTGTGAAAACAAGAAGATTTCTTTTTGATATTCAAATTCATCTACATCATGTGATATAATAACAATCACTCGATCTCAATGTTTTTTTCATTTTATTGTTTTTATTTTATTTGCATTTATTTCTTTATTTTATTTTATTTTTTAATTTCTAAAATAACTCACACCTATATCTAATCAAATATAAGATCCAAAATTAGAATATAAGTTATTTGGAAATTCAAAAACAATCTATTACGTAGTAGTATATTGCAATAATTCAACAAGCTTGTCTAATCATCCATTTAATTGAAAAACATTCATACATGTCCTTTTTGTTTGCCAAATTGCCGCCTTACCAACTTTTGTGACAAATCACACTACCAAACGCTCACATTTTTGAAAAAAGGGAAGGTTATATGAACCTCCAAAAAAAATACAAGTGACGCCCCCTCGGTTTTTTTTTTTTTTTTTTTTTTTATATTAAAATTATAAAATTAAAAGTATGAAACAGAAAATATAAAGTTTAATAATTTAAAAGCTTAAAACTGAAAGAAAGAATCGAAACTGATAACAAACTGTGTTGTACTGTAAACAAGAGTGGACCAGGGGGTATTGGTTGTTAGGAGTGAGCCAAGGTTACCTATAACACATCCATTAAAACAAAAGACGGTGCAGAAGGATTAAACATGCTACGAAACATTACACTGTGTTCTCAAGTTGCATTTAAAAAAAAAAGAAATAAAGTGAAAGTGGAAGGAACTAAAAATAGTCAAGTTCTCGATATTATATTTAGGAGGGAAAGAAAGTGGAAAGAGGGAAATCCCATTGTTTTTTTAGCCAAATGTTTCTTCTTATTTTTGAGATGAAAGAGGCGTAAAATAGTTTAATAATATTGAAATGACATTTCATCTATATTTTTTTATGCTTTTTTGCCTTTTCAAAAAGATGTAATTGTAGCTTTAATACCTCATCTCTTTTTAAGAACAAATTTTTGTTCATTTTCTGTCTAATCTACAAAAACACAAGATAAAACAATAATTTTCTTTCATTACTTTCATTTTCTCTTTACTCATCTTTCCTTCTTTTTAAAATAAATCAATAAATAAATAATAAAAAAAACTCGAGAACAAAATGTAAATAATAACATAATTTATTAATCTGTAGACCATCAAACTTTTTCATTTCAACATTATTATTAGTGCATATAAGAGGGCTAACAATATCTTCTAGCATTATCTTATCTTAGCACTCTTCGTCCTTTATCATTCTACTTTTAAAATCAAGATTATAAAGCAAGAAAAAAGAAGGAAAAGGAAAAAGGAAACAAAACAAAAACAAAATCAGAAGGCATAAACAGTTGGCTTTAAAAAAATGGCATAAACAGTATAATTACAAAAAAATATGAATTACAAAAATTGTGTATTTAGTTTTAAATCTAGTATACAAATAAAACATCATTCATCTCTATCTAATAATATAAGATAATGCATATAAAGATTAAATAAGCTATGATATATCAAGGGACAAGTTATCCACACCCTCTTATAGAGAGGATATTTAATGATTGGGTGCATCGCTGGCTTATACGATATGCATCTTGGGTTGTACGATTTGACCAAACCCCACTGATATAACAACATAAGGAGGGTATGTATAACACATCCCTATATCAAATGTCGAAGGCACATGGAAGAAAAACATAAGGGTGAGCAAAAAAAACCAAAAAAATCAAAACCGAACCAAAAAAACCGACCAAAACTAAAAATCGATGTTTCGGTTTTTACTTTTTCAAAAACTGAAAATTCGGTTCGGTTTCAGTTTTTTTCCAAAAATCGAACCATAACAACCGAACCAAACTGCTTCTATTATATAATAGTATATAACTAATATAATGTAAATAAATAACTACTTCAACCATCCATTAAGATGACAAAATGGTTGCCTTTCATCCATTGGCTACATCAACAATCGTGAATTTTTCAACCCTAAAAATTCAAAATTAATTAATCCAACGGCTTACAGTGAAGCTACCGACAATATTTAAATTAGTCGCATGTTATCCACTTCACAAATACCTTCCACCCTCTTCGAATCTCAACAGTCTTGGACGTTTCTACACGAGGAGAACACTTGCCGTCCCACTCCTTAGAAATCCGGTCCCTAACAAGACGAGGCTCATCGTCCTCCTGGGCCGCTCCCCCTGCATTAGAACCTCAGACGTTCGGCCTTTATAACATTGTTTGTACCCGCTCCATCATGATGATCGCTTCCCACTCCGTCATATCTATCCAAACGGTTAATCCCCCTTCTTCAATAGGTTCTTTGTTAACTTCTTGGTGGGAAGGAAAGATTATGTGCAAAGGGGTGGGCTGAGACACATGCTCAAAAGACTCCAACTCAACCATAGGTACTTTATCTGCTTGTTTTTTACTATTTCCCCCGACGAGATCCAGTACCCTCTCCAGTTGGGCACTTGAACTGAACCCTGATTTTCAAACTTCCATCATTAGAAGCAGCCTTGGTAGCAGCCTTTGCCTCGGTCTGGTTTCTTGCTTTCTCTTCCTCTCCTTATCAGCCAGGATCTTTTCATTAGCAATCTCAACCTTTTTCATTTCCATAGTTTTCTTTGGAATGGCAACATTTGGATCGGCTGGAATGGTCACATGTAAAGGGTTCTCTTTACCTTCCATATAAGCATCACCTTTGTCATGGCAGCTTCTATATATCTTGGATGGATGAGATATTCCGACATGGTGGTGGCTGAAAAAAGTAAGAACATTTTTTAGTAGAAAGAAAGGACACGCAAAAGAAGAAGATAAACAAACAAATAAGGCTTGGGCTATACCATTCCCTTTAGCATCCCTCAAAGTAGCCCTAAACCCATGATACTTTCAATGGGCGGAGAACCCCTCCGCATACAAAAAGGCCCCCGAAACCTTGATAAGCGGAATCACATTAGCTTCCAGCCGGGCAACATCATCCACATTAAATTCCCCCTTCGAAAAATGGTCGGAAATATCTGAGTCATGATGCCTCTACGGCATGGCAAATGTGATTGCCCTTCGGTCGATCAAAAAAAACTAATGCTTCCAACCCTTCAACCCAGTCAAAAACTCGTTAAAACACACTTTCTTATCTTTGCCTCCCCTCTTCTCAAACGAAAACCAGTGACCTTGTTTACTTAATTTATAGAACGCTCGAAAAAGTGATGTGGTAGGAGTTATGCGCAAGCTTCGGCATTAAACCTCAAAAAGAGTTGTCCGGTTAAAATCTAAAGGGACCAGTTGCGAGATATGTACTTTATAATGTCTAATTATACTTAAAAGAAAAGATGAAAAAGGCACCCTAATACCTCCTTGCATAAAATATTCTAGGTACAAACCTATGACATCGTCCGGAAGACTGTCTATCATCAGATTCCTCGAAGGGAGCCTCTGATGTAAATCTAACGACACGCCGAAGTGATCGATTGCCTATGTTAATTGCTCTCCACTCATCTTCAAAGTATATATATGTACATCAAACTTTGGTTTTACCATCTCAGTCTCCTCTCCCGGAACTTCTCCTTCTGGAACCTCTTCCTCAAAATGCTCCGATGTAGGAGGTGACGACATATAAGATACTAGGGAAAGAGGTATTGCCAAGTGTTAAAAGGTTAAAACAAAAGGAAAAACAGAAATACCTGTAGACGAAAGGCAGACTATCTCAAAATCTCTCGAAAAAATGTGCGAATTTTACAATGGTAAAATGAATGAAAAATGGGCTATTTGCAGGGCAAAAAGAGATAATGTGAAAAGTACCATCGTGTCAGAAGCGAACATGGCATGATACACAATGTTTGATGAAGAACGCGACACGTGTCATAATCTCGAGTCCCAAGGTAAAAAAGACAGTGTTTTTCAACTCTTGGGTAGTTATGAATTTTGTCACCACATACATTATACTAAGCCCATCAAGGTCGAACAGGCCAAACGATCCGGAAGAATAGCAAAACTAATAACATGATATTGGGGGGGGGGGACATGTTGGCATATGTGATCGAAAGGCCCATGCCGAATGATCTACAATAGATGAACATACGATCACCCTTAGCCGAATGACCCAAAACGAACTACAGATAAAGAAACACGCCAAGTCTGAAACAATCCCAAGCTCCGGACCACTGTTCAACCAAAAGAGTAAAGAATAAAGTCTGACAAATTGATACTAACTTGGGCAGGCCCCAAAAAGGGAAACATAGCACGAAGACAATAATTATCTACCTATAAAAGGGGAACATTTACTATTTACATGGTATGAGTTTCTCTCACTAAACTCACATATACTTTCTCTCTCTAGAAACTTGCTCTCACGCGGAGCTTGGTCTTGGGATAAAATCCAAGACGAGGCTAACGCGTGTCTTCTTTGTGTGTAGGTATCCGAATGACCAAACTATAAATCGTCCTAGAGGAGCCTCTTCTTTGTTTGAAGTGAGATAAGGTTTCAACTTCAACATATTACACTTTTAGTTGGTTAAAAAAACACATAATTTCATGTAATTCGAGCCTTTCAAGCCTAACTCAAGCCTAATTTCAACTTTTTATAGCCAAGCTCAAGTTCCCATTACAAGAACTCGTCAAACTGTCAAGCCGAGCTCGAGTCAAACAATATATTATCGAGTTGAGCTATGCTAAATTTCTACTCGGTTACACAATAAATACTTTTACTATCCATTAAGATGACAAAATGGTTGCCTTTCATCCATTGGCAAGATCAACAATCATGAATTTTTCAAACTTGAAAATTCAAAGTGAATTAATCCAACGGCTTACAGTGAAGCTACCGACAATATTTATATTAGTCACATGCTTTCCACATCACAAATACCTTTCGCTCTCTTCGAATCTCAACAGTCTTGGACGTTTCTGTGCTAGGAGGAGACTTGTCGTCCTCCTCCTTAGAAATCCGGTAGCCAACAAGACGAGACCCATCGTCCTCCTGAGCCCCTCCCTCAGCATTAGAACCTCTAAATTTTGGCATTCTTAACATTTTCTGTACCTGCTCTATCATGATGCTCGTTTCCCACTCTGTCGTATCTATCCATACGGTTGTTCCCCTTTCTTAAATAGGTTCCTTGTTAATTTCTTGGAGGGAAGGAAAGATTGTGTGCAAAGAGGTGGGCTGAGACACATGCTCAGAAGACTCCAAATCAACCACGGGAACTTTATCTGCTTGCTTTTTTCTTTTCCCCGGATGAGATCCACTCCCGTTTCCGGCTGGGCACTTGAACTGAACCCTGATTTTCAAGCTTCCATCAGTAGAAGCAGCCTTTGCCTCGGCCTGCTTTCTCTTCCTCCCCTTATCAGCCAGGATCTTTTGATCAGCAATCTAAAACTTTTTCATTTATTCAATTTTCTCTTGAATGACAATGTTTGGATCGGCTGGAACGGTCACATGCAAAGTGCTATTGACCTTCCATATAAGCATCACCTTTGTCATGGCAGCTCCTTTATATCTTGGATGGATGAGATACTCTGACATGGTGATGGATGAAGAAAGTAAGAACATATTTTAGTATAAAGAAAGGACATGCAAAAGAAGAAGATAAACAAACAAATAAGGCTTGGGCTATACCATTCCCCTGAGCATCCCTCAAAGTGGCCCTAAACCCAAGATACTTCCAATGAGCGGTGAGCCCCGCCGCATACAAAAAGGCCCCCAGAACCTTGATAAGGGGGATCACATTAGCTTCCAGCTGGGCCAAATCGTCCACATTAAATTCACCTTTCGGAAAAGGGTCAGAAATGTCCGAGTCATGATGCCTCCACGGCATGGCAAATGGGATTGCCCCTCGGCCGATCGAAAAGAACTAATGCTTCCAACCCTTCAACCTAGTCAAAACCTCGTTAAAACACACTTTCTTATCTTTGCCTCCCGTCTACTTAAACAAAAACCAATGACCTTGTTTACTTAATTTATAGAACGCTCGAAAAAGTGATACGGTAGGAGTTATATGCAAGCTTCGGTAATAAGCCTAAAAATGAGTTGTCCGGTTTAAACCTAAAGGGACCAACTGCGAGATATGTACTTTATAATGTCTAATTATACTTAAAAGAAAAGATGAAAAAGACACCCTAATACCTCCTTACATAAAGTATTATAAATATAAACCAATGACATCATCAGGAAGATTATCTATCGTCAGATCCCTCGAAGGGAGCCTCGGATGTAAATCTAACGACACGCCGAAGTGATCGATTGCCCATGTTAATTGCTCTCCACTCATCTTTGAACTATATATATGTACAACAAACTTTGGTTTCACCGACTTAGTCTCCTCTCTCGGAACTTCTCCTTCCGAAACCTCTTCTTTAAAATGCTCTGATGTAGGAGGTGTCAACATACTAGATCCTATGGAAAGAGGTATAGCCTAGTGTAAAAAAGATAAAACAAAAGGGAAAATGGAAATACCTATGGATGAAAGGTAGACTATCTTAAAATCTCTAAAAAAAAAAGCGTGTGATATTTACAGCGGTAAAATAAACGAAAAATGGGCTATTTATAGGGCAAAAAGAGATAGTGCAAAACGTACAATCGTGTCAGATGCGAACATAACACGATACACACCGTTTGATGAAGAACGCAACACGTGTCATGATCTCGAGTCCCAAGGTAAAAAGATGGCCTTTTTCAACTCTTGTGTAATTATGAATTTTGTCACCACATACATTATACCAAGCCCATCAAGGCCCAACGCTCCGAAAGAATAACAAATAAAATGCCAAAAGATGATTGAGTATCACATCATTAGAAAACTGATAATGTAATACTGGGTGGGACATGTTAGCATCTGTGGCCGAATGACCCATGCGAATGATCTACAACAGATGAACAGACATTCTATTTGTCGAACGGCCTAGGCTGGATCACCCCTAGCCAAATGACCCAAAATGAACTACAAATAAGGAAACACACCAAGCCTAAAACAATCCTCGAGCTCCGGACCACTGTTCAACTAAATGAGTAAAGAATAAAGTCTGATAATCAATGACTGACTTGGGCAGGCCCCAAAAAGGGAAACATAGCACTTTTCCGCCTAAAACTGTCGTAATCACCATACTTGAGCACCAGATGAAAACAAGAATAATCTACCTATAAAAGGGGAAGATTTACTATTCACATGGTATGATTTTTTCTCACTAAACTCGCATATACTTTCCCTCTCTAGAAACTTACTCTCACGTTGGAGCTTGGTCTTGGGATTAAAACCCAAGACGAGGCTAACACACGTCTTCTTTGTGTGTAGGTATCCGAAGGACCAAACTATAGATTGTGGAGCCTCTTGTTTGTTTGAAGTAAGATACGGTTTTTACTTTAACATACACTTTTGGTTGGTTAAAAAACACATTATTTCAAGTAATTCGAGCCTTTTAAGCCATACTCAAGCTAAATAATATATTATCAAGTCGAGCTATGCTAAAATTCTACTAGTCCCTAACTACTTCTTCCATCCATTAAGATGACAAAATGGTTGCCTTTTCATCCATTGGCTATATCATCAATCATGAATTTTTCAACCCTGAAAATTCAAAATGAATTAATCCAACAACTTACAGTGAAGCTACCGACAATATTTAAATTAGTTACATGCTTTCCACATCACAAATACCTTCCACTCTCTTCGAATCTTAACAATCTTGGACGTTTCAGCGCGAGGAGGAGACTTGCAGTCCCACTCCTTAGAAATCCGGTCGCCAACAGGACGAGACCCGTCATCCTCATGAGCCCCTCCCTCAGCATTAGAACCTCCAACTTTCAGCATTCTTAACATTATCTATACCCGCTCCATCATGATGCTCGTTTCCCACTCCGTTATATTTATCCAGACAGTTGCTCCTCCTTTTTCAATAGGTTCCTTGTTAACTTCTTGGTGGGAAGGAAAGATTGTGTGCAAAGATGTGGGCTGAGACACATGCTCAAAAGACTCCAACTCAACCACGGGAACTTTATCTGCTTGCTTTTTCCTTTTCCCTAGACGAGATCCACTCCCCTCTCCGGCTGGGCACTTAAACTGAACCCTGATTTTCAAACTTCCATCATTAGAAGCAGTCTTGGCACTAGCCTTTGCCTCGGACTGCATTCTCTTCCTTTCCTTATCAGCCAAGATTTTTTCATCAGCAATCTCAACCTTTTTCATTTCCTAAGTTTTCTCTGGAATGACAACGTTTGAATCGACCAGAATGGTCACATGCAAATGGTGCTCTTGACCTTCCAGATAAGCATCGCTCTTTGTCATGGCAAGTCCTTTGTATCTTGGATAGATGGGATACTCCGACATGGTGATGGCTGAAAAGAGAAAGAACATTTTTTAATAGAAAGAAAGAACATGCAAAAGAAGAAGATAAACAAACAAACAAATAAGGCTTGGGCTATACCATTCCTCTAAGCATCCCTCAAAGTGCCCTAAACCCAGGATACTTCCAATGGGCGGTGAGCCCCGTCGCATACAAAAAGGCCCCCAGAACCTTGATAAGGGGGATCATATTAGCTTCCTGCCGGGCCACATCGTCTATATTAAATTCTCCCTTCGAAAAAGGGTCGGAAATATCTGAGTCATGATACCCCCTCGGCATGGCAAATGGGATTGCCCTTTGGTTGATAAAAAAGAAGTAATGCTTCCAACCCTTCAACCTAGTCAAAACCTCGTTAAAACACACTTTTTTATCTTTGCCTCCCCCTTCTTAAACGAAAACCAATAACCTTGTTTACTTCATTTATAGAACGCTTGAAAAAGTGACGCGGTAGGAGTTATGTGCAAGCTTCGGCAATAAACCTCAAAAATATTTGTCCGGGTGAAACCAAAAGGGACCAACTGCGAGATATGTACTTTATAATGTTTAATTACACTTAAAAGAAAAGATGAAAAAGGTACCCTATTACCTCCTTGCATAAAATATTCTAGATATAAACCTATGACATCGTCCGGAAGATTATCTACCGCTAGATCCCTTAAAGGGAGCCTTAGATGTAAATCTAACGGCACTCCGAAGTGATCGATTGCCCATGTTAATTGCTCTCCACTCATCTTTGAAGTATATATATGTACATCAAACTTTGGTTTCACCATCTTTGTCTCCTCTCCCGGAACTTCTCCTTCTGGAACCTCTTCCTCAAAAAGCTTTGATGTAGGAGGTGACGACATACTAGATCCCAGGGAAAAAGGTATAGCAAAGTGTAAAAAGGATAAAACAAAAGGAAAAACGGAAATACCTGTGGACGAAAGCAGACTATCTCAAAATCTCTCGAAAAAAAGTGTGTGGAATTTACAATGGTAAAATGAACGAAAAATAGGCAATTTGTAGGGCAAAAAGAGATAGTGCGAAATGTACCTTCGTGTTAGATGCGAACATGGCACTATACAGCCCGTTTGATGAAGAACGCGACACGTGTCATAATTATGAATACTATCACCACATACATTATACCAAGCCCATAAAGGCCCAACAGGCCAAACGCTCCGGAAGAATAACAAATAAAATGCTGAAAGATTATTGAGCATCACATCATTAGCATAACTAATAATATGATACTGTAAAGGACATGTTGGCATATGTGGCCGAGTGACCCATGCCGAATGATCTACAACAGATGAACAAACATTGTATTTGTCGAACGGCCTAAACCGAATCACCCCTAGCCCAATGACCCAAAATGAACTACAAATAAAGAAACACACCAAGTCTGAAACAATCCCCGAGCTTCGAACCACTGTTCAACCAGTGGAGTAAAAAATAAAGTCTGACAATTGAAGACTGACTTGGGTAGGCCCCAAAAAGGGAAACATAGCACTTTATCGCCCAAAAGTCTCGTGATCACCATACGTGATCACCAGATGAAGAAAAGAATAATCTAATAATAAGGAAACATTTACTATTCACATGGTATGATTTTCTTTCACTTAACTCATATATACTTTCTCTCTCTAGAAACTTATTCTCACGCCAGAACTTAGTCTTGGGATAAAACCCAAGAAGAGGCTAACCCGTGTCTTCTTTGTGTGTAGGTATCCGAAGGACCAAACTATAGTTCGTCCGGAGGACCCTCTTCTTTGTTTGAAGTAAGATATGGTTTTTACTTCAACATATTACACTTTTAGCTGGTTAAAAAAACACAGTATTTCAAGTATTTCAAGCCTTTCAAGGCGAACTCAAGCCTAATTTCAACTTTCTCCAGCCAAGCTCGAGTTCCCTTCAGAAGAACTCGTCAAACTGTCAAGTTGAGCTCGAGCCAAACAACATATTATCGAGTCAAGTTCTGCCAAATTTCTACCCGATTACACCCTAACTACTTCTACCATCCATTAAAAATGACAAAATATTTGCCTTTCAACCATTGGCCACATCAACAATAATGAATTTTTCAACCATGAAAATTCAAAATCAATTAATCCAACGGCTTACAGTGAAGCTACCGACAATATTTAAATTAGTCACATGCTTTCAACGTTCCACTCTCTCTCTCATCGCGTCCCCCACACCTTCCTGCCATTCGACCAACGCGTGTCCCTCTCACATTAACACAAAAATGGCAAAATAGTAAATAAACACCATATTCATGGCCACTAAAAAGACAGTACAATTATATAAAGTTAATGAAATATCTAGATTCGTGTCTCATCTTCCAGTTTTATCATTTTCCCCAACATCTAGGGTTTCTTTTTTAGTTTCATTTCATTTTTAGTTTTAGTTTTATATAAATCAAGTAGCAGATTATCATCATCAGATTTTCATTTCACTACTGAGCTTATTCAGGTTTGATTCTAAGCTTTGATTTAGTATATAAGCTAATTAATGTTGTTTTGTTAGAAATTAGTTTGTGTGTGTTGTTTTGATTGATGATTTATGTTTTTAAGGTTGTTAATTTAAGGATCGGTTATTTAAGGTTTAGATTTATGGGAAATGTTTGTTAGGTTGTTTTTTTAGTGAAATTGACTTGAAAATATGAAATGTGAGTGGGATTACTTATTTTTCTGCTTATTTGCTTATTTTGAGGTAAAATAATTCGTTAATGCTTATTTTGAAGTGTTTACTTTAATTTTGACCTTAAATCGCTAAACCTTCTATAAATAGATTTGATTGTGTTTTTAACAAATTGTTACTTTTTCGAGTTTTATTGTATTTCCTTATCGTGTTTATATCTGATTTACTTATTTAGAATTCTAAAGATGAGCAATCCCAAACACCCTCATAGTTTCTTACTCACACGTAACAATAAATTAAATTAGGCGTATAGTCGCTACTTACTGCATCTTGTATAGGAATAGAATACTAGGTGCACTTGTATGAATCTTGTTGATCAATAGGGTGCGTTTATTTGATTTTGTAGGATGGAGAATATGCAGAGCTATTGGCAATTAGGGGACGAGCTACGAGGCCAATCGAAAGTATCCGAGGATCAGAAGTGGTATGCGGCTGCGTCGAGGTTGGCTGAACAGACAAGGTCAAAGGGTGAAAGAAGAAACAATTTGGATTTGTCGAAAGTCGCTGTTGACGTGAGGCCGAGGGAAAATGTAGGGTTTCAAGAGGAGAACAAGTTTGAAAACCTTAACTTTAACATGTTGAATTTGAATCTTGACATGAAGATGACTGAGAATATGAACAAGAATTCGCTTCGTAATAGTGTGTTTAACATGAATGCTGTGTATCAGAAGGGTAACAATAGAGTTATGGAGAATATGGTTAGCGGAAAGTATCCTGGAATGAGTCACAACAAGGATGTTAACGTCAGCAGTAACCATAACAGCAACAATAATGATAGTAACAACAATAACAATGCTGCTGATAAGAGGTTTAAGACTTTGCCTGCGGCTGAGACACTTCCTAGGGATGAAGTGCTTGGTGGATACATCTTTGTCTGTAACAACGACACTATGCAGGAGGATTTGAAGAGACAGCTATTTGGTAATTTTTCATTGTCTTTACTGAGTTTATGCTGATATGCAACTACACCATCTGTTGCTATTTGTGTTTTGTGATATGTTGTAGATTATGCTAATGTGGTGTTTACTGTGCAGGTTTGCCACCGAGATACAGAGACTCTGTGCGGGCAATTACACCAGGGTTACCTCTGTTTCTCTACAACTATACCACTCACCAGCTACATGGTATTTTTGAGGTGCGATTTCTTCCTTGACATGATTTATAGTGTGTCTAGAAATTCATGCTATAAATTCTCTTGTCGATTATTAGTTTTTAGACTTTGCTTTGTCAGTATTCATTTCTAGTTATTGGATTTATTGGAAAGTTAGGTCTCTTTGTGTGCATATGTTATGTTCACACGATTTGACATTGAAACTTATTTTGCAGGCAACTACTTTTGGTGGTTCCAACATTGATGCAACTGCCTGGGAGGACAAGAAGTGTAAAGGAGAATCCAGGTTTCCTGCACAGGTATAAAACGTTAACATTTGGTTCCTTTCATGTATTATTATGATTCCGTTGCGTGCTCTTTGTTTGCTCCATTTTATCTCATTAGTTTCTACTGCATCAGGTGAGAATCCGTATCAGGAAAGTCTGCAAAGCATTGGAGGAAGATGCTTTTAGACCAGTCTTGCATCACTATGATGGACCTAAGTTTCGTCTTGAGTTGTCAATCCCTGAGGTACGTCAACACTAGCATAATACATTTTATTGTTTGTTTTCCTTGAAGATTGCTGCTTACGGGTGTAATTGCTTGTATGTTATTAAATTGCAGACCCTGGACTTGCTAGATCTTTGCGAACAAAATGGAGTTTAAATTTCAGTTGCCAGTAGCCTATGGGTATCGAGCATAAGCAAGATGCATCAAGGTATATTGTGCAAGTAATGTAGGTCGTTAAGCAGCATTTTCTTCACGGGGCTTCCGTATAAGCGCAAGCTTGAGTGAAGTTATTTTGTGGGGAGCTGGGCCGCAAACGTGGCCAAGCTGATGAATAAATGTGAAGGATGATGATCGTGTGAAGAAATCTTGTTGGTAGGTTTGTGTTTATTTTTAATAGTTATGTTATGAACAACTTAAGCGATAACTTGTGTGTAATGGCAAAAGATGACAAAGATCATAATTTATGATATTATAATTATGTCCATTTGGTGGTCCTAGTTGTACTGTGAGTATTTTATTTTGTTAGTGGTCACTTAATGGTTCACATGGGAGTTAGGCAGGTTATCCAACCACAAGTTCATCTTACATGCCAACCAAAAGGATCTGGTTTTCATGTTCACGCATGTTGGTATGTATCAATAATGGTCTCAAGTTTGTCTGATATTGGCTTGAGAGTCATATGACACAAGGTACCATCAGCGTTGTGCCAACTCATTTGTTACAATCTGTTCCTTTGTCCTGACAATTGATATATACAATGAATGAAATTTATATTCGACTGTGACCGTTTGGAATAGATTGCGACTGATTTTCACGTTTAACTCATTTGACTTGGTTTTCTTTTTTAGCTAGGTATTTTTGTGTTTGGTTGTTAAGAATTGAAAGTACAGAGAATGGACAGATAGTTACAAAGTGCTATTCGCCTACTTGGTACAAAGAAAGCCAATTCAAACAAAAATTGGTCCAATGTAGTCATCGCTAAATCATTATCTTCCACAACACAATCAATGGGTTCTTTTATGGGCGGATTACTGTTTTCAGAACCAAATAAGATTTTAGTTGAGACAAGTCTTCCAAAATTCGCATCAGAATGTGCTTTACCATAGTTTTTCTTGTGTTTAAGTCATGTATAACCTGTTTTATATCTAAAATTCTAAACACTTAAGGTTTATGATTTAGCTTAGGTTTTTCCTGTGTTTGTTAACTAACATGTTCCAAGTTGCTTAAATGATGTTATGGTATGTTGTAACATGGTGATATTGAAAGATCTGATTATGTTGGGGCAGCGGTGATTTCTTGCTGGTGGCAGGAAGATAGGTACACAGGACTCGTTTAGTTTCAGATCCAATGGGTACCTTCAAATTTCTCTTTTGCTAACGTTCGCTTTTCAATTAAAGAAAAAGCCTATATCTTTTATGCCACAATGGGCGAGGGATTGTTTTTTCACTGCTTTCTGTTCGCCTAACGTATCTATGGTTAAATGCTTAAATCAATGTACACTTTGCTTGAGGTTATGTCCCCAGGCCAATTGCAGAATAGGTGGTGATAAGTTCTGAAAATGGATAACCTTTACCGGTATTGGTCAATGACTTTAGTGATGACGGTTACATATTTCAGATGTCTAACAAGTCTTTTGAAATCCATTATATAGTTTCTCTGGCTCCACTTCATCATAAAAATTATCTCAATTATTTTCCCTTGGAGAGCAAGGTAGTAGTCTGCTACCTTTAGAACAAGTTTTTGATCCAAAAATGCTGCAATATGTTGTTGGACTTTGTGGTGGTTTTGTTCAAAACATTGTAGTTGAGCCTCATGATGAAACAAGGATTTCTTCGATACATTTTTGTTGCATCCGCTCATCCATAGTTGATTTCCAAGTGGCATCCCCTCTGCATTCTCTTCTTGCATCTGCATGCCATCTCCATTTGGTTCACCTATTCCTTCGTCAACGAACAGTAGCTACTAAATTCTAACATGTGACCAAATTTAATACTTTATTTGAATCGATATCGCTCTATATAAACATATTCATGCCTATCTCCCTTTTGCTTATTTCATCCGGATTATGTTCTCTAGGAACTTTAATATTATATGCAAGGGTATAGTGAAGTTCTTCTATAGCAGTCGTTTGAGATGCTGCTGAGTTATTTTATGTTTGTTTTTTCGATTTTTCTTCTCATTGTTTAAGTTTATTGTTTGTTTGACTGAAAAGTGTATCTTCTATTCATTTTTCTAATTCGCTGAAGATTTATTAGCCAATAACAGTCACCATAAAAAGAGGTCGAAACAACCACGTGCCTGCTCTCCAAGGGTAAACAACCAACCCAACACTGTGGTAGCGCACATAAACCACTTAACTTAAAACAAAACCACCGCTAAAGGCAAGCCTTCTTAGAATTTTATTCTTACTTTTGGTTTCAAAATTGATGGGTATAAATGGCATTGATTCATCACTACTGTAGCTGTTACTCTTGCATAGTAGATTGATTAACATATGTTTTTGGGAAAGTTCGGCAACCGAGTATCTTCACAGTTGCCTAGTTCCAAAATTCACTAAAACCTCACTTCTAGCTCAACAGCAACTTTATAAGGTTAAAAAAATTGCATAAGCAACAAGAATACCAAGATTCAGCATGAGTTTTGACAAGAATACCATGATTAAGCATGAGAGATAACTCGTCTTAGAAACAAAGCATGAGTGACTTCTCTAGTTACAGAATTCCATCCTCACGGATCTCAAAACCATCACAAATGCATCAAGCTGAATCAACTCAGAAAACGAAGAGGCAAGTGAACCTTTAGCACCGTGTGGTCCATCATCTAACGAGATATCTTAAATTACCAAATCTAATCACTGTTTATAGTGAACTTGCTATTCATTCAGCTATTTGTATTCAGAAACGTTTGTGTACTTCCATGGGCACCTTTAGCTGGCCTGTGATTTAGGTAATGGATAACTGTGCATCTTCAACACTGTACATTCACCAAAGCATGATTGCATTAGTTATGGAGTATGTCGTGTATGACCAAGTAATAAACTCTGACACGATATTATATGAGTCTCAAATGAAGCAAGGATTCTCTTCAAACACATTTGTTCATTCACTTGTACCACTTTCAATTTTCTTTACACTATCTTCTTGCATATGCTTATCTCCATTACATCATTTTATTAACAGTCAATACTCAATCCCCATATGCGGACCTCAATACTTTATTTTTAATTACACCCCTTTTAATTAAACGAGCAAGCTGAGAAATTCGTCCCTGTGATATTCCGATTTTGGCTGAAACAACCCCTATCGCAAACTATTGTCATCAATCATCTTTGAGATGCAAAAAGTCAAACAAAACTACCGAGTCCAGAGGGATAGTTTTCACTTGACTTATCCCTGAGATGGATGGTTTTCACTTAACTTTTTGCCTTTATTCATGTCAGTAGTTTGCATCTTTGCGACAGGGATGGTTTAAAGCTAAAATGAGAAAACCTTGCAGTTTACTTACATTAAATTGTTCATGCTTCTCTCTTCCTTCTTTCATCTGGAATATGTTCTCTACTCCTGTTTCTTCATACCTGCAAATCCTAATGCTGTCTCACAAGCAAGGACACCATTATCAGAAAGAAGCTTACCCATGAGTCATAGTGAAGCTGAAAATTTGTAATGGTAAATGCAAATCAAAGAAATATTACGGACTGTCTTTATCTGACCACTGCTTACAAACCACGGCAATAATACTGACGAATCTTTATAGTCATGGCTGCAATTGTAGAAATCTCAAATTTATTCGTCTTCTACTCCAACATTCTCAACCCAATGGTCAATCTGTTACAACTGTGACATGGTCAAGTGGAGTTCCTCTATAGCGGTCTTTTTGGAGATGACGTGGACGGTGATATAAGAATTGTGTCTTAGAGTATATTTTCTTCACTTAACTTGAATGTAAAGCTTTATGTTTGTATTAGCACATCTTCTTAGTTTTCAAATTTCTTAGAGATTGCTCTTTTACTAAAATATATAATTGGTCATAAGAAAAGACCAAAACTACAATGTCAGTTTTCAGGTTCAATACTAGAGCTTTTGCTCTTGCGCATTAAGTTGATTAATCATCTTTTCTAGAAAGCAAGACCTATGAATAAGTTAAGTGAGATAGATGAACCAAATATGTATCTTCACAGTTGCCCAGTTCCCGAATTCACTGAACACTTCGAATGTCAGCTCAATGTGACTTGTTAATAAAAGTTTAAACAAGATGCATACGCAACATTAATATTTCAAAATATATCATGAAACTTAACTAATCAAAATTGAGCGCAGAGAGTTCTTTCTTCTGGTTTGAGAATTCCAACTTCGTAGAACTCAAACCGTCACAAATGCATCAAACAGAGAATAAACCGCCGCCAATAAGAGCATTCAATAATTTCAGAAATGAAAAGGCATTTGTAGCTGGCTTGACATCAACCCACAGATAGAATAAACCATATCTAAAATGAACACTTGATAACTTAATGTTATAGGGATGTATCAACCCCTTATACTACAAATTAAGGTAAACAACTACAAAATACAACCTGGATGTTAATATCTTTAGTATCACAAGTCTCATACGATAGTTCTTAAACTGCACTGTTGGGTCTATCATCCAACTAGTCTGAAATGACAGAATCTAATCACTGTTTATAGTAATATGATCACACAAAATCACATTAACATGATTCAATTTGCTTTTCAGTTCAGCTGTTTGTTCTCAGAAACGTTTATGTACTTCCATGGGGACCTTTAGCTGGCTTGCGATTCAGGTAACGGATAACTGCATCTTCAACCCTGTACATTCACCAAAACATAATTGCATCAGATATGGAGTATTATGTCGTGTATGATCAAGTATCAAGCTCCAACATGAGTATAATTTTTTATAACTAGAAATTGCTCAAACAAAAGGGCTAATGTAGTAATTGGGAAATCAAAAGAAAGCAATATTGTTCCACAAGGATATTGTAGCCTCTTGCATCAACAGACAGCATACACAGAAAAAAATATTCATGTAAACATGGGTTAACAGAATGGATTTAATAGAGGATTTTTTCAAAAAATAAGGTACTAATAGATACAAAGTGGGTGTCTGCTTCATGAATTTAAAATCATGGACGATTTCTATTCCTGTGGCGTGTTTGATTACAAAAAAATGAGTTACAACTTTAGACGTGGAAGTTTCACCTCACTGGGAATTTAAAGCACAAACGAGCTGATACCAATTTATGTATTGATATGAAAAAAATAAAATTTGATGGTTGAGTTTGAAGTCTCATGGAAACTAATCATGACTTAATAAAAAAACTTCAAGCAGACCTTTCTCTACAAGAAAGAAATACACAAAATCCCAATAAAACGATTGCAGGAAACTATAACAAATGAATAAAAGGTACTTAAAATAAATATATTATGAAAAAAATATATTGAACATAGTTTAGCAATTGAAAGGAGATGATGTATGATGCTATGTTCTGTCAAAAACAGAGACACAAAAAAGACAGAAGAATGAAACTGATTTAAAACATGAAGCCAAATAATCAACATAATCAAATCAAAAGCATGGTCACATGCATACCTTTTCACGAACAAAATTATCTATCAAAAGAGCACAAAACGCATTTGTCGAAAAATTAATTCAGAATTACAAGCAATATTGACATAGTGATTTTGAGTGGTAGCGCTAGGAACCAGTTTCTTGACTTGCAGAAACATGGATGAAACAGATTACAAAATTAAGTGAGGACAACAATGGGGAAGATGAAGATTCATGACGAATGAGGAAGATGAAAAAGGAAATGTGAAAGAAATAAAGAAAAGGGCATTTTTGTCCAACTTTACACTAGAAAGTTCAGTTTTTTTTTTTTTTTTCCTTTCTCGTCTACTCAAAGAAATTAACGTCCTCCCTTTATGGGATTTCAATCTCAAGTCCCTCCATATATTTCTCAACCAAACACAGGATTTCATCAGATTAATATCCATATCCCAAAAGACTACCCCAACCAAACAGCCCCTACATTAAAATCCTAATTAATCTAAGCATATGAAGAAGTAGCAGCATACCAGGGTTAATTAATCTCAGCTAGTTTCACTTTGTAAAGAATATCTTAAACCTTTATAAAAGACATAATGATCATGAAAAATGAAAATATATATATATATATATATATATATATATATATATATATATATATATATATATATATATATATATATATATATATATATATATATATATATATATATATATATATATTTAACATACCAGGGTTGATTGTAGAACTCAGCTTGATGTTCTTTTTCAACGTTACGGCTTGATTCCCCTGCAGCAAGCTTCAAATCTTTTCCTTGAGATTCAATTAAAGCATCAATAAACTCGACAGGTGACTGACTAAACCCAAGGAAAAAAGCGCGTCTTTTACGATGTTCATTAATCTTTCTTATAGAAGTACATATTGCTTCATCACACGCTTCAATATCTTTGGCTTTCTCAGTGGTAGCCAGTAAAGCATTCAACTCCCTTTGTACCGGAAACGGGACATCCACCAATACATCATAACATGCATTTCCAGCTGGACTATTTCCCGATAGTTTAATCTTGTGCTCCAAATGGATAGGCTGTGGTGGAGATAAATGATGTGAAATCTTCTGTGAGACCATCGTAAATTTCATCTTATCCTCCCCAAATACTTTCCTAAGCGCTGGATCGCAATTAAAATAAGACGGGTCATCTGGATTCTGCAACTTCCTAGCTTTCACATAATGCCAAATTGCAGCAATAATTCTAGAGCGAGTATCCACCTCAATTCCAAGAACTTCCATCAAAGCTATAGAAAGCTTGTATTTCTCAGGCATGTAATTCATTTCCAACCGTATATTCGCAGTAAACTCCTTATCCCCTTTTCTTTTCACCTCAAACCCTTCATGAGGTGTTGGTGTTCTAGCACTATCCCACAAAATCATATGATTATCAGGATACAGCCTCTGGTCCAACGAAATAGTCACCCTTTTAAAAAAAGCCGAAAACTTTGGGTACAATGGACTCGAGTTTTGCATCATCCCAGCCTGCTCAGGATCCATACCCTCCTCCAATATCCGACCTATTATCTTCATGGTCCAAGTAGGTGGCTCATCATTCGGCTTCATGGGACTCTTACGATTCTGATTAGCAAAAGTATTGAACACGTATATCCTAAGTGTTTTTTGAATACACGGTGGGTTCTTAATCGCATCCTGAATATCAATCTTCTTTCTCGCCAACGCAGCATCCACACGGGACTCAAACTCCAAAAGCTCAGTATAAAGCGCAGACTGTGGCAAAATCTTCGCCACTCGTTCCAACAACTGCTTCTCCGGAAGCTTCTGCTTCTTCTTATTACGCTGAGCTGGAGTAAGCTCCATCGTCCTCATAGGAGAACCAGTATTAGCATTCAAAGCACCAGGCGGCCGTCCAACAGGCTTGGGCGCCATACGCTTAACACCACCCATATTCCCCGACCCACCTGACCCACCCAACCCACCAAAAGACGGGGAACCAGTACCAAAATGCCCATGATGCGCCTGACCAACAGCCATTCCTTGAGCCTGTAACTGAGCTTGAAACTGCTGATTAGCCATAGCTTGGGCCTGCGCTTGCGCCTGTTTGGACTGTGCTTGAGCTAAAGCCTGAGCATGAGCCGCAGCGTACTGCGAAAGCTGAAACTGGCTAGCAAACTGAGACCCAGATGGCTGGTTAGATGGCATTGCATTTCCAAAGGGTGTATTCTTTTGGGGATTATTATTGTTATTCATAGCCATCTCTTTCCAAAAATAGAAACCCTAACCCTAACCCTAATTCTTGAAATTACAAAAGACCCTAAATTAACAACCAATCAAAGAAAATTAACTTATGGGTATTGCTCTAAATCATCAAAAACATCATAAAGTTGGGAAATTTGATGCTAATTTGACTTTTTAAATAAACCCCTAATTTTAAAAACCGAAACTGATGTATAAAAAAAGGTTATAATTTATATAAATTAAAATTTAAGTAAAGAGTGAAAAAAGAACAAACTAAGAAAGAAGATCGGACAGTGAACAGAAATAGCTCCGGCGAAGATCACGGTTGTTGTAGTCACTCAATTTTTCATTTTTAATTTTTTTTTTTTTCAATGAAATAAAAGATATTTGTTGGGATTTGTATATCTTGGAAGTTGTTGAGAGGCCCAGCCCCTTATAATTAATGAAGGCCCGGCCCGTTATCACTTTGTTAAAGTCTAAAATTGTAAGTTGTTTATCATGAATATTCTCTCTAAATTTAACTTTCACAAAAGGGAACCGGTTGACGTTTTCCACAAAATCGGTTTTTGGTTCATTTCTGTTTTAGTTCGTTCGGATCGGTTTTGACCCGATGTTCAACCCCAATAAAGTATAACCGAAAGATATTACCTAAAAAAAACTAATTACATGATATACGCTGTCTGCCATAATACGCGAATATCATGTTATATACATTTTTTTTTCTTATCTTAAACCAAAATGTGGACCTTTAGTTTCATGTAGTATTTTTGTCTTATATTATATGTCCATTCTGAAAATGCACTCACCTTAACAAATGTTCAATCATAATTTTCACTAATCATTACTCCACTTTTTTTTTTTTTTTTTTTTTTTTTTTTTTTTTTTTTAATCATGATTTTGAACTTTTAACCGAATAATCAAATATTATCTTTATATTTTTAAAGGCTTTTTATTTGATTATAATAGAGAGGATTCTGGATGAAGAGAATATTTCTCGATGAAGATATCACTATTGGAATGATTGTCGTGTTTGAAGGATATGCTTATGTTAGTAGTTTAAAACATATGTTAAGTTTAAAGGTTAAGTTATTAACAAATGAATTGGATAATTATGTGTCAATTTTGTAGTAATAGAATATATACTTCTAGACACAACTTTCAAGCATATCTCATTGTCTTATTGCCTTTTTTTTTTGTGCAAATCATTGTCTTATTGCTAAGTATTACTCCGTAAATGATTGATCCTTTCAGGTCCCAAAGCTGAGGTTAAAGACCATTCCATGCTCTACAAACTTCTGTTACACTTACATCATGCATGTATTGTCTGTTTATACACTAATTTTTGCAAATAAAAAAACTAAATGTGTAAATCAACTCTCTAGTAATCAAAACCTTGGCACATTGAAAATGAGAACCAACTTGCTCCTATGGGTTTCGATAATGAATATTGCTTTTCAAATAGTCTTTTCATCTTCTTAAGTTACATAGAATGTGTGACTATAAATAACACATTAACACATTGATTTCCTCGACATAGCAAACATTGAAAATAATATCATCCTAAATGGCCCTAAAGAAGATGTGTTCACAAATAGATCCTACTCTCAACGCCAAATATAAGTCAATGAAAACCCTGATCTCCGAGTTCTTCCCGACCAAAGTTGAAGATTAACCCATGATCGAATTGGGAAACTAAACATCTGTCCCCCCAAAAAAAGAGGTTGTTGCTCCATCTACGTGATTTTAATGGGATAATTTCTTATTCAAATTATATCTCAAGGTTTTATGCGATTGGAATAATCTGAGTTGGGTTGTTACATGTATTTTATTTTGATTAATTAAATGAATATGAATAGGGGTTTAAAGTTTCCAAGCCTCCTGAATGCATGGTATCTATGGCTTAACGTAGAAAATTAGAGGCATGTAAATTATATCATAATGTCAAGATTATTTAGTTATAGTTTTTTGGATTGCGTTCTGTGAAACTGATAGAACGAGCTAAGGTTGAAAATTGTGATCTTAAAACTCATTAATATTAACATACTCTTATACTACGTATGAGTTATTATAAATTGATTAAAAAAGCATTTGCATTTTCTCACGTTTTAATAAAAAAATTATACCGTACACAAGCATTTGTTCATTTTCCTTTTAGTAAATACATTTAGGGGAAATTTCATATCTACTCTCATTTTAGTTGAAAATTTTATATATACTCAAATATGTATTAAAAATATTGTACATTACGCATTCAATACTTGCACTTTTGGTATACATGAAATTAATCGTGAAAGTAAGGAGATATATGAAATTAATTGCAAAGAAATCATTTTTAAAGATATCTCTTTGTTTTCCTCTTGGAGTGTATGAATAACCCATTAACCAACTTACATTTTGCTTAAAAGACCGAATGCATAATCAAAGCAAGGAAATAAAACATTTACAATGCCACTTTCTTTGGCTTTTGGATGAAGGTGTTGATGCTCCTATATAAATGATGGCATGATGAAAGGTGGATGTCAACCGTTTTCATGTAATAGATGTGAGTGACGTATTCGCTGTTTCTTATGAAAGGGTTAAAAGGTGATTCCTATTGAATCAATGACAAACTTATGTATAAGATTTATCAAATACTCAAATGCTGCATTGTATAGCAATAAACAATTTAGTGTGTTATTTCGTTGATAACTTGAAAACAAGTTCATTTGTTTCATGTAAAAATGTAATATATTGTTGAACACTTATAAAGATCAAGTCATGCAAACTAATTAACAAGTAACACCAACTTAACATAGATTAACAAGTAGGGTTGGATCAGTTGGAAAACCCCTTGCCTCTTAACCTAGAGGTCAAGGGTTCGATCCTCACTCCCTACAAAAGGCCGGAGGTCCTTTCTACCTTAGGTAGAACCGGAAGCAGCCTCTCTACCTTAGGTAGGGGTATGGTTGTCTACATCTCAACCTCCCCCATACACCGTGGAAGACGGTATTGGGACCCATAACCCGTGAAAGACGGTATTGGGAGTTACTTTACTTTACTTTACCAACTTAACATAGATTGAGCTGCAATTGTCAATTGGTGGGGAAAAAATATTTAAGCAACGTGAATGGTTTATCATATTTACTTTCACTATTATTAAGGGACTTCTAATCTACCTAAAAAGATTGCATTGTTGGGTGAAAACTTAGAAACATAGATAAATTGGTAATTAAAAGTTACTACTTGCAAGAAATTTATGATCGAGCTACAAGCTTCAATATGTATGAGCAAGTTTTCAACCTATATTATTTTTAATTCATTTATTACATGAATATCTTACCTATATAAAAAGGAGGGTGATTTGGTGAAAACTTCATATAATCGTATTAAGATAAATTGACAATCAACATTTTATATCTAATAATTAAAACTCTATAATACATGCCCGCATTAGAGATTACATTCGGATCATCATTAGTAATATACAAATAAACTTCTCCCACAAGAATATACATCTTAAATATGAAATATCAAAATACTGAATTTTTGGCACAAATAAGAATTATATATGTTTCATAAGGAATTAAAGGTTTGAGTTATTTTTCACTAAAAAAAAGGCTTACTGTTGAAATAATCATCAAACTCTTTGCAATAGTATTTATGATTCGATTACACACAAGTGTTGTTGAAAAAAAGATTACAAACAAATGAGAATGTTTAAACTATCACAAATGAGTAGTTGAATACTAAATAACCAATGAATTAATTCATCGTAGTATTGTAACATCTTAATTTTGGTCTACAAACTAACATGGACATTCATATATAATTTGGTAAAAAGTTAATACATAAATCATAAATGCAACAAAGAACATTTTGAAAATTAAGAGTCTATAAGAAATGTGGACAAGTTTATAATTTGTGTTTGAAATGACATGTTTTGCGTTACGATGATGAAACTCACCTATTTATTTGAAACATTTTTATTCAAACAATTTTATTTAAAAAAAAGTTATTTAAATGAACTTCATTTAATTATTCAGTCGAGTATCCCCGATCAAAAGGAGAATAATAACTTGTTATAATCGTATTTTTATTTATAAAAAGTGTCGGTTATTAATGTGTAGTAATAGGTTGCTTTAGAATAACATCATGATGAAGTTTATGTTTAGTATTCATATTTTGTAAAAGTCTAAGGGCTATTAGTAAAATAATGTAAAAGATAAGAGATGCCCTAGACTACAACTATAAATACTCTTGTAAACCTCATTTGAGAGGTTGGTTCTCTTAGTTATGTCAAGGTCATTATTTCACACACTAGAGTTCCCACTCACTCTCTCTCTCTACTTACTTTCTCTCTCTAGGATTTGGCTTCATTCAATAGTGGTTAAGGTTGTTCTACGGTCCTACAAGTGGTATCATTCGCCAAGGGATAATATAGGTTGATTTAGGTTTGATTTGGTAAAAAAAACTAGGTTTAAAAGTGATTTTTGTGCTTCTCGGTTACTGTTCATCGCCAAACTAGCGAGTTTGAAAGTTTCTGTCGAGTTAGGATATTTGTTTCACCGAGTTAGGATTCATTTTCTAGCGAGTTAGGTCTTTCAGAACTAGCGAGTTAGGACTGATTGTGGAACTAGCGAGTTAAGTATAAATTGGCGAGTTAGCCTTTACCTTATCGTACATCGAGTAAGGTTCTTTGTGGCTCATATCAAGGGGAAACTCTGCTCAAATTGTGTCTAATTACCGAGTTATAATTTCTTTCAGACTTACCGAGTTTGACAACCATCAAAACATACCGAGTTACACATTTCTTTAAGACATACCGAGTTAGAGTATAACATATCAAGTTAGCTTAATTTGAGAAAACTTACCGAGTTAGCCTGTTAGCCAAAATCAAGTCTTATCGAGTTAGACATCTCCTTATCGAGTTAAGTTTTTCAAATAGCTATACCGAGTTACAAAACAATATTATCGAGTTAAAAAAAAAAAAGGTTTTTTGGCGGGAAAAGTTGAGTAAAATTTACATTTTACAGGAGACTAAACGTTCAATTTTTACGCGAGATTCAAAGTTTGGTATAACGTTGAAAATTTCGGCCGAAAATTCAAATTTTTTCGGTAAAATTTGGCGTCAAAATTTTTAAAACTCAAATTTTTCTGGTAACCTTAGAATTGCATTTAATAGTGATTTTCAAATTTTGGGCGAGAAAAATTTTCAAATTTTATTTTTGGAGGGAAAATACGAAATCACAAAAATAATTACTGAGAACGAATTTTCAACTTCACCAAAACCATCTAATCTACAACAACAACCTTTGTTATCTTTCAAAAGATCCTAAGAACAACTTTTCACTTAGAAGTCAATCCATGGCAACACAACAAGATATTCATGCTGCCGGTGCCAAAAACCGACCTCCCATGCTGTCAAAGGGTGAATACTCACAATGGGCTAGTCGTATGATGCGCTATCTTAAGAGCAAAACAAATGGAACACTTCTTGTCAAATCCATTGTGGATGAACCCTTCAAACCAATACAAGTTCTAGACCCTGGAGATCCAAATAGAACCCCCCCCCCCCCCCCAATACAACCGTTCTATAGAGATTAGAATGAGACTGAGTACACTGAGCAAGATAGACAACAGATTGCAGCTGATGATCAGGCATTTCATTACGTCGTTCTTGGTTTACCTGAAACCATTTATGCTACTGTTGATAGTGAAGTAAGTGCTCATGCAGTCTGGGAAAGAGTCAAGAGATTAATGTATGGGACAGACATCGGGAAACAGGAAATGGAAACACAATTGCTTAAGGAACTTCGCAAGTTTACTTCAATTCCTGGTGAATCCATAGAGTCGTACTACCACAGGTTCTGTAAGATCATGAATGATTTATCAAGACACAACCTCAGTCAGACAAATATTTCTAACAACACCAATTTTCTGAATGAGTTGCAACCAGAATGGGGAAGATACATCACTATTGTTTATCAGATAAAGAATTTACATGAAGTGACTTATGATCAGTTGTACGACTTCTTGAAGCAAAATCAAGCTGAAGCTAATGAGGTAAGGGCTGAATTGCTTTCTAAAAAGCATGATCCTCTAGCATTAATGGCTAATACAACAACACCTTTACCAGTGAACACACAACAACCATCATCATCTTCCACTCACAACTACATGCAACCATCCTACATTCAACAACCAACACCTGTCTACCAACAACAGTTCTACCCACAACAACAACAACATGTTATTCAACAACAACAATACCCACAGTTCCAAGAACCAGAATTCACTGACAATGATGAAGCTACTGCAGCCTTGACACAAGCGTTTGCTTTTCTGACAAAGGCATTCCAAGGAAGTTATTCTACACCAACTAACAACAACCAAAGGATTTCATCGAACACTCGCAACAAGCAAATTGCTCAGCCGAGTTTCAATATGGGCAATGAAGGCCAAATGGTTGGAGTTATAGGGAATCAACAGGGATATGCTACTGGATTTCACATGGGTAATCAGAATATGCAGAATCAGTTGGGTCAGTTTGCAGAGAATCAGTACGGTCAGTATGCAGGGAATCAGATGGGTCAGTTTGCTGGAAATCAGAGGGGTCAGAATGTTGGCAATCAGGCAATGGGTAATCAGAATAGGAATGTGGCAGCTCCAGTTGTTGGGAATTATGGAAATGTGAATCAGGGTAATCCGGTAAAGTGTTTCAACTGCCAAGGAGTAGGTCATATGGCAAGGAACTGTCCTACTAAGCCGAACAAGAAAGATCTAGAGTATTTGCAGAAAGCAGTACTGTTGGCACAAAAAGAAAATGCAGGGTTTCAGTAGAATGCAGAGGAACATGATTTTATGGCTCTTATGGATGAAATGGAAGACAGAGAGGATATCGATGCGAACTGCATATTCATGGCGAATCTTCGGGAAGCTAAGTATGACACGGATTCTGACACACTTCCTGTTTATGACACCAATGCACCATCTGAGGTATCAAATTTAAACACATGTCATAATAATGATATATTTGATATGTCTCCTCATGAGGAACAACATTCTCAGAAGCAAGCACCCACTTATTATACATCCCTGGACACGCCAAGTAGTAGCAATACTCCTTCAGCAACTCCAGATGTGAATCATAATGGAGGCTTCGTTTCACCGCATGCTGTGAATGATGAGGAAACACGTGCTTTATTTGAATCATTATTAAATAATTGTGGCACTGAAATTGAGAAAGTGAAAAAGGTCAATCGCGATGTTAAGGCCGCGAATGAGAAATTGACCACTGAGCTTGAGAGATACAAGGAAAATGCAACAAGTTTTCAAATTCACAAAGAACGCGAGTCAGAACTTGAAATTGGTTATAAGAAGTTACTTGTTAAAGATAGGGAATTGAAAAACAAGTTTGCTAATCTTGAAATAAGTTCAACAAAAACCATTAACTCTTTAAAACAAGAAATTTCCGAGTTAACAAACCAACTTTCAAAACAAAAAATAGCTTATACCAATCTTGAAAAAGAAAGGGATGAGTTGAAAAAGGACTTTACAAAGAAAGAAGATAAACTTTTGGACAAAATCATAGAGTCAGAACACATGATTGCACATCTAGAAGAATTAGTGGTTAAGTCGGGTCAGTCAAGTCAAACAATGAAAATGATTTCAAATCAAACTAATCCGATTTACCATACGAAAAATAAATTGGCTCTTGGTAACACAAATCCTTGTAATCTCAAGAAAGCTCAGCAAGAACAAAATGTTTTTTTATAATGGTAATGTGATTTACACCAAACATGATCCTCCCGTCGCTCGGGATTCTGTGGAAACAATGGAACTTGTCGAAGAGAACATTACTAAAATGAAACAAAAGGATTTGAAACCGATTAATTACAACAAATTGAACAAACTTTCGGGAATTACTTTTGTTCCACAAAAAGAACCATCAGTGTTTTCCATAAAACGGCCATTCTCAAAAATGTTTTCTAAGAAAGTAGTTGCTTCCAAATCGATTTCTAACATGGAACATATTTCCTCAAACAACACTTTTAACACAAGTGCTGCAAGGGGATATCTTGATAATCTTAAAACCAGAATTAGGCAACTTAAAACGACTTTAGAATCTAAAACGAGACTTAATGAGATCAACTGGAATTCCACGGTTCATTTACAGCTTAAAAAGATTCTTGAAAGTGATTTTGCTCCTCAAATTAATAACATTCATGCTCGTGTCATTCATTTTGAACAAGCATTTTTGAAAGAAACAGCTGACTTCGTCACGGATCACAAATCCCTGATAAAGAAGGCTAATGAATCTTTTGAGCAACTCAATGTTTTGGAAAACCTAAATGATTCTCTCTTCGAAGCCGTTATGACTACTGATATAATGTCTATCATCATACCAACATATTCGGTTCAAGACGATGAAAGACTAAGAGCTGAGACCTCCTAAATTGTTTCCAAATATGAAAATGCTCTTATAAAGCTTGAAAAAGAAATGTGTCATGTTTTAAACATCTTGATCGAAAAAAGGAAGAATGCAAGTATGACAAACAGTCGTATAAGTGTGCCTTCAAGAACATGAAAGAGCAAGATGATCTTTTGAGGGCTCAGCTTGAAAGTATAAAAGGGAAGGGTGTGGATACTAAGTTTGCAAAACCATCGACTTCAGAGACACTAAGTGTTTCAAAAACGGTTGAAAAACCAAAAATGTCAATTTCCCGGTTTGCTCCAACAGTCGATGCGAAAAAAGATTTGACAAAACCAGTCACTCCACAACCCTTGCCCATGAAAAAGGAAATTGAAAAGATTGTTGATAAACAAAAATTGGTTGTTGAAAGAAACACAAATGTGAGTGCACCTAGCCCTTCTAGGAATAGTACACCAAATGTGACTACAAAAACTGTTAAAGAATCTGTTGGTTCTAACGGCATGGTCCACAATCACCATCTAGAAGAAGCTAGGAAAAAGTCACAACTTCGAAAAGACGGAATTTTAGGCGCAAAACCTAGTGTGATGAATTCTACAAGATTCCAAAGCACTGCTAGTAGTAGTAAACCATTACCTAGGAACAATCAACAAAACACTAGGGAGTGGCCTGCATCTAAGAGTAGTTGCGCTAAAGAGAATGTTAGGCACGTAGATCAAAACACCATGAATTCAAAGTCTTCTTTGAATAAAAATCAATCGCCAAATGACTGTAGTGACAACGTTAAGGTTGCAGTTTTAAACAAAAATGTTGAATTTGTCTGTCCTACATGTCAAAAATGTGTTTTTTCAGCTAATCATGATGCATGCGTTGCACAATATATCAAGAAATAAAATGCACGTGCTAAGGTACAATCCACTAAGAAACCAAATAGAAACAAACCCGTTGATAAGAAGCAAAAGGCTAAGAAACCTAATAGGTGGATCTCTACAGGACGTAGTTTTTCTCAAAATAAGACTTCCGCTGCATCTGAAAAGAAAACAACTCCTAGATCTTACCTTAGGTGGATTCCCACGGGAAAAGTTTTTAATACAGTTGGTCTTAGATGGATTCCCACAGGAAAGATTCTTGATTGTTGCACCAAGACAAATAATAGTGAAAATCATCAGGATAAGGAAGTGGCAACCACTACAACCATTGAAAGTGAACACCCTTAATGTGAGGAAACATGTACTTCTAACACTGTTATTTGTGCAAATTCTTCTTCTGTGGATGCAGGTAATTATGAAAGTGATGAGAGTTCATACACCCAATGTGGTAAAGAAGAATTTTACGTCAACATCTCACGTGGAAATCCTTTTCTTGTTTCTCTTTTAACTCCACTTTTACTTGTCACAGCTTAACTTTTTCTTTCTTCAAATCTTCTTTGTATATATATTTTTTGAAAAACAAAATACAAAAATATAAAATTTTTAAAAATCCAAAAACATTATAAAATCAAAAAATCCAAAAATATTCTTCTCACGACATGTCTCTTGTATAATCGATATTCTGTACGTATCTAAAAATGTCATTCAACAATGATACGGACATGTACAGATGCTTGAGCGAGAGTTTTCGAAAATGTTTTCTAAAACATGTCGTTTCTCAAAAGTTTCTTTACTATGGCTTGTAAGTACTTCAGCTTACAACCCGTGCTTCAAAGTGAAATCTTTTCAAAATTTAAGTCCGGGTATATCAACTCGAAAAGATTTCAAATAAGATTTTCAAAATTCTCTTACATTATGAGCACTACCTTTTCAAGATTTTCAAAATCTATCAAAATCGGTGCTCATCATCAAAATGATTTGTGTACACTTTACAGTGCACAACTCAAGTTTACAAAGAAAGGAAAGTGTTACGCAAAATGATTTTCATCAATAAAGCGCACTTATCCTAAAAATGAACATTGTTGTACACCTCAGTGCGACATTCCTATTCAAACAAAGAGAAGTCTTTGTTTTTTCCAAAAAACCTTGATGCAAAATTCAACAAATCTGAAACTTCTTTCTCTTTCAGAATTTTGCTTCAAGAAGACTCCTTCACTCTAAACTTAAAAAAAAAAAAAAAAAAAAAAAAAAAAAAAAAAAAAAAAAAAAAAGTTTAACATTTCTCAAAAACATATGCGAGTTTTGAGGGGGAGTATTTCAAAAACAAACTTGTTCCGAATTCATGAAAAATGAAATCTGTCTTTGTAACAACCCGCATTTTCGGGACATTTCTCCTATTCACTATTCACTATTCACCAGTTACTATTCATCGATTACTATTCACCGGTCAGTATTCATCATTTTACTATTCATCATTTTCGGAGTCAGTTTGTGATTCCGAGAAACGTTCAAAAATTTTACTATTCATGTGACACTATTCATTCCCGGAGGGAATCACTATTCATGATCATCATTCACTATTTCGTAAACTGAGTTTACGGGTCTTCAAATTCGCGTAACCAGTTAGGTTTAGCTGCGAATTCATACATCATTCATTTATGACACAATCATATAGACTGGAGTAGTCTACATATCATCAGTAATATTATCGGCACTTTAGATAATGCACGGATACGCATTATTTCAATTTACGTATGCTTAATTTGTAATTAACGTTACCACTCAGTTTTTACTATGAACGTATACCCAATACTCCCGACTACGATCCTAACATATTTTTATACTCATTTTAATAATATAAAAATTATATTATTAATTTACCCGGTGTTTTGAAATTAATTATTACCTTTTACGTTCGGAGCTTATTACTCCGTCGGTTTGCATTATTTCAAATCAATAATTATTCTAACACCCGATTCTTGCAAGGAATAATATTTTACAACTTTTACAACTTCGTCGTATTTTATTTCAACTCGGTAACATTTATTTTTAGTTAACTCGGTACCCGATAACACCTAATGTATACACAAATCTAACCAATACTTGCACATAGACAAGGTTATTAATTAAGCCACCAACAAGCCACCCTTGTTTCCCTCCTTTTGCCGCCCCATTGCCCCCCCCCCCCCCCCCCTTGGACCAACTTTTGACCATTGACTCCACTTGGATATATATATATACACATCTATACATCATTTTTCTTCATTTACTTCATTTCCACCTTAAACAAAACACCATATTTCCTCTCCTTCCTTTGTGTATAATCGGCCAAACAAGAAACACCAAGAAGAACCATTAACTTTTCAAGATTCAAGTGTTTATCAAGTCATAGTATTGATCTTGTTAAGGTTTTGAAATAAAAACCTTAAGATTATTAAGTTTCTTGCTCAAAAATCATCAAAACTTCAAGTAAGTTTTAAAAACACTTTTGATCTTTTCATACTTTCATTTACTTTATATTTTTATGTATTTTCAAGATATATTGGTAAAACATGCAAGTATGTAAGATTCATACCACTTATTACTCATTTTTCTCTTTATAAATATAGTTTTATAATTTTTACTAGTAATCTCATGAGATCCACCAAGATTGATGATGTTTAGGAACCCATGACACCCTAAGAAGGTGTATGGTAGGATTGGGTATTTGTGAAGTTGATTTGAGATAGTTTGGTTAAGCCTTGAACAAGTTACAAACTAGAAAAGTTGATTTTTGCAAACTATATAAAGCTACTGTCCATTTTTGTAAAACGTGGGAAACTCAGGGTCTAGGGTGTAACTTTGGACCAAAGATTTAGAAAATACATTCCGAGACGAAACTATGGCCGAAAACGGGAATAAAATCCGAGTTACAACGAAAAAGATATGCTATTTTCAAGATTAATGACGAAAACTATATTTTGTGAAAATATTGAATCTGTCCCGAATTTTCTAGCTAGGAAAACTGAGATTTAATGATATCTAGACTAGCCGAGACCTTGAGAAACCTAAAGTATACTTGACTACCTTCGCGGGGATATAAAGAACATAGAAAACGGGCTTATAACGAAAAAGATACAAGTGTTTGAAATCCGACGATATATATATATTTCCATCAGCTTTTCTATTACAATTTTTGCCGCAAAACTGTCTTTGCGAGACACCACTTTCACGGCTGTTTTTCTTTATGATCGGATCAGTTTGAGTCCGAGCCGTAGTTTTATGAAATCAAGATCTTCCAACAAGCTTTTCAAATCAATTGGCCGTTTGATCATTGGACTCGTAACGAATAAACTACGACCTCATCTATATACCCGATAAACTATATATATTTTTGACAGCTTTTACTATAATAGAATTTTTCTAAGTGTTGAACATAATACTTTCAAGTAACAACAATGAGAGTCGATTTTCTCATTGATCGAGACCCGTATAGCCAAAAGTTAAATGACACGACTTCAAGATATTGTTACAAGGTTTTCAAAAACGCCGAGTTTCATCACCAACCCTTAACGTACAACATTTCACGACTTGTTTTGCGAGGCCATTTTGGGCATATTTTTCAAGTAATGAAAATGTTATGTTTGCGACGAAAACCTTATATTTTCCGATAGAACACCAAACAAGGATCGTGGAGTACCGTTTCAACATATTTACATGAAAAGTGGTTATTAACCTAACGAGACGTCAAAATTATATTTTCGACGATAAACGTTGTTTCCAAAACTAATGAGTGGTATCGATAACATATGTACTTGCATGTGTAGCATCATTTCATTTCTTACATTAGAAACTATCATTCATATTAGGTTGCGATTAGAGATCGTGCCTCATTTCAGTATATCCGCTTTTGTCATCATAGCTATCGCACCAGGTGAGTTCATACCCCCTACTCTTACTTGCTTTTATAACTATTTTGGGGGAGAATACATGCTCGTTTTTAACTAAACTCAATGATTGTTTATTTGAATGCGCAATTGTATACTTAAACACTACTGTTTCTCTGAATACTTGATTAATTATTCAAATGCACCTATGTGTATATTGGTTGCTACTTGATTATTTTCTCACATACACAAGCATTTTATAAACATGCGACACACTTTATGAACAATTGCTTTTATGCAAACACTTTTATGGACCACACTGAAACTTATGCTTATTTAAACTATTACGCGGATTAGCCTAAGCCCTTGAATCCCACTATGCCCAAACTCATGAACCGTCAATTCCTGCCGGGAAGCGCGAATGTTATAAATAGATCTATTGGTGGTGACTCCCCCGTTCGGTTTGACCGGATAGGCAAACGCGAGCGTATAACATGTCGAATTACAAGTGTAACGGGATAAACACTTGCCGGGCCTTTATATTTAACATGCTTCTAGAGCATGCACACTGTTATAGCTTCGGTTGCATGAACTTAGCGCTAGCGTAATAGACTATTTTTCTATGTGGCATTGTATTCGTTATAATGATCACACACTCTACTCATGGTCCACAATTTTAATTTTTACTGTAAGGTAAACACTATTTTCATGACATTGTGAGCCACACAATGGTCACAAAACTCTCTATTGAACTCACAACACTATTGTTTTAATACAAACTTATGAACTCACCAACCTCGTGTTGACACTTTTTAGCATGTATTTTCAGGTATTAAGCAATGGCACGCTACAGGAGGTTTTGGCAGGGCATGACATGGTCATAGAAGACTCTGATTTACATTTGGGGACCGTTTAAACTATTTTAAGGGCCTACTTCCGCACTACTTTTAAAAATGTAAATTCAACATTTTGATTAAGCTGTTTTATTCTAAATGATTCAAGTGAAAACCAGTTTTGAACCTGTGTTGAAATACCAATTGAGTTACACCCCAGCTACATGTATGCTTCCGCTGGACCCGATTCTGGGGGTGTGACAGTCTTTCTCTCCGAAAAGCTTTTTCTTAATCTGTTGATATAAAAAATATCACGATATGCTATTTTTGAGGGGGAGAAGATATGATTAAAATGTGATCAAAGATGTTTAAAGATTGTGACTGAATCTCAAAAGAGCTCGACTCAGAATGTACCAATGAATTGACGAAGCTTAAAATGTCAGTAATCGAAAAGACTTGTCCTGGACGGGTAATAATTTCAAGCTAGTCTAACTAGTGATGTAAGCGTGTCTCGAATAGGACTTGTCTGAGTAGAATGTACCGTATCGAGAGACTTTCTTTGGACTTGACCAGGACGGGTAATAATTTCAAGCTAGTCTAACTAGTGATGTAAGCGTGTCTCGAATCGGTCATGTTCACTGAAAGTGGATCAATTCAAAAAGTGCAAACTCCTCCCACATGTGCAAATTTCTTAAAAATCCATGAGCACATGTGAAGGGGGAGTCCTTCAAAAGAAACAAAAACTCTCAAAGTGTCAACAAAAATGTGTTTATATTCATAAACACTTTGAGAGATTTTCAATAAAATGGTTTCATGGCAATTATAGGATAGTCATGGAGTTATAAGGTGACTAAGGTTAGGAAAAAACCGTCCTATGATCCGCTAAAGCCGGAGGGATCTACCCAAGGACAATTCCAATAGATTAGAATTAGAAGTCCTTAGGTATGATTGAAAAAAAGGAGAAAATGAGAAAGGAGAAAGAAGGGGTTGAAGAATTAAAAAGAAAAGTTATGAAAAAGTGTGAAAAGAAATAGCCCTCTATATGTTCAACCTTAGGGCAGACACCGGGTTCAATTCGTATGCTACTGGTTGTTACTAAGGTGACGCCGGTATTGAAGATAAAGACGTCATGGACCCAGTGACGCACTGCACTTAACCTTCTAGCCACTCAAGGTCTCTTAAAAGAGCTTGTTTCATTCTCATGGAGAACCGGCGTAATATATCGACCTGTCTCTTAGAGATGGTTGATATTGAAGCAGGAGACCTCTCCCTAATCTCCGCATAGGAAACCAAATGTGCACTTATCGAGTCTAGAGCCCTGAGATTCATCAAAAGATCTCATAGGAACACATGATATTTCTACACTATTTGTTCAGCATTAAGGACGCCAGATGTAAACTTAAGAGTCCTACGCAGATCTTAGCAATCTGCCAAGAACGTTTATGAGAGAATTAATAAATGTATTTCTCAATGATTGAACGGAAATTCCTGCCAGGGTCAACATCAAACAGCCCTGACAGCAGGTCACTTCGGTAATTCTTTATGGGTTACGCTTAATGTTCGCGGTGGTTTCAAACGGTCTACAGTCGTGGAGTGATCCCCAGCGACTCACCCAGTCATTGAGCTACTTAGTAGGTCTCGTAAGCTCCTTCGGGAGTATCTGACATGGGAACGGCCATGGTAAGGGTTAGAAGGAGTCTTCACACTATGCTGTTGACGATCTCTAATTCCTTATCTGTAAGTACCGGTTGTTTATTGCTAACTGTTTACGTGCAGCTATACATCATCTCCATGGCAAAAGATTCCACATGCTCATACATGCATCATAAAGTCAAAGGAAAGTTCTTACTAAGATCAAAGGATAGCAACAGTCAAAGAAAGATTCTACGCCAAAAAGAAGAATCTACAAAGTAAAGTGACAAAGATCAAAGTGAAAGAACGGGAATAACAAATGTATGTATGACAAAGACTTAAGACGTATGAGCATGTTGGAATGGCAGACAACCACCACAAACACAGAAGTGAAGAAAGGCAGATGACATTATTGGATCACTTCAACAACAATGAAGCATGATGAACTAGAACTATGATTCATCTAATGGTTCTTAAAGACGTTAAGAGCTATGAATGTTAAAGTTTAAAGACAAAGATGATGACGTCGAGCAACCTTCAATGACCAACACTTAGGGGGAGATTGTTAGAATCGTATTTTTATTTATAAAAAGTGTCGGTCATTAATGTGTAGTAATAGGTTGCTTTAGAATAACATTATGATGAAGTTTATGTTTAGTATTCATGTTTTGTAAAAGTCTAAGGGCTATTAGTGTAATAATGTAAAAGATAAGAGATGCTCTAGACTACAACTATAAATACTCTTGTAAACCTCATTTGAGAGGTTGGTTCTCTTAGTTATATCAATGTCATTATTTCACACACTAGAGTTCTCACTCACTCTCTCTCTCTACTTACTTTCTCTCTCTAGGATTAGGCTTCATTCAATAGTGATTAAGGTTGTTCTACGGTCCTACATAACTAAATACACATAACCCTTGCACAACTGAAGATTCTTTTTGGTGAACAAAACCCGTGCATCGTACCGGCCATGCTGCCTCGTATGATACATAATCGATCAATAAAACATAATACATAATTACATATGGAGTCTTCATTATTCAACATGGTATCAGAGCAGGTCTGATCTTCAGACCTAGGTGGCTACGTTGAGCCGCATTCCTTAAGCCACCCCGTCAAACCCTTGTCACCACCCTTTATTCATTATTAAAAATAAAAAAAATCAATTTTCGGCTAAAACCCTAGCTACATTTTGGCCGTAACTTTTTAAGCCTTTGGTGTTAACTGACGCGGTCAACGTCAGTCTCTTTGTTTTTAATTCTGCACAAAACCAAATTTGAATCACCTCTATCAGCCGTCGGATGTGCCGCCAAAAGTTGATTGCCGAGAAAAAAAAAGTTTATGTTTTGCTTTTATTTTTGTTTCTTTGCTTTTGTTGTTGCTGCATGATAAAGATTTTGTGATAAGCTATCATGTACGCAAGGGCGGAGGCATGCTTTAAGTAGTGGGGGGAATGGCCCCCGATAAATGTTTTGGAGAAGGAATAAGTTAGTAGGAAAATATGTTTGGTTAGCTAAAAAATGTTATAGTGCCCTCAGCTCAAAACCTTTATGCTCAGTTCTCGAGTTTTAAGTGAAAGGAAATGGAAAAGAATTGGAAAGAGAAAAGAAATGGAAAAGGAAAGTAAGTGTAGTTGTTATGTTCTTGAGATAGAGGAAAGGAAAAGGAAAGTAATGATAATCATGTTCTTGAGTGGGAGGAAAAGAAAAATAACTTGGTGAAATTACATATATGCCCTTTAATTGTTAATGTAAAATGTTTTAAAAAAGGCATATTAGTCTTTACACAATAAAAACTTCCCTTTCCTCCCAAAAGTGAGAGGAAGATTTAGTTACTAAATCTTCCTCCCTATTTCCTTTCCCTTTCCAATTTTTTCCTTAAAAAAAACTGGAGAACACAAAAAACTGTCAATTTTCTTCCCTTTCCAATTCCTTTCCAACTCGAGAACTGAGTGTTAGTGCCCTCAACTGCAAGAACGAAAAACCAAAAATGGAGTCTACTTTTTTCCTAGATCTGTCGGCCGGAAAAGGTGAAGAAGAAATGGTGGGTATTGGAACTAGTTTAAGAATGGGGAGTGAGTAACCATAAATATAATTAAATATTAATATACCATCCTCTGTATTTGTGCCTTGTGTGGAATTAAATATTAATATACCATCCTAGAGTAATAATTTATTTTAACACGATGGGTGATTTCTAAAGTATTGTTTGTGAATATTTATAAACTTCTTACTGTTAGTTTTTGTTAACCGTGATATTATTTAAAGTTTTCAAAATATATCCGGGTGGTTGTTTGGTTCTCTAATGATTTTTTATAATAATATTGTTTTCATAAGTAATTAAAAGTGTTTAATACTAGATATAACTTTAGCCACTTTCAACTGGTCTTATTGTTATTAATTATTTGCTAAAAAAAAAATATTGTTATTAATTATTTATGATATCAACGAGAATGAAATACAAGTTAAATTGGTCCATTTTATAATAAATTCGAAGGAATAACGTTTCTAATTTCTTGCAAATCATATCACATATCTAATTCGATCTCATTTTTGATACCAAACTTTTAGTTAGTCTTAACTGTGCTTGAAGCAGTCGTTTTTACATTTAATTAAACCTTACTCGACCCAACCCGACCCATTTTAATTTTTATCTACAATAAATACTTGCAACCCATTGGTGATTCGATCGAGTGCCCCCTTTCGCTACATTTTCTGGCTCCGCCACTGCATGTACGTAAAATTATCAAGAAACAATAGTTTGAGGAAAGTTGACGTTATCCACACGAGTATTGCCACTTTACTAACATTAAGATTAAGGTAGGTTATGTTGAAGGTTAAAGTGTTTAGAACAAAAGTTATTTTTCGAAATTTTATGGTTGAAAGTGAGAAGAAAATTGCATAATAAAACGATAGTATAACATATAATCATGATATGTTTGTCGTTAAGAATAATTAATTACTACTTGCATTACCACTTGAATCACAACTTGCATTACATGTTTATCCAAACCAAACCTATGCGCATCAGAATGATTAAGAAAGCTAGATATTTATTAAGAATCAACAACCATTATTTACATTTATTTTAAGCTTTTATCTCCCTTTTTTTAATCTCGATGATGAATATACGACTATACAATATCTATGAAAGATATTTTGATTACCAGAGTACAAAATCTTCAGCTATTCATTTTCACTAGCAAGTGGGTTGTCTTTAACAGTTATTCAACAAAAAAGTTTGCATTAATCAAATACAAATACAACAAATGTCACCATCTATATTGTCACAGTTGCCTATTAAATATCGAAGCAACATAAAATATGACAAAGGCCCTTGAGCCAATATTATAAACTATACCGGCCACCCCACTTGCACTTACTCCATCAAGTGATAAAACAAATCAAATTAATACCCTGTTAATATAATAAGTTGGAATCATTTTTTTCGACTTTTTCTGGTTTCACCTACTATATATACTTTATGTATTTGAAGTCTTGAGCCATGCATACAATTTTATTTATCTTCTAGACATAAGCATCAGTTAAAACATAAGTACATAACCTGATCTACTTTCATGTTGTTGGTGATTTTAAAATCATCAATTATTTTAAGTAATTGCAATTTATTGAAAATCAGTAGATTTTATATTATGTTTAGATACAAGTTATGAAAGTATAAAGTACACACTCGTTGAGCTAATATGTTTCTGACAACGACAAAGATATGGAGGACAAGGAGCAGCCCCTATGTTCGTGAAGAGTTGTGACTCTTGATGTTTAACAGTTTTTCCCAACATGTCTGTTGGTGAATGGTTGTGACTATTGGTGTTTAACCGAAATTAACCGCTCATAAATGTCAAATTTGTCTGTTACATAACAGACACATCTGGTTTCATTCTAATATACGAAAAGCACATAATCTCTTGGTTTTGCTTTGTTCTTTCGTGCCTAAAACAAAGTGTTCTTTTTGAATTATCTCAGCAAGGATTTTGTAATACCAGACATTTATAAAGTCGAAATACTTTATTCAAAAATTGAACATACATGATTCAAACAAATATCAAAGATTATCATTACACCTTAACCTACTTTTAAAGGTGTCCGGACATGTATTTACAATAAATTTCTGAACACCCTTAGAGGTAGACCATTGGACACCGTTAGGGCGGATTGATTAGATAGTGCTTTTTTGTGCTTTGTGACATTAACATGTTACGACATGTGCATTCTAGGTACCATACTTTGTTAAGTTGCCACTTTGTCCCCAAGCTGAAGGTCGTATTGGTTAATCAAACATATTCACAGGCTAGGAGTTAATTCAGGAAAACTATTTTCTAAGTCAAGTTTTTAGTAAGCGGTTCAAGTTCAAACTTGATGTGAGCAGTGAGCTAGCTCGATCGGTCCGTTCTAGATTGATCAACAATTAATTTGAGTTAAATTATAGATGAGTTCAAAACATATAACATGTCAACTTTGATTCTATGATACCTCAAGCTAAAATTCTCATTAATCTTTATGTTTATGTTTATGTTTGTGTCATGTGTACCTAAGCAAAAATCAAGTTTGCTTTAGGTACGATCTTGTACATATTTTGATAGATATTTCATATTTGTTCTTTTTATATGAGTTGGCAAAACTCGTCGAGTTATGAAATCATGTCGATCTAGTCAAACTCGAACTCATCTAGTCTAAATCCAATACATAAAATACATAAACATCTTGAATATCAGAATATGTGGATTTGCAATTAGACAATTATGGACATGACAACCGACCGTATCCAATCGATACCATACATAATAAATCGGATGGATTTGATTGTTGGACCAAAATGCATTTAAACTTGTTGATCTCCACCGTTATGGCCATGACAACCAACCATATCCAATCATGTTTTATTTTCTTTTTTCTTTTTATTTTTATTTTTTTGCTAAAAGGAATGAGCTTGTCGCATGATAAAAAAGATATTGCTAAGTAATTACGAGGGTCACATAAGATGAGGGGCCGTTCCTCCAATTTTAGTATTTTACACAGGAAGAAATGTTGTATATAGTGCACTAATGAGTAGTTAGAGCAAGAGGTGTGGTAATGAGGTATTACATCCTCATTTGAGGCCTACGGGTGTCACATCACCTCAACACCTCTTCACAACTAACCCCTCCTCACTCAAAACTAACCTCAACTTACTCATTTGGGACCCACCACTTACAATTTTTTTTTATTCTTTTCATTAAATAAACTAAATTCATTTATTAAAATTAAAATTACAATACATCTAACTAAAAATAAAAATGTTATTTACTTATTAAAAAAAAAAAAAAAAAAAAAAAAAAAAAAAGAAAAAAAACCCAAACTGTAAATAAAGTAAACAAAACCACAAGTACCACAACCGTAAATAAATAAAACTACAAGGACCCAACAATAAAGACCAAAACTGTTTTCTTCTCCTTATCTCAGCCACATATTCTCCTTATCTCTCCAATAGCTAAGCACCTCCATTTCATTTCATCTCATAAAAATGAAATGTAGCTCATTTCATCTCATAAAAATAAAAATGAAACGCTGCTTCTCCTTTTGTTGTTCATGATAATTTTGAGTTGATATATAACAATTTGTCAAGAACTCACACTTGGGCCCCACAAATTGGTTATACTGTCAGAATTTTTGTTCGTCGTCTGCACGAGGAGGAAGGCTCCAACGAGCTGTGGCCAGCCTCAGCCGGTGTCGTGGCGAGCTGTGGCGAGCTCCACATCGGACGAAGAGGTTGAACGGCGAGACCACACCTCTTGCTCTTACACACCTTAATCATTTATACTGATTTCGTTCAAAAAATCATTTGTCCTGATTTTACTTTAATTTAGGGAAAAAAAATCACCAAATAGCAAGTGTTTTAATTTACTCATTCATACTTTGATTGTTTCCTTTTAATTTATTTAGAGGAATGTTAGTGTTTTTATGTGGCGTTTATTCACTACTACACAAAAGCAAGTGTTTTAATTTACTCATTCATACTTTGGTTGTTTCCCTTTAATTTATTTAGAGGAAGGCCAGTGTTTTTATGTGGCGTTTATTAATTTTTGGACAAGTTGCCTTATCGATTAAACTTGTTCTTTAGATATTCAATCGATTATGTGTCCGATTTATAACGAGCAAGTGGAGTCTACTGATCATGTATTCTTCTCTTGTGAGACGGCTTGGAATGTTTGGAGGCTTATTTGGTTATTGAGTGGCTTGAACCCGGTTTTGACTCTTTCGGAGATTAGGATAATTGGATCATGTCTTGGCATGCTCAAAAGGAGTCTAAGGATCGTGCATATGTCATTTTTGCTGCGACATGTTGGGAATTAGTTCAGATGAGAAATTACTCAGTCCAACACCTAGGTTATGATGTTGAGTATAGTAGTTCAGATGAGAACCCAACTAGTGATAAGGAACAAATAAATTCAAAGGAGATCTCAACTAGTGATGAAGAATTCATTAGCTTAGAATAGAACACATCTAGTGATGAGGAATTACTTAGTCCAACACCTCCTGAATTTAAGAAAGATATGGGATACAATGAAATTCCTCCACCCACTGGTAGTTTTCAACCACCTAGGACAGATGTTTCTTGTTTTGGAGTAGACAATTTGGAGTTTAGGAAGAAGTTTACAGGTCAATCTAATTCAAGACCATCTGGTTCTGAATCCTTAAAAGAGATAGTTGAGAAACCTAGGAATGATAACAAGGGTTCAGGGAGTGATAAAGTGTTTTCCAAACAAGCAGTACTTCCAAAAACTTCTCAAAGTACTGCTGGACAACCAACAGTATCCTCAAGAAAAACTTTTCAAAATACTGCTAACCTTAGAAAACCTTTTTATAATTCACCAAAAAGTCAAGCTAGTTTTGGTCATAGGACTAATGGAAGAGGATTTGGGGATCAAAAGTTATGTTTTGTTTACTATAGTCCTAATCATTTGATTAAGGACTGTGACTTACACTCAGAATATTTAAGTAAATTCCCAAAGTCCACTAACCACAAGCCAAGGGAGAATAAACCAGTTTGGAATCATTCACATAGGGTTAACCATAGTAATTTCTCAAAAGACTATAGGTACCCTCACCAGAGAAGACCTTTTTCCAAACTACCAGTACCTTCTCAAAGTACTGCTAAGTATTCACCCAATCAAGGTACTACTAGCACTGGTTCTAATGTAAGACCAAGGAGATTCAATTCCTATAAACCTAGAAGGCCCTACACCTCAAGAAGAGTACCTAGATCAAAGAACCCACCACCAACTGTTAAAACTAAATGGGTTAAGAAGGAAATTACTGATGGGGGACAAACAGTACTTTCAGATAGTAAGGGAGAAAAAGGAAGTGTTGAAAGACACTTATTCTTGATAATGTTTTCAAAAACAGTGGTGATTACATACTCAAAGAATTTGAGTATGTCACTCCACAAGGGGAACACAAGTCAGTAATGACTTGGGTTCATAATAGAAACTAACCCTTTTCATCTTTATGCAGGGCAACCCAGAAGAGGAGCTTAAGGATCATATTATCATTGATTGTGGTTGCTCTGGAAGCATGACAGGAGACAAGGAGCTTTTGTCAGATTTTAAGGCATATTTTGGAGGAAGAGTTGCGTTTGGGAATGATCCTAATGGAGGGAGAATCACTGGCAAAGGAACCATCAAGACTGGATCCATTGATTTTGAGAATGTTAGATATGTGAAGGAGCTTAAATTCAATCTCCTGTCAGTATCTCAGATCTGTGACAAGAAATATCATGTGTTATTCCTTGACACAGAATGTCTTATTCTCTCCCCTGAGTTCAATTTAGTTGATGAAAACTTGGTAATGCTGAGAGTACCAAGAACCAATGATGTGTACAGCTTAGATTTGAAGAATATCAATCCTACTGAAAGAGCAACATGTTTGGTAGCAAGGGCAACTATAGAAGAAGCACATCTTTGGCACAGAAGATTAGGACATGTGAATTTCAAGAATATTAACAAGTTGGTTGAAGGCAACTTAGTTAGAGGCTTACCTTCTAAAACATAAAAGACTGATCATTCATGCTTGGCCTGCAAGAAGGGTAAACAACACAAAGCTTCATGCAAGAAGATTGAAGAAAGAACCATTAGAGAACCTTTGGAGTTGTTGCACATGGATCTGTTTGGACCTGTTTCTGTGTCTAGCTTAAACAAGAAGAAATACTGCGTAGTTATAACAGATGATTGTAGCAGATTTAGTTGGGTCTTTTTCTTGGGATTTAAAGATGAAACCTTTGATGCTATTCATGATCTTATAATAGCCCTTGAAAATCAGTTAAGACTCAAAGTAAGATCCATTAGATGTGATAATGGGACTGAATTCAAGAATCAGCTTATGGATGAGTTTTGTACCAAGAAAGGAATAAAGAGGGAGTTTAGCATTGCTAGAACTCCACAACAGAATGGAGTTGCAGAAAGAAAGAATAGAGCATTGATAGAAGCAGCAAGAACCATGCTTGCAGATTCTCAATTACCTATTCAATTTTGGGTTGAAGCTGTAAGTGCTGCTTGCTATGTGTTAAATAGAGTTTCTGTCACTAAACCTCAGATGACGACACCTTATGAGTTGCTTATGGGAAAGAAACCAAATATCAAATTTATGAAACCTTTTGGATGTCCTCTGACTATTCTAAATACTATTGATTCTTTGGGCAAATTTGATGGCAAGTCAGATGAAGGATATCTATTGGGTTACTGTACCAATCAATGTTTTAAAAATCGCGCCTAAGGCGCGCCTACTCCCTAAATCCCACGAGGCTCTAGCCTTTGGGATTTTTTTAGATCGAGGCTCACGACATGCATGAATCCCGTAAAAATCGCAGCGCCTTGGGGATTTTTGCGCTTTTGCGCCTTGGGGATTTGTGCGCCTAAAAGATGTAACGGGGTTTTGGCCTTTTTTCTTAATAGTAAGATACATTTTGGGCTTACATGTTATATAAGTTGGGCCCTTTAATTTATATAGTATCTAATAACCCTAATATTTTAGAAAATAACTAAAACACAAAATCAACATAACTATGTATTTTTTGTAATCTAATGTCTAAGAATAGTAGCTTTTAAAAGATACAAATGTTGTTTCTTTAGTGTTAAGTGTTACCAAACAACTATAGATTTTTTGTTATTGATAGTTGATAGTTTGATACATGGTAATTTGTTAAATTTTATAAGTCATAAACTCATATATTGTAATGTATATTGAAGAATTTAGGGTAGTTCATGGATTCTGATATGTTGCTTGCTTAATATTTTGGGTTTAAATGCAAAATTTGTTAGATGTAATAACTATTAAGTGACATTATGCATTGAATATTGATATTTTTGTGTTATTTAAGTTGCGTAAGTTGTCACATGTGTTATAAAAAAAACCTAAATGTAAGTGCGCCTCATATTTATGAATCCCGCGCCTTGGTTTGCGCCTCGACTCGAGGCTCTTTGACCCCCTTTGCGCGTTAGTGCGCCTTGAGCCTTTCAGAACATTGGTACCAATAGCAAAGGATTTAGAGTGTACAACAGGGTCACCAAAAAGGTTCAAGAATGTCTTCATGTTGAGTTTCTTGAAGATCAAGACAGTCAAAAAGGCAAAGGCCCTGATTGGATGTTTGATCTTGATAACTTGGCTTCTTCTATGAACTATGTGCCTGTCCGAGAAGAAAATCAAGTTGTTCATAATGAAGAAGAGTTACAGTACATTGTTCATGGAGTCAATATTAGATCTGATGATGTTCCTGATGAAGAACCAAAGAAGAAAAGTACTGTTGAACCTCAAAGTACTGCTCAACCAACTACCATAGTTTCTGATGAAGATCAAGCTATTCAAGATGAACTTAATAGGATGCTTTCTCAAGAAACCATTGCAAAATCCTATGCAGATGATCAATGGAGAGCTTATGAGGCAGAAAAGAAGAAGACAAAAGTCTCAGATAACTATGACAGTACTTTGCATCAAAGTACTGATGAACCAGTTGAAAGTACTTCCAATGTCTTACAAATATCAAATTGGATCAACACTGATGATTTGAATGATCCAAACACGCCTGATTTAGAAGACATTGATGCTGAGCTTCCTAAGGAAGGATTTTTTTCAAATTCCAATGAAGATCCTGATCTCACAAATTTAGAGGATGATCTTGATGTTCCACCAACTCCTACATTAAGAATTCATAAAATCATCCTACTAGCAAAATCATTGGACCTTCCACTTCAGGAGTGCTCACAAGGACAAAAGCTAAAAATCTCTCTAAGCAACATAATGCTTTACTTAGATTTGTCTATAAACAAAACAGGGTAAATCATAAGGATCAACAATTGTGCCTATTTGCTTGCTTTCTATCTCAAGTAGAACCCAAGAAGGTATCTCAAGCATTGGCTGAAGAGAGTTGGGTTGAAGCCATACAAGAAGAATTCTTACAATTCAAACTTCAAGAGGTTTGGGTCTTATGTGATTTGCCAGATGGAAAGAGATTAATTGGTACAAAATGGGTTTTCAGAATCAAGAGAGATGAAAGAGGGAATGTCATCAAGAACAAAGCAAGATTAGTTGCACAAGGATACAGACAAGAAGAAGGAGTGGACTATGATGAAGTATTTGCTCATGTGGCAAGGATAAAAGCTATAAGGTTGTTTCTGGCTTTTGCATCTTATATGGGCTTTCCTGTTTATCAAATGGATGTCAAGAGTGCCTTTCTTTATGGCACAATTACAGAGGAAGTCTATGTTAAACAACCTCCTAGTTTTGAGGATCCTGCACATCCAAACAAAGTCTATAAAGTAATTAAGGCTCTGTATGGTCTACATCAAGCTCCTAGAGCTTGGTATGAAAGACTCTTCACTTTTCTATTACAACATGGTTACAGGAGAGGTGCAATTGATAAGACTTTGTTTATCAAAAGAGACAAGAAGGATATTATGCTTGTTCAAGTTTATGTGGATGACATCATTTTTGGAGCCACAAAACAGTCAATGGTGAAAGAATTTGAAGAGCTCATGCAACAAGAATTTCAAATGAGTTCCATGGGTGAATTAACTTTCTTCTTAGGGCTTCAAGTTAAACAATCCAATAGTGGAATCTTCATAAGTCAAGATAAGTATGTCACTGACATTCTTAAAAGGTTTAATTTCACCACTGTCAAGCCAGCCTCCACACCTATTGATGCCAATAAACCATTAGGAAAGGATGAAGGTGGAGATGCTGTGGATGTTAAGCTTTACAGATCTATGATTGGTTGTCTTATGTACTTAACTGCATCTAGACCTGATATCACTTTTGTTGTATGCTTATGTGCAAGATATCAGGTCTCACCCAAAGTTTCCCATATGAATGCAGTCAAGAGAATTTTTAGGTATCTGAGGCATCAACCTAAGTTAGGGTTATGGTATCCTAGAGATTCACCTTTTCACTTGGAAGCTTTTTCTGATAGTGATTATGCAGGGGACAATTATGATAGAAGATCAACCACTGGAGGATGTCAATATCTTGGAAGGAGATTAGTCTCATGGAAATGCAAGAAACAAACAATTGCAGCAACATCATCCACTGAAGCAGAATATGTTGCAGCTGCAAGTTGTTGTGGACAAGTACTTTGGTTGCAGAATCAACTCTTGGATTATGGATTCAATTTCAAGAATACTCCTATCAACATTGACAATGAGAGTACAATTTGTATTGTGAAGAATCCTGTCTATCATTCCAAGACCAAGCACATTCAGATTAGGCATCATTTTATTAGAGATTGCTATGAGCACAGGCTTATTAATGTGGTTAAAGTCCACACAGATGATAATGTGGCTGACTTACTCACAAAGGGATTTGATGTTTTAAGATTCAATCATTTGGTGGTAAGCATTGGGATGATTAATTATTAAGCTACATTTGAGGAAGAGAACAACTCATGATGATGAATTATCAAAGAAACTCAAGCTGCTGAGAACTGATACTGTTAATGAGCTGAGGAATTACTTAAGAGTTGTGGATTTTGAGAATCCAAAGAAAACAGAAGATGCTGAGAAAAAGTCTAAGATTTCTACATTCTCTGTTGTAAAATCAGCAGAAGGAGATTATCTCATATTTCATAGAGAAGATGAAAGTTTCAGGGTATTCAATATGTTATGGGACATACTGCACATGATAGACAGATAAGATGTATATCATTTGTATCTACTAGTGCAAGCCTATTTTGAGAATACTGAGCCAACAGGAGTGGGATTAATCTTATTGGGAGATCTAATAACCATTTGGGAGACAATTGAAACAAGTAATGATGCTCTGTGGAAAGCTCAAGAGAACTGGGAAATTACAAGATGGAGATTCTTTGAGTCATCAGGAGTACATTCACTTGAATTAGAAGATGGGACCATGATTCACATACTAGCAGAGAAGAGATATCCTCTTACAAGAGATCTTATGATAAGGATACTAGATCATGGTATGGAGGTTGAATAAGAGAATGAAGTAGCATTGATGGTGATTGAGCTATTTATCAAATGGACTACTTCAGATGATGATATTGCATGATTACTGGTATGGTTCTTATTGTATAAATTTTTGAATAATAAGTACTTTATTCAACGTACTTTCAGACAAACAGTACTTTCTCAAAGTACTGCTTGCTGCATAAAACCGGTAAAAGTCTTTTGATTAAGTTTAAAATAAAAAGAAAAAGAACTTTTGAAGCATAAGATGACAGCAACAAAATGTTTTGAAACACATGGTGTTAGTACTTGTACTACACAACAAATGGTAATCAACTCACCATGTTTAACAGACAAGAAAGGGTTTGACTCATCATGAGGGTACGGCTCTGATGTGATTATCAAATCCGTTTTTAGTTGACAATTTACTAAAAATTGTATGGTTTTCAACTCACCATATCTGTAATAGTGAAGAGTTGGCTAGCCCACAAGAAAATGGCTTGTGGTAAAGGCTGTGGAAAAACCATTTATATGGGAATTAGTTCACCATGGTTATGATTGTACTAAAAGAACTAACTAGTCCAAAAGCAAACTGCTCTTGGTAAAGACTAAACAAATCTGTTGATAGCTGATGATTTGCTAAAAATCATATGGTTATCAATGTACCATGGTTTTTGTGCTTAAACCTAAACATTGGCTACTCCAGAGTTAATGGCTTTGGTAAAGAGACATCTAAATCCATTAATTTTCAATGATTAACCTCTCACAGGAGTTTACACACCTGGAAGTGATGAGAATAGTATGAAACTTTTATGATTTGATGTACATTTGCCATATGTTGCTGAGTTGCTGAAAAGAATAGTTGCTGTGAAGATATCATCTGTTGCTGATGAAAAGTACTTTGATACACAAGTCAGAAAGAAGATAAAGATTCAATCTTTCCTTGAAGATAAAGATGTTAAAGAATAACAAAGAAACTTGAAATCAAGCAAGTAGAATTCAAGTTAGGGGAGGATTGTTGGGATATGAAGATCAAAAGTACTTCTGAAGATCAAAGTACTGCTTGTGTCAAAGTACTGCTTATGTTGAAAAGTCAAAGTACTGCTCGTGCATGAAGAATGTTAAAGGACTGATATGCAATATCGTGAAAGGATTGTAATGCAAAGTTATTAGAATATTCTAGAATTAGATTAGTATTAGTTTACTTGTCGTTCAAGTATTGTAAACCGACTTAAGGTTTTCCTTATGCCTATAAAAGGAGCCTTAGGATGGTATTAGACATATGCTTACGCTTATTAGTACGAATACTTTAGAATATGATAAAAGAGTTGTTAGGGTTGTTAGTGAATCTGTATAAGAAAGCAGGTTCAAAGTTTGGTTTAATATAATCATTAAAAGTTATTCTTCTTAGCTTTGTTTTAGTAGATTCCGCATACTTAACAAGGTTACATCAGTGTTTCATTATTAATAGTTTTGAAGTTATTCAAGATTGTTAAATCCTTACAAGCTACAAAGTAGTTTGGTCAGAGTATATCGATCCAACATGTTGTTATTAGATGATAAGTAAACCCAAGCCCATTTGTGGGTTTAAGGTTTCTAGGGTTATATTTATATATTGTGCTTCAACAAAAATCATAACCTACGGGGTTTCATCATCTAACATGGTATCGGAGTGGGTCTGATCCTCAGACTTAGGTGGCTAAGTTGAGTCGCTTCTTCTATGCCACCCCGTCAAACTCTAGCCGCCACCATTTATCCATTTCCAAATTAAATAAATAAATAAACAAGCCTATGTTTTGCTATTATTTTTGTTTTTTTGCTGTTGTTGCATGTTGATAATCTACGCTTGCTGTCGGATGTCTTCATCAATTATTTGCTTTTGCGAATGATTTACCTGTGTTGCTGCTTGAAGAATTATTACTTCCGCTTGCTGCCGGAATTCTTCATCAACAAATTATGTTTTTATTACTTTAATGCTTAACTATCTTTAATTTTGTTTTTATGTTTAGCGTCATGTTTTAATAATTAAATTCTTTCCTTCAGTTCGAGCTATAGCGATTTCGCCCCTTGAATTGCGAGAGAGAGTATTAGATGATAAATAAGTCCAAGCCCGTTTGTGGATAGGGTGTAACAATTCGCATTTTCAGATTAATTACTATTCCCGGAAAATTTTACTATTCACTTTTACTATTCATTTTTCCCGAAATTTGATTTTTGTTTCTTGGCCTCGAGTGATAAATCATTTCCATAGCAAATTAAAAGTTTGACACTCATCAGATCATTTTCGTGAAAGTTATTAAGGAATTACACGTTTTAGGGTAAAACGTCATTCAAAAATTCTACGTACAACGAAACTCGACCGCGTTAAGTGACCCCGCATCAGAAAAATGTTTAGTACTCTCATGAAATAAACCTCGGCCGTGAGAAACAGAAATTCTCGTTTTTAAGCACTTTTACTTAGCCGTAACCTTAGCCTATACCTGCACCGTGTTTCTAAGACAATTTGAGTTTTCACATTTTTGGAATAAGTCAACATATTTTCCCTCCTCCTTTGACCAAAAATCATTCCTTGATTTTATAAATCATTCATTGATTTTTAGGCTTACGGTTTTAAGTTTAGAGACATTAAATACCAACCGACACTAGACAGAGCCCAGCCTAGACATTATAAGTCATTTTAAGTCATTAGTATCCTATTAGAAAAGTTACATTTTACTTTTCTAAATTTTACGCAACTTTCGTACGTTTTACGTATTACGCGTTTTAGACCCGTGTTTCCAGTTTTAGCAGGGTTTTAGCACCCCAATAGAACCTACCACTCATTTTATATTTTATTATGGAGTATATTGATAAGTTCTAGCATATTTATAAGTTTCATATTTTTAGGATACCCGGTTTTACGTTTTGTGACTTAAGCATTTACGGTTAGCATTTCCCGGAGTCAAAACTAGCTACTTAAGTTAGATAATATTATCCAAGACCAAGTCATCCATCCTATCCTAAGTGAAACCGCCTCTAGGGGGGGGGGGATTCACTTGTGTGGCTTGATCTTGACCATTGATTCACTAGATCATCACATGTGTACTACTTAGGCTCTAAGTTAAACTTGGTCTCCAAGTGTAGTAACTTTCCTAGTTACCTTCCTAACCTCCTCATTCATGCTATAAAAGCAAGCTCATACCTTCATCTTTTCATCACCAAAACGCCACACCATTAATTCCTAGCACCATGATCCTTTGATCTTCAATATACAAGTTACACTACAAAGTTCAAGGTCTTAGTATTCTCTATCTAGTTCTTAAGTTTATTTGGTGATTCCATGGATGAATTAGGAGCTACACAAGGTGATTAGGGGCTGAAGTTAAATGGTTTTCACAAGGGTTAGATCAAGGCTAGCAAGGGTTTCAAGAGTTATGGTGAAGGGTTTACAAGCATAGGTTTAGTGTCCTAGTTTCGTACTTGACTTCCTTTCTTTAGAAAGCCAAAAGTTGTAAGCAAACCCTATTACACTTTCTTGCTCAATATCATTTTCATGCTTATTATGTTTCTTTCATGCTATATATGGTCTTTGTATTATGTTTATGATGTATAAAAATTGGTAAAACAAGTTATGTATATATATGTTAACTTATGATATTTAAACAAGTAAACTAGTGACTTTTATGGAGAACCACGACCAAAATAGTATAACTATGATATTTGACACTTACTTACTGTTAAAGAGGACTTAACAAGAAAAACATAGCAATTTGAATCACCCAAAACGAGTACCCGAGTCAAAAGTTATGACCATTTGATAAAGAAAGTAAAAATTAACACTCTTCTATAAGGTGATTGAACATCTAAAATGCAAATATACATATTTTTTTGAGTAAATTACATAGATGGTCCCTGTGGTTTGCCTAAAGTTTCACCCACAGTCCCTGAAATTTTTTTGTTGCACGGACAGTCCCTATCTATGAAAAGAATAACACTCATAGTCCCTCCACTTAACTGGGGTTAGTGGCTTCCGTTATCTTTTGCATCGTTAGTCCTTTTTTGTTAAATAACATTGCATCGTTAGTCCTTTATAATAACGGCCGTTTATAATTTGAAAAAATCAAAAAAAAATTAGAAAAAAAATTTGAAAAAATTGAAAAAAAAAATTTTGAACAAAAATATATCTTTTTTTTTAAATTTAATTTTTTTTTAGAAATTTCGAACAAAAAAAAATTTTAGAATTTTTTTTTAGAAAAATTTTCGAAGAAAAATATTTTTTTTTGAAAAAATTGAAAATAAAATCAAAAATAATTTTTTTTTTTTTTTTTTATAAATTTTTTTTGATTTTTTTTCTAATTTTTTTTTTAATTTTTTAGAAAAAAAATTTTGAATTTTTTTTTGAAAATGTAGAAAAAATAATTTTTTTTTTAGTTTTTCAATTTTTTCAAATTTTTTTTTTCTAAAAAATAAAAAAAAAAATTAGAAAAAAAACCAAAATTTTTTTATAAAAATATCAAAAAAAAATTATTTTTGATTTTATTTTCAATTTTCTCAAAAAAAAATATATTTTTTTTTTTCGAAAATTTTTCTTAAAAAAATTTCTAAATTTTTTTTTTGTTCGAAATTTTTTTTTTCAATTTTTTCAAAATTTTTTTTCTAAAAAATAAAAAAAAAATTTAGAAAAAAAATCAAAAAAATTTTATAAAAAAATCAAAAAAAAAAGTTTTTGATTTTATTTTCAATTTTTTCAAAAAAAAAATATTTTTTTGTTCGAATTTTTTTTTTTGATTTTTTCAAATTATAAACGGCCGTTATTATAAAGGACTAACGATGCAATGATATTTAACAAAAAAGGACTAACGATGCAAAAGATAACGGAAGCCACTAACCCCAGTTAAGTGGAGGGACTGTGAGTGTTATTCTTTTCAAAGATAGGGACTATCCGTGCAACAAAAAAAATTCAGAGACTGTGAGTGAAACTTTGAGCAAACCACAGGGACCATCTATGTAATTTACTCTATTTTTTTGGATTTTTTAACGTGCATCATGGTTGTGTTAGACGAATCCAATCGTCTAAAAGGTTGCACAAGCTTTAAGCAATTAAACAAAGTGAAATTACCATATTTACATATTAGTTGATACTAATATATTTTTTAATTGATGATGTTTACCAAAGGGTAAACTGCAAAAATAGTCACTAAAGTATCGCAAAAGTGCAAAAAAAAAACACAGTCATAAAGGCGTGCAAAAAAGCCACTAACATTACGTAAAAGTGCAAAAAAGTCATCGAGTCCATTTTTTTTGCTAACTTCCATTAGTTTTCACGTTAGTCAAGGGTATTATCGCATGAAATGATTAATATACCCCTTTCACATTAGTTTTCACTGTAACTCTTTACCAAATTGATCCGAACACCTATTTAGATACAATTCTAATTTACTCTTTACCAAATTGACATTGGACGATACGGTAAGAACACATTGCATTTTCCTATTTTCTTCAAAAGTATTTTTGGTTTTTAAAAAAAGGTGCATTTGTTGTTAATGTTATGGACTTACAATTGTAGGTGGTCATATGGGAAATGTGAAAGAAGTAGAGATGGATACTGAAACAGAAGAAAAGAGTGGCGAGAGTTGTTCAGAGGATTTGGATTATAATCCAACTGATGATGAAGTGTTTGATGATTGATGATGAGCATATACTTGCAGATGTTCCCGTAAGTAAGTATGATACGTATGCACTAAAGAATGTACAAATTATTCAGTCTTTACGGAACATTATGCACTGCAGAGTTGGTTAATCAAAATTTAGGCACCACTGTTAGGCTTGATGTACAGCTAGAACCAAATACATATAGTTCTACAAAAACTTTTGAAAGAGTGTATGTGTGTTTGGGAGCTCTGAAACAAGGTTTCAAAGCTTGTGGCAGAGAATTCTTAGGATTAGATGGATTCTTCATTTCAGGTCCTTTTCCATGTCAATTAATAGCAGTTGGGATTGATGCAAACAATGGGATTTATCCAGTAGCATATGCGGTAGTTGATGAACTAAATAAGGCAACTTGGTGTTGGTTTTTGAAACTAGTATGAGAGGATCTTGGTATACAAACCAACTGCAAGTTCACTTTCATTTCTGATAGGCAAAAGGTGCACATTTCTATTCCATAATTAATCATGTGTTTATGCACAATGAGAACATGTAAAGTTTAACACCAACAATAACCTTAACTGTTGACAGAGATTGATACAAGCCATTGCTAGTGTGTTTCCAAATGCATAGGTTTTGTGTTAGGAATATTCATGAGGAGATGAAGTCACATTTTAAAGGAGGTGTTTACAAGGACATGCTTTGGAAGGCAGCTAGAGCCACTACTATTGTTGAATTCAACAAAGAGATGGATCATCTCAAGTATTACAATTCAGCTGCTTTGATTAGTTGATGAAGATTCCAGCTGAACAATGGAGCAGATCACATTTTTCAGGTAATTCATTAAGTTTCAATGGACAAAATCATACTGATAATTGATCATATAGTAATATATAATGTGTCATTTATTTAACAGGCAAAGCCCAATGTGGACTACTCTTAAACAACATATGTGAGGTGTTCAATAGGCAGCTAAATGATGTCAGAGATGGAACCATCATCACTTGTCTTGAATATATCAGAGAGTACTTGATGAAGAGGATTGTGGTAGTTTAGAAACTAATAGAAAAGAATGTTAGACAACTTACTCCTACTGTGAAAGCCATGTTTGATGCTATAAAAAAGGAAGCTACTGATTGTGTTATTGAATGGATTGAAGCTTCTTTATATAAAGTATGTGTGCCTTGCGAGGATCAGTGTGTTGTTAACATGGATAGAAAGGAGTGTGGTTGTAGAAAGTGGGAGCTGACTGGAATACCATGTAAACATGTTGTGGCTGCAATAAACTACATGAATGAGAATGAAAGAGGAGTTGGTATACCTGAAGAGTAGGTTCATGCTGCTTACAGACTCGAAACATGGGCACATACATACTCATTCAAGATGAATGGCTGTTGTGGCATCAACTTCTGGCCAACAATTGAGTCTACATCAGTAATAATACCACCCATTCACAAACCTCAGGTAGACAGGCCAACAAAAAAGAAGAAAGTCAGTTGATGAGCCTGCAATTCCAAGTTGCTTGATGCGTGGGAATCGCACCTTGCTTTACCTCTCGAGGGATCTCGCGAGGCTTACAACCCCCACCAGGCAGTGTACCTGATCGTTGTAGTATAGTATAGTGACAAGTATCGGGGGATTGATCGTTCAGCTAGGAATAGTGTCGTTAGGATTGAAATTAATCTAACTAGATCTAAAGGTGAAGGATGATTCTTTTTGTATTTTTATATTTTATGAAAAGCAAGTAAAAATCTCGGGTATTGGGAGAGTGGGCGGAATTAGTTGCTAATCAACTAACCCAAAAGCTACTAATTAAACTAATTAACAAGAAAACTAAACTAAGGTTCTACAAGATAAGTGAAGCATGTCTACCCATGATATGTTACTCCTTGCTAGCTATCCAATCCTACCTATTGATTTGTAACCTTGTTTTAATTGACGGGTTGTATTCCTTAATACCATTCATGGGGTGGCATACATAACTCCCCAATTCTATGAGCTCTTATCTCCTCCTACACCATGCCCAGCACAACTATAGGGATTGTAAACAGTGGCTCATGCATTAAATACAACCAATAAAGACCTAGTACGCCTCGGTTCATGTTTCTTAAGACGTTCAAGCATGTTACCATTTGGAGATCTGCCAGTTTTCTTAAGCCTAACATATAAATCATTCAATCAAAACAAGAATCAATAGGAAACAAGGATTATAAACTAAACCAACTAGATCTATTGAAGTTGTCACGCCTTAATTGATGGAGATAGACACAACATCAATAAGAAATCAATGAGATCTAATCAATTATATACAAGTTTCACATAATCATAAGTAGACACAAGGTGAATTAGCAAATCATCATCAAAGAAGAGCAATCAACAATGATAATGGAAAACATAATTAAGATAAAATCATCAAACCAATACATGATGTTTATGGAGTGATTGAAACCCTCTAAGTTGCTGGAAAAACACCCACCTAAACCCAGGAATCGACTTTAGGGTTTAGGGCTTACAAAAAGTGAAGTTATGAAGTTATATTTATAGGCATGTTTTCTGTCGGCCCTTCGTGACGGCGTCAGCGCATACTCTTGACGCCGTCAAGACCATTTTTTCACCAAATTGTAGATCTCTTCGTCCTCTTCGTTTCCTTTTTTGAATCGCTCAAATCCGAGTTCGTATGCAAAAGTTATGGCCAAAACGGTGTCAGCTACCACGCGCGCAAGTTTTGACAAGTTAACACGTGACGGCCTTGGTGACGCCTTCAGGTACACGTGACGGCCTTGGTGACGGCCTTGGTGACGCCGTCACCAACCACGGTATTTTATTCTTGGGAGTTTGACGCCGTCAAGAGCAAGTCTTGACGCCTTCAGGCACTGTTCACAGCATAGAATTTGGAGACTACAATACGTTGTAGCATCAACTTCATGTCTTTTTTTCTATGTTTGTACTCTATGTTTGACTTAATTGTCTTTTAAACAATGTTATGTATGGGTCAAAATCCAAACTCACCCAAACAATGTTATGTATGCCTGTTTGAACAATGTTATGTATGACTTTATTGTCTTTACTTAATCATGTTATGCATTCTGAAGTTGGGATGAAAATGCTATGTATGGGGCAAAATCCAAACTGACCCAAACATTGACATTCTAAAGTCAACTGTCATATAAGTCCTTTTATTGGAAACACATGAAGGCTACACAGTACGTGGCAATTTTATAAGCCCTTTTATAGGCAAACACATGAAGGCTACAATACGTTGACTGAAAACGTGTGTGTACTAAATACGCATCTACCTTACTCACATTCAATCATCTAAAATCCAAACTGACCCAAACATTGACATTCTAAAGTCAACTATCATATAAGTCCTTTTATAGGCAAACACATGAAGGCTACACAGTACGTGACAATTTTATAAGCCCTTTTATAGGCAAACACATGAATGCTACAGTACGTTGACTGAAAACGTGTGTGTACTAAATACGCATCTACCTTACTCACATTCAATCATTTCCCAAAACACTCACTTGCAAAACACACATCCCTATTTCCTTAACCATGAACAACTCTCAATGTGATATTGATCTAAAGGTTCTCTGTAACTCGTATGTGCTAACTGAACTAATGCTTGACCCTTACCACACAGAGATTCTTCAAGATTTGAAGCTGGAACACGATTTAGAGAACAAGTCCAAAAAAGTTACTGAAAGGGTCGGACGTAGGGGGAGCTGATTGTTAGACTTCGAAACTATTCACGTGCAAGAATTTCAAGGAGCAACAAAGAAGCTGTTGACATAAATAATGCCTAAAAACATTATTAACATATTATCAATATCTCTATGTTTTGATTATTACAAAATATAAACTCATAGAACTAAAACTTGTGACATAAACAAGTATTTAGTGATTAACATTCTCTTTACATCCAAATCACTTAAGGTATGAATAAACAAAGTGTTTAGTGTAATTTATGATCAAAGGGAAATTTAATTAAGTATTACAAAGTTTATTCAATTATATAAACATATTATATATTTTTGAAAAACACTTTTGGTAATAAAGAAAAATGTTTTATTCATACTAAATATATGAATTCAAATTTTTAACCAAAATCAGTTAATTTTTTACCAAATAAACTTTCCCCACTAAAAGACAAAGATTTTGGCCGTTACAGCTGGGCGGCCCCCTTAATTATAAGGGGCGGTCCCCCTTAATTTTAAGGGGGCCGGCCATGATTTAAGGGGACCGGCACGCTCCAGTTGTCAGAATTTGTTGCCTATAAATACCACCTTAAATCTGGAATTTTTCTCACCTTTTGCACTCCTAAACTTTCTGTTCTAGATCTCCATTTCCATTCTCTTAATCCTTTGATCATACATTCATTAATCTTTGTTTCAAAGTGATCTAAACATCATTCTTTCAAGTGCAAGAGAAGAATACTTCTATCCCTCAAGACAAGAAGTATTACAACTTGTTGTGATCTCCACATCTAAGTTGTTAGAGCATCATCATTGTATTTATCTCTTTGTGAAATTAGTTGTGAATATTTGATAGAAGATAGTTTATCTAGGTATATATATAGAGTGATTGGTTAGTAGTTAGTTGTGAAGAAGAAGAGTTACGAAGTAGATTGGTGTGAAGAAAATTGATGTGAAAAAGATTGGTGTGAAGAAGATAGGTGTGAAGAAGATTGGTGTGAAGTAGATAGGTGTGAAGTAGTGTTGTGATTAAGTAGTGACTAGGTGTGAAGAAGTTGTGTAGAAGTTGTGAATTAGTTGTGGTGTGTACATTGGTGTGTAAGGTTTTCTCCGCCATAAGGGAGTTTGTTGACATAGTGAAGAAAACTCTCGAGTTAGGTGCTCGGGGAGTGGAGTAGGGTAAGGAAGGTGACCTTGTTGCCGAACCACTATAAATCTCTTGTCTCGCGGTTCGATCTTTCCAACTCTCATCTACTTCTTTACTTACATTATTATTGCTTTATCGTATATATTTAGTGTTGTTCATATTGTGCATGACTTGATATTACATAGCATCGAATCTAAATTTTTGAAAACAAAGAAAACTTTCAAACAATCTTTTGTAACAAATTAAAAAGACGTAAAACTATTCAAACCCCCCTTCTAGTTTTCTACAATTGGTATCAAGAGCCACGTCTAGCAAGATTTTTTAAAATATATTGTATTTTAAAACTTGTAACGATCTATGGAATCTTTAAAATATTTAGAAGGGCAATCTATGCAAAGACCACCACTATTTGAAAGTGATGGATTTTTATATTGGAAAAATAGATTCGAAACCTATGTGAAATCAAAAGATCTTGATCTTTGTCATGTCATTACCTTTGGTGATTTTCCCCCTATTCAACATAATGCTGAAACTAAAATGGATGAAATTGTATCTTTTGAAAAACAAAATGATGATTTGAAAAAGAAACTAGCAAAAAATAATGAGGCTAAAATGGTTATTTATAATGCGTTACCACGCAAAGAATATTAAAGAATTTTTATGTGTAAAACCGCAAAAGAAATTTGGGATTCTTTACTAATTACTCACCAAGGTAATAGTCAAGTTAAAGATAACAAAATAGATCTTCTTGTACAACAATATGAACAATTTACGATTCCGGAAGAGGAATCAATTGATAATGCTTTTGCTAAATTTAACATTATTATCACAAGTTTAAAAGCACTTGATGAGACATTTTCTAGTAAAAATTTTGTTAGGAAATTTCTTAGGGCATTGCATCCGAAATGGCGAGCTAAGGTCACGGCAATTGAAGAATCAAAGAATTTGATGACGTTATCACTAGATGAACTTATTGGCAACTTGAAGGTCCATGAAGAAATTATAAGAAGAGATTCGGAAACGGTCAAAGTCAAGAAAGAACAAACCAAATCCATTGCTCTAAAAGCCAAAAAGGAACCTAGTGACGATGATGTTTCAAGTGACGAGAGTGAAGACGAAGAATATGCAATGGCCGTAAGAGAATTCAAGAAATTCTTCAAGAGACGAGGAAGATTCACTAGATCACCATGAGATGAAAGAAAACCGTTCCAAAGAAATAGAAGTGATAACTACGGGAAAAGAAAGTGCTTTAGATGTGGAAGTCCAAATCATCTCATTGGCGAATGTCTAAAGTCGCCGGGTTATGAAAATCAAGGCACCTTTGTTAGTGGAACATGGAGTGATAGTGACAAAGAAGAAGTGGAAAAACCAAGAGACGAAAAGTGTTTTATGGCAAAAGGAACCAACGAAATATGTTTAGGAATTGACTTGGAGCCTGACGAATGGATCAAGGATAGCGGATGTTCGAGGCACATGACGGGGAACCGCAAGCTATTCTCTACATACAAGGCATACAATGGAGGTAACGTTATTTTCGGTAGTGACTTACGTGGAAAAATCATTGGCAAATGTACGATTTCTCAAGACTCACTTACTATTGAAAATGTATAGCATGTAGATAATTTAACATATAACTTGCTTAGTATAGGACAAATATGCGATAATAAATGTAGAGTTACCTTTACCGAAGAGGATAGCGAAATAGTTAAGAATGGAAAAATTATAGGCAGAGGAATTAGGAAAGGAGGCATATATGTTATGAAACTAGGAAATAAACCTGAGGATAGGATATGCCTAACAACCCTAGACAAAAACTCCACATTGTCGCATAGGAGATTAGGACACGCTAATATGCAACAAATACAATCTTTGGCCTCTAAAGAACTAGTTAGAAACTTGCCTAATCTAAAATATGACAAGCATTTTTGTGATGCATGTAAAATTGGAAAACAAGTTCATGCTAGTCACAAAGCTAAGAATATAGTATCCACTACTAGGTGCCTAGAACTATTACATATGGATCTTTTTGGTCCATCCGCTGTGCGGAGCTATGGAGGAAACAAATATACCTTAGTAATAGTAGATGACTACTCACGATACACGTGGACTAGGTTTTTAAATGACAAGACCCAAGCCTTTGAAAAATTCGAAATATTTAGTAAAATGATTCAAAATAAATTAGGATGCACAATAGTAGCCATTAGGACGGACCATGGTAGGGAACTTGACAACGAAGTACAATTCGGAAAATATTGTGATTTAAATGGAATATCTCACAATTTCTCCGCTCCTCGTACTCCTCAATCAAATGGCGTAATAGAAAGAAAAAATAGGACAATACAAGAAATAAGTAGAACAATATTAAATGAACAATCCATCCCATAAAAATTTTGGTGTCACGCTGTAGATACATCAACATATATTATTAATAGGGTATCAATTAGGAGGATTCTAGGAAAAACTCCTTATGAGTTACTAAGAGGTAGAAAACCAAACTTAAGCTACTTTAGGGTATTTGGAAGTAAATGTTACATTCTAAACACTAAGGATTACCTCACTAAGTTTGATCCAAAATCATATGAAGGAATATTTTTAGGATACTCGCAAAATAGTAAAGCATATATAATACTTAACAAACACTCCATGAAAGTAGAAGAATCACTAAATGTAACATTTGATGAAACACCACCACCTCCTAAAACTTTACCTTTAGAAGATGATGACTTAGTCGAAGATGAAGCTATTGAGGTTAGTAAAACAAAATCCATAAGAAATGATAATGAAGACATTAACTTAGGAAATAACGAAATTACAAATGTTAAAGAATCTAGATCACATCCATTAGGTAATATAATAGGACATCTTAACCAAAGAACCCTTAGGTCATAAGCCTAAGATAGAAATAATTTCTTTTGTTTCCTCTCAGCAATAGAATCTAAGAATATTAATGAGGCTTTAAAAGATGAAAGTTGGGTTATAGCTATGCAAGAAGAATTAAATCAATTTAAGGCAAATGATGTTTGGGAATTAGTCATAAATCCAATGAATATGACTATCATAGGAACTAAATGGGTATATAGGAATAAGTTAGATGAAAATGGAATAGTTACTAGGAATAAAGCTAGGTTAGTTGCCCAAGGTTATAATCAACAAGAAGGAATTGATTATGACGAAACTTATGCCCCCGTAGCTAGACTAGAATCTATTAGGATATTACTTGCCTATGCATGCGCCCTAGATTTTAAGTTATTCCAAATGGACGTGAAAAGTGCATTCCTTAACGGTTTTATCAATGAGGAGGTATATGTGGCACAACCTCCAGGATTCATTGACTTCGCAAAACCTGATTATGTTTATAAGTTAAAGAAAGCTTTGTATGGACTCAAACAAGCTCCCAAAGCTTCGTATGAACTATTAAAAGCTTTCCTTATTAAACATGATTATTCCATGGGAATGGTAGATAACACTCTTTTCACTAAAAGGAAAGACCCAAATCTCATCATTGTTCAAATATATGTTGATGACATCATATTTGGATCGACTTGTCAAGACATGTGTGATGAATTTGCCCAAATCATGCATGATGAGTTTGAGATGAGTATGATGGGTGAACTTAACTTCTTCCTAGAATTACAAATAAAACAATTAGAAGATGGAATATTCTTTAACCAATCTAAGTACATTAAGGAAATGCTTAAGAAATTTGGCCTAGAAGACTCAAAACCCATGAAAACTCCCATGTCTACGGAAGTAAAACTCACAAAGGATGATGAAGGTGAGTCCGTAGATAACACCAAGTATAGTGGAATGATAGGTAGTTTACTACACTTGACGGCAAGTAGACCCGATATCATGTTTAGTGTCTGCCTTTGTGCCCGCTTTCAAGAGGATCCCAAAACCTCTCACCTAGAAGCGGTTAAGCGTATCTTCCGATACATTAAAGGCACTATACACTTAGGATTATGGTATCCTAAGGGATCCGGCATAGAAACCATCGTCTATGCGGATACGGATCATGCGGGAGACTACGTAGATAGAAAAAGCACTAGCGGTATTTGCACGTTTATGGGATGTTGTCTAACATCTTGGTTTTCGAAGAAGCAAACCGCTCTTGCTATTTCTACCACCGAAGCCGAATATGTAAGCGCTGGAAAGGCATGTCAACAAGCACTATGGATGAAACAAGCTCTTATAGACTATGGCATTAGGTTAGAAAACGTTCCCATTATGTGCGATAACAAAGGTGCGATAGATTTAAGTAAAAATCCGGTGCAACACTCTAGGACTAAACATATAGAAATACGCCACTTTCTTAGGGATAATATACAAAAAAGGGAACATATCTATAGAAAAAGTTGCATCGGAAGATAACATTGCGGATATATTCACAAAACCCCTTAAGCGTGAATTATTCAATCACTTGCGTTTAGGATTAGGAATGATGGAACAAGTTGACTAAATTCTATTGCATTTAGACAATTTTTTTTTATAAAATTTGCATAAGATTTACTTTTCTTCCACTTCTCCATTTCTGAGTCTAGGAATCTATTTCGCACAAAATTAAAGATTGGGAAATATTATTTTCTTTGCATATACTCTTTTGTAAAACCCAATCAAATTGTTTTTTAATTATTCTCACATCTATGAATTACATAAACATCATTTTCCTTGCATTGTTGACTAATGCTAAAAACATTTTTCCAAAATCATGCATAAACTCTCACATAAATTGTCAAGGTATATAATCTAATATATATCTTTGACATTCATGATCGAGCAAAAATCGAATCAAGGAGATTTTGGATTGTTTCTTAAGAATTTTTTTTTTGCATTTAGGAGTCGAAACAATCACAACTCCACATTTGTTGCATATAGGCACACACTAGGACAAAATCACTCATAACATTGTCATCTTGTTTCATCACTAGATTTTTGACTCACTAGTTGCCTTTGCATTTGATCTAAGATAGGTGCCTTAGGAAGATTAAGTGCTCTTGCCTTTATTTGTCTCCTTTAGCTTATTATTTGTTGCTTATTTGGTGTTTTGCTTAAGTGTTTTTGCATGCATGCTATATCTTGATTAGATTAGATACTATATTGCCTAAAGGAATTGAACTTGCTTGAACCCAAATCCAAAAACACAACCTTTCTGCAAATTTTCTGCCAAAAACCCAATTCTGACAATCTGGGAATCATCAGATGGGCGGCCCCCTTAATTATGTAAGGCGGCCCCCTTAATTTTAAGGGGACCTCCCCCTAATTAAGGGGACCGTGGATTTACAGAATCTTTTCTGCTTTTTAGCCATTTCAACCTACATCTCCCAATTTTCACCAACATATTTTGTCCTAATCTCCCAAACAAACTTTATCCATCCATAAACACACAAATCTTACACTATAAATATCCCCAATCCTCAATACTCTCCATTCATCCCTTCATGACTTCTCCAAACAAACGAAAACCAAAAGCCTCAAGGCTAGCAAGGATGACGGAAAAACCCGTTTGGCGAAGAAAAAGCCCTCGAAACAAATCCATCATAACCAATGAAGTTGGAAATCACTCAACACCTCCAACCACTTATTTCCCAAACTTTACACCAAATCCACAAGGACATTGATCCTCTTTTCAAACCATACAACATTGGCCAAACATCCTCTTTCATGCCAAACTACACATCTCATCCTCCAACCACTTACAATGATCCATACAAGCTTGATCAACCATCAAACTACAATTCCAACTACACAAACCCAATTCATCCATATCAACACAATGATTCTCTCCACATTGCCACGGAAAAGCAAAAGTTCCGTGATGAAATAACCCAAATCCATGATCTTAGTGATCTCCTTGCTATGCATCGTGCAAAACGCAACAAAGGGCAACCTCCATCATCACCCTATAACGATTGCCTACCCCACTCTCTCAACTTGGATCAAGTTACAAACCACACTCACTATTGCCCTTGTTGCATCTTCCTTCAAAAACAAATTCTATACTTGAGTGAAGATATTTCTTGGATTGAATATCTCTTCACTTGTCCTCATCCAATACCACCCTTAACTCGATACAACATCGTAAGATCCACCTCTTCCGCTCCATACCCCACTCCATATCCCTCTCCATCTAACAACTAAGCTCTATGCTTATGTTCCCCTTCAAGCAAATAAAACAATCAACCATGGGTTGCAAGCATGTCCAAGTGCTCTCTTAGGCAATATAGGACTATGTCACTTCTTTTGTTTTATTGTAATCAATATGCTTCAAGCATATTGAATGTTGTAATGCTAATCTTTTCCATGATGCTTGAATGAATCTATTTTTATTTGCATAATTGTTGCTTTGCATGTATATGTGTCTTGTACTCTTCACATATTTTTTGTAGCCAAGATTTTCATAGCTCGTTCCCTTGGTGCTCTCAAATGAGGGGGAGCATACATCACGGGGGAGCATTCTACCCGTTTAAACTTCTTCCATGAAGCTTACTCGGCTTAACCTTTTTGATTTTACAAAAAGGGGGAGAAGAGAAGTGTAAACTCTAAAATACTTGTCTAAAAACAAATTTTAGACCTATTGAGTTTAAGGTTTTGTAATAATCAAAAAGGGGGAGATTGTTGACATAAATAATGGCTAAAAACATTATTAACATATTATCAATATCTCTATGTTTTGATTATTACAAAATATAAACTCATAGAACTAAAACTTGTGACATAAACAAGTATTTAGTGATTAACATTCTCTTTACATCCAAATCACTTAAGGTATGAATAAACAAAGTGTTTAGTGCAATTTATGATTAAAGGGAAATTTAATTAAGTATTACAAAGTTTATTCAATTATATAAACATATTATATATTTTTGAAAAACACTTTTGGTAATAAAGAAAAATGTTTTATTCATATTAAATATATGAATTCAAAATTTTAACCAAAATCAGTTAGTTTTTCGCCAAATAAACTTTCCCCACTAAAAGACAAAGATTTTGGCCGTTACAGCTGGGCGGCCCCCTTAATTATAAGGGGCGGTCCCCTTAATTTTAAGGGGGCCGGCCATGATTTAAGGGGACCGGCACGCTCCAGTTGTCAGAATTTGTTGCCTATAAATACCACCTTAAATCTGGAATTTTTCTCACCTTTTGCATTCCTAAACTTTCTGTTCTAGATCTCCATTTCCATTCTCTTAATCCTTTGATCATACATTCATTAATCTTTGTTTCAAAGTGATCCAAACATCATTCTTTCAAGTGCAAGAGAAGAATACTTCTATCCCTCAAGACAAGAAGTATTACAACTTGTTGTGATCTCCACATCTAAGTTGTTAGAGCATCATCATTGTATTTATCTCTTTGTGAAATTAGTTGTGAATATTTGATAGAAGATAGTTTAGCTAGGTATATATATAGAGTGATTGGTTAGTAGTTAGTTGTGAAGAAGAAGAGTTAGGAAGTAGATTGGTGTGAAGAAAATTGATGTTAAGAAGAATGGTGTGAAGAAGATAGGTGTGAAGAAGATTGGTGTGAAGTAGATAGGTGTGAAGTAGTGTTGTGATTAAGTAGTAACTAGGTGTGAAGAAGTTGTGTAGAAGGTGTGAATTAGTTGTGACGTAGTTGTGGTGTGTACATTGGTGTGTAAGGTTTTCTCCGCCATAAGGGAGCTTGTTGACATAGTGAAGAAAACTCTCGAGTTAGGTGCTCGGGGAGTGGAGTAGGGCAAGGAAGGTGACCTTGTAGCCGAACGACTATAAATCTCTTGTCTCGCGGTTCGATCTTTCCAACTCTCATCTACTTCTTTACTTACATTATTATTGCTTTATCGTACATATTTAGTGTTGTTCATATTGTGCATGACTTGATATTACATAGCATCGAATCTAAATTTTTGAAAACAAAGAAAACTTTCAAACAATCTTTTGTAACAAATTAAAAAGACGTAAAACTATTCAACCCCCCCTTCTAGTTTTCTACAGAAGCTTAGGAGACTACAGACAATTAATAAGCGTAGGGAGAATGCACTGTTGATGATGGCCAGACAAGCCAAGGACAAGATATTTAAGAAGATTGAGCTTGCTGTGAGGAAGAAAAATCCATGAGGGGGTTGGTTGTTGGAGATTAGTGATGGGCTTTTTTGTATACATTACCATGTTATGGTTAATGAATGTAATGGATCTCATGATCCAGATTTTGTATGAATAATGTGTTCACATATGTTTATACTTCTTTAGTTTCTTTGATACGTATCACAAACATAAACATGAAACTCACATTAATGAAACCTTAAAACACAGACTAAAGTACCAAACATGAAAAGGGAAATACTATTATGCATAGTAGTGGCTTGGACATGCCCAAAACCATAGTGATTCAATTTGTGTTGTTGTTTTTAATGAAGTTTCTTGGCTTCTTTTTATTCTTCTTCTTTGATTGAGTTGCTTGAGTTGCATCTGCACCACCTCCTGCCCTTTTGTTTCCACTTCTAATACCCAGAACAATGACACCACAACTTACTTCCTCTGCCGTTGCACAACCAGCTTTTTCAAGTATAACAACACTTCCACATGTGTAAGCATGCCTCCAACACTTAACATCCCCACAACAGACAATGCATCTTTCGTCCAACACCTCTACCTTTGCACCACCCCCTGCTGTTTTATTCCCACTTCTAAACCAAGACCAATTACACAACCAGTTACTTCCTCTACCTGTGTATCATTACTACTCATTTTCTTTCTCTTTAATTTTTGAGTTAAAGATTCTGCCATATCTATGTTTTTGACAAAGTTGGAAGGAGACTTAACTATCCTAGTTGGTAGGTGGTGTGTGCTTATTCACACACCTTTTTCTGTCCATATTAAGACCAAAACAGACACAAACTAACCATAAATGCCAAAGATATTGTGTTTTTATGTTTGTGATCGTGCAGGAACGGATATTTCAGAAACTGGCAAAAATCAAGTCAAAAAGGACAAAAACGAGCACGAGTTTGGAAATCATGTCAAAAGCCAGAGCCGGGGAAGCAAATTACCAATTTTGAGCTCAGAATGTCAAATCACACCTTGGAGAATCACAAAATGCCAAAAATAGTACTTGGAGCAAAAGTTTGCAAAATTGGCAGAAATGGTCCCTCAAGTTTGGAATTTGGCAGAAATGGCCCCTGAGCATTGGATTTTGGAAGAAAAAGTCAATACTAGTCCTTGGAAATTCACAAGTGTCAAGTTTTATCCCTGGGTGAAAAGTTTGAAGAAATTACAAGTTTGGTCCCTGAAGTTTCAGTTTTGGCATTATTAGTCCCTGGGATATTCAAAGTTGGAAATTATCAAAATGGTCCTTTTACTATTCAACCTTGGCAAGAAAGGTCCCTTTGTGAACTTTGGGAAAGTTACAAACTCAGCCCCTCAATTTTCAGAAAAGTGCAAAAATGGTCCTTGTAATAAATTCCAAACCAAACGGACCCTTTTTATTATTACACCAAAATCCAAATCCAATCCAAACACAAGCCTGATCCAACACCACCAGGCCCAACACCCTCATAGCCCAACTCCCATCATTTTTAATATAAAACCAGGGTCAAACCTGGTTTGACCGTCTCCTTCCCCCCACACCACTTACTCTGCTACCCATCACCTCCACCACCCCCAATAGCAATTCCATCATCATCAACCCACACCCCTCTGCACCTAACAAACAAGCCACAATAAATGCCCCCCTTCTACACGCAACAGAGCAAATTGCAAATTCCTCCTTTTCCTGCCAAAAATACGTGGAGGGCTAGGATGAGTTTCAGACATCCAATGGACCAAATTAGTGATGGGATTTGCTCAGAGGGATGCCACAAACCCTAATTCAGGCCTATAAAAGGAAGAGGAAGCAAGGATGAGAAGTGTGTAGTATTTTTAGCATAAGTAGTGTCGTATAATTAAATTCTCAATTTCCTTTGTATCTTTTAGTTTAAAAATCATGTATTAAGTATCTTTGTGGTAATAAAACTTTGTTTCAAGTATCAATTTCAAGTTCCTTGGCCTATTTTCAGTTTATGCATTTTTATTGTTGAAATTCTCAAATCAATATAAGGTGATTAAGAGTGTTGCTCAGTACTTGTTTGAGCTTATTTAAGCTTATTCATAAGCTTCCTAAAGCTTACAAACCATATCAATCAGTTTAGGACCTTAAAGTCAAAAATTACAAAAAAATAATATAAAAAATAGATAAAAAATCAAAAATACAGGTTGGAAGATGATGATGGCTGGAACATGGTACATATTGGATTGCCATGGTTTAGAGCCTCAGGGGAGGCAATAGGATTGGTTACTTGGTCCTTGGTTCATGGTACTTAGCAGGAAGGCATTTGTAAGGAATTTCTCAATTTTCATGTTCCACTGTTCATTTGCTTTTTATCTGCTTATTTGTGCTTATTTATGCTTATTAGTTGTTATTAAGGAATATGGTGCTTATTAGTTGTTATTAAGGCATATGGTAGCTTAAAATAAGGTGTTAGTTCATTGGAACTCATTGCATTCAAAAGATCATAGTTTGACTGTCATTTTAGTTCAATATAGTATACTAAGTAATTATGGTTTAAACCTGTGTCTTTGTGCTTATTCAAGCTTAATAAGTAATAACACATCAATATAAAGCAGTTACAAAGTCATAGGTGTTCATTTGTTTAGAAAACCAAAAAGCAAGAATCATCACAGGTTATTTGGATTTGCTTGTTACTCTGAGTTCTAGGTTGTTTTTGTTGTTGTTCTTGGTTCATATAAGTCACAGTAGGTCACATTAGTCCATTTAGGTCATAAAAATCAACCCTCACTCAGTGAAAAGTCAAAATAGCTTTCAATCTCACTACAATTGATCACTGTTAGGATTTTAACTTAGCACACCCTTTAAATCTTTGTAATAGTTATTAGTATAGCTTACTTCAGTTTCCTTTTAGCTTAGTATAACATAATTAATCAGTAGGATCCATTATAAGTTCATAAAAGTCAAAGTAGGATTGAAAATCAAAAAGTCAAAATTGCATAGTTTAGCAGAAAGTCAATTTTTCAAAGATTTTTCCTGATTTTTGTGTTACAAATCAGACCCTAAGCTTTTTGGAAATCAAAATCCATCAGCTTAACTTTGGAAATCTACCTCTGGCTTATTTTTAAGATTTTTTCCTGTGGCTTATATCAGTGCTTAATTAGGCATGTAGGGAGTGAACCCTCCCCTGCACCAGGGCATTTGCCCAAGTTTCATAAGCTCATTCTGGCTTAACTAGTGGCCCCAGCCCACAACTTTTGGCTTTTTGGATAGCTTATTAGCTCAGCTAATCAGTCCAGGGCTTATTTTGTATCTGTGAGCCTTTGCCCTTAGCTTATTTGGCCATTGAAGGTGTATTGATCACACTCAGTATATTGAGCACTCAGCATAGACACCCATGTTCATAGCCTCCCCCTGTGCTTATTAGTGAATCATAAGCTCTGCTTATTGGCTTATTTTAAAGCCCCCCAGGTCACCTTTTTGGATCATCCATTAATTTGGACCTTTTGTCACTTCTGTGGGCCCCATCAAGGGCTGCAGTTGCCCTATTTTGGCCTGTTTGGCCTTTGTAATTTGCATATAGTGCTTATTTGTTATCATTGGCTTATTCAGAGTACTTATTCAGTTCCTTTCAGCTTATTTGTATGTCTTTTAGTTGTTTAAAGCTTATTTTACCAATTGTAGCTTATTAACAGCTTATTGCATCAAAAATCCAAATTTCAAAAGCTTATTAGGACTTTTGTCATACTCTTTGGTTTGCATAGTGCTTATTTTTAAGCTCCAAATAAGTTGCCTTTGTAAAAGTTTCATATTTTCAGTATTCAAATAGTTTTGTAAAAGAAAATCCAGAAAAAGCCAACTTTAAAAATAGTGATAGCTTCTATTTAAGCCATTTGGCTTGCTCAACTTTTGCAAAAACAATTTTTATTTTTATAATTTTCCTAAGTTTCTAATACATTAAAATAGTTAAAAAAAAAATTCATCATTTTCTGAGTTAATTTAGTATTTATAATAATTAAATTAAGTTTAATTAGTTTTAATTTAAAAAAAAAAGCCAAAAATTAATTTTCCTTCTGCTTATTTATAAGCAAAGTTAGATTTTTATGTTTTTCCTAGGTTTTATAATCAGTAAAGTATTTTTAGAAAAAATTTCAGAATTTTCCCTGATCATTTAGTATTTTTAATAATTAAATTAGTTAAAATAAATTTTAATTAATAAATAAGTAAAGAATTAGTAAATTACTTTAAAAATAATTTTTATAAACTTTTTATAATTTTCTAGGATTCCTGTAATGGTTAATTAGTTTTGTAAAATTTTTTATATTTTTCTAAGCCACTTTAGAATTTTTCTCAAATTTAAATTAGGTTTAAAGTAGTTTTAATTAGTTATTAAATAGTTTTAAATAGTTTTTAATTAATATTAAATAACAAAATAATCAAAAAAATAATTTTCTTTTAATATTAAGTTTGTACAAATTTCATTTTCACCCCCTCCAGTTTTATTTTTCTTAAATCTCACCTTTTTATTAGTACGCAATCGTATCTGATTTTAATTTGGTTTACGTTCATATATATCTGTAATCTTGTAATTGTTAATATTGTTCATTTATCTAAATATCAATCATTCCAGTAGTGTAATCAAATCCAAACCATTATTTGTTACTATTCCCAATCATTGATTCCTTTAAACGTTTCCCAAACACAATTTCAATCTCGCTGGGACATAACGACCCGAGGATTTCCCTATACTTCACCGGATTTAATATCTTGCACTTTCTCCCTTACTGCTTGACTTGTTGACCATTCCCGGTTAATTTGTGAGATTGGTTTGGGAAGAGTCAGTAGGATAATTTACTTCACTATGTGAGGTAGGTAAAGGAGTATTAACTTGTTACAAGTGCTAGTCAATTAACCAAGTGACTTTCACCCGTTTGATTTTCATGCCAAACATCACTTATCTAATACTTTGTGCATAAGCTGCATTCGAAGGACACACAGATTTCAAAAATGAAACACAAACATAAAGATACAAAATCGAAACACAAACATATCAGTAACATAAACATTAAAACTTTCATTGATCATAGGAATTCACAACCATTACAAATTTCCAAACAGATATCTAAACAAATACTTGTTTAGTAGTTTGAACCGGTACCCTCCGCATCACCCCTTTTCTTCTTTTTCTTCAATTCTTTTTCTTTCTTGTCCTTCTTCTCCTTTAGATGCTTGAGCACATACTCAAGATGGGAAATCCTCTATTCCAACTCATCAAACTTGGGTAAAACGGTATCCACAGGCTCTTGCTTCTCCTCCTCCTCCGAATCACTCAAAAGCGCTTCATAGTAGCCATCTTGTTTCCTCAGATAGGTCAGAATCTTAGTTCTCAACTCCTTAGGTATCTACCTATAAGAACCATACTCATCAATTGGTTTTGCGCCATATGCATCAAGAAGTAAACCATTTAGATAATAGGTTCTTAAAACTTTGTCAAATTCCTCTTCCTCGGTAACAATGTAGATACCCTTCCCTTTACCATTGTTTGCCATCGTCGCTTGTTTTGATCGTCGGGATTATGTGTGTTGGGATTATGTGTGTTTCGGTGGAATGTGTGAGTGGTTTGGCGTGTTTAAATAAGCGGGATAGAGATGAACTAAATAGTCCCGATACAATCGTTTTGGTTGCCGTTATACATTGGGAGGGAAAGGTTAATGCATTTGCTAATTTATTACTCGTTGAGACAAAATCCCGAGGCAATCTCTTCGGTTGCCACGTGTCTTTTGGCTGCAATAGACTTTGCAAATTTGGTCATTGAAATAAAGTGTTGCTAGTCTAAGGCGGGAAACGAGTGAAATGGCGATAATACCCTTGACTAACGTGAAAACTAACGAAAGTTAGCAAAAAAATGGACTCGGTGGCTTTTTTGCACTTTTACGTAACGTTAGTGGCTTTTTTGCACGCCTGTATGACTCGGTGTCTTTTTTGCACTTTTGCGATACTCTAGTGACCATTTTTGCAGTTTACCCTTTACCAAATTTATCATTGTTTTATATAGAAATAATGTTTTTTTTTTTTTTTTTTTTTTTTTTTTTTTTTTTTTTTATGTAATAAATGTGTTTATTTAAGACTCTTTATTTAATGCCTTAAACTAGTGTCACCATGACATAAGTTAGAAAACCCTTTTCTTTAAATGGCCAAGACTTGCATTAAGCCATTAACAAAGCCAACCCAAATTAGGAAGGTCTGTTGCAATTAGCATCAAATATACAAAAGCTCTAAGCAAATACTGCAACAACTAAGATATCACCTCAACAAAAAACTCAATCTAATAGAAAAAAGAAATATTTTTTTTGATGCAATGGTGAATGAATTATATTAACTCCAACAACTTTACATCATAAGGATAGAAATTAGCACTGGACATCACCCATGCTTGATACAGGATTGAATACTACATCTAAAACAATCACAAACTATACTCTATCTTGTCTAATATCAGACAATACAATAGCTATCTCAGCCCAAACTATTCTCTGTCAAAACAGAGTACAAACAAACAGAGAATACTTCACCAGTCTTCTGCATCCAATCTCAGACATCAATACACCATTAGAGCACCAACCATCTAGCTACATTTCCCCATTTCCAATCTACTTGACCACTCAACCTGCTACCACAGTAGAGAAGTAGAAATGGAGTGAGGCTTCACTAGGCACCCATAACCCATCCATGGGGGGGGGGGGGGGGGGGTTCTGCCAAACAACCTACATTTCCCTCTCAAATGGAAGGCTTCAACTGTTTGGGAACACTCACCCTCCATGATGACCACCCTTTCCTCCTGTGATGGTGTATTGAATGGACCAAGAAGGTTCATCTTTCACACCTCTCTATTCCATTCATCATACACCATCCTCCTAGACCATTTACCCTTCACAAAGGGGACCCTACTTTATGGTACTTTCATACCAGTTAAGCCTCCTACTTAGCCGTTCTTAATTGTCCAATTCCCTCCCAAGGCCAAATTGGAAAAAATTAAGAAGGTTACCATAGGTACATCTAGACCAGTTAGAACTCCAAGATACTAGGTATCACACCTTTGTAATGGTCTGAAATCATAACAAGTGGAAGATATTATGACAACTTCCACTATTAACCATAAAACCAAACATCCCTTAAAGTTGCAGGGTCAAACATATAACAATTCTTTGTACAATGCTACAGTTACCAATTCACATTTAACTCTTCTGTGAAGTCTCCTTAGTCTTCATTATCACTTCCAATTCTTTGCTAACTTTAGTAGTTTGAGTAGAATTTACAATTAGACTTGACAGTTTAAGTCTAATATGATTAATCACATTGTTGGTTAACTCCTTGTTATCAATCTTGTCTTTAGCAAATAATCTTCTGTTTCTTTCCCTCCATATAAAATAGACACATGCTGCCAATGAGATTCTCAGTAACACACTTCTAATGGTTCTTTCATGCTTCATTCTTATCATTCTTTCAATAATGTCATCCCATTTAGCAGGCAGTGACTTAACACCAACTTTTTCTTTAATAGCTTTCCAAATTAGAGTAGAATAAGGACACTCAAAGAAAAGATGGTGGAGAGACGACTTCTGAACCTAGGGAAAGTTGTCTTTCGATTTGATAGCTCGCATATCTTCAAGAGTTACATGAACAAGCCTGTTTTGCCAGTGCCACACAACCCACATCAACACATAAAAAAAACCTTGCAACATTTTTCAATTCATCTAGAGAATGAGGGGACCATGAACTTAAAAATGACACCAACAATCGGGAATTAATGGAGGTCGTGATATGCCACCAACTCCAACATTTGAGCCACAATAACCGAACAACCGAGCATTTACGCATGATATGCTCGATAGTTTCAATATTCGAGTCACAAATTGGAGACTTCTCCAATGCGTCTATTTTCTTTTGCCAAACCACATATCCACTATCTTTTTTGTATTATAACTAGTTGCATTTAATGTAAAAAAAGCATGTGAAAAGCTTTTGTTTATTTATGGTCAAAATACATATATATGATGTGAGTAGAGATTTACTTCAAGTTAGACAGTTGTATAATATGTAAATACAACTTTACCTACATATAAATTGAACTATTGGAACGTATCAATCAGAAAATATTGTTATGCAAATCATCGATGAGAGATAATAAGCATGTGAAAAGCTTTTGCTTATTTATGGTCAAAATACATATATGATGTGAGTAGAGATTTACTTCAAGTTAGACAGTTGTATAATATGTAAATACAACTTTACCTACTTATAAATTGAACTATTGGAACATATCAATCAGAAAATATTGTTATGCAAATCATCGATGAGAGAGAATTCCCTCATTTACTTGCTTTCTATATTCTAAATCTAAACTAATTATAGCCCGCCACCTCCCTAGTAGGGCATCTCTTCTTCGACTCCTCTGATAATCATGTACCCAAGGACTATGCTTTACTTTTCCATTAACTTCCTCATATCACGTCTTACCTATATCTTATAGGTAATAGAGTCTTAAAGCAGGGTCGAGAGTGGCCAACAGTTATGAGAGGGGATTTTGCCTATGTAGGTCGCCTTTATTTTTATTTTATTTTTAATTTTTTTTTACATGTACAATTTCATACAAACATATCATTTTACATAATTATTTATGACATAATTTGAGCTCACAACCTCTCTTGGTTGTAGGGATGGCAATGGGGCGGCCATCTCCATCTCCAAACTCGATTACCAAAGTTCTTCCCAAACCCGCCCCGTATTAATCAGGGATTTTATCGGGGTGTCCTGTTTGAGTGCAATTCTCGACCAAAGCCGTATCATTTTACATTTATTGTTATTTTTAGTCCGTTAGCAATAACGAACCTATTAATAATCAATTACAAATAAGCCTTATTAAGTTTTCAAATATAGTATTATACATAATTAATTATAAATTATACCGCCAAAAATTAAAACTTAAAAATATGATATTATACGAGTTTCTCAATTTTTCATGCTTACAAATATAAAAAAAAATGACAATATTAAAGTAATATTTTTTTATTACATAAATACTAACAAAATAATATATATATATATATATATATATATATATATATATATATATATATATATATATATATATATATATATATATATATATATATATCAGGCGGGGCGGGGTGATGATTCCCCGCTCCCCGCCCCAAACCCGATTAAAATCCCTGTTTAATCCTCAAACCCGCCCCGTAACCCGATTAGCATCCCTCGCTTCACCCCAATTAATTCGGGTTTCAGGTTTCCCGTCGTTTTATTTATTTATTTATTTATTTTTTTCATCCTTACTTGGTTGAGACTTTTACGTTACCATAAATGACTTTTACTTTACCACATATATTGTTAAGCGAAAATTTTTGGTGCGAATAACAGTTTTTTAGATTTTTATCGGTCGTTGATTTTTGTTTTTTCTTCTTTTTTGATGCGATTTTTAATAACGAAATGTATGAACTTTGGCATTATGCAAATTCACGCAATTCACTATTTTTAGTCAGACAAATGACAAAAAAAAAAAAAAAAAAAAAAAAAAAAAATCAAACTTGATACTTTTTGTGATTGTGTGTCGGCAACTATTTTTTTCTTATTGTGTGTACTGAACTTGCAAATTTCGATAATTGTGTTTATTTTGTAACAATTTTACCCTTAATTTTTTCAAAATTTGAAAGGTAAAATAGTCATTTTTACATGGCAGAATAATTACAAAATACACACAATGATCAAAATTTAAAAGTTAAGTACACACAATACGAAAAAATATAATTAGTTACATACAATTACAAAAAGTATCAAGTTCAATGCATTTTTTTGTTATTTGCACATTTTTAGTCTTTAGTTAGGTTTAAATTTCAAGATTATTGACATACATGCCTATAAATAGAACCATCAATACTCTATAGTGGCCATTTGCATACTTAAGAAAGACGTCTAAAATCTAAATATATACTGGTATATCGTCTTTTATAGCTGCTACTACCTTTTGTCCTTGGTTAATTGAACTAAATGTAATCGTCAAAATGTCGTGCATTTTTTTTTTTTTTTTTTTTTTTTAATTACCAGCCTGTAAATGATCACCTCCTATTTTACACGGGAAATCCATTTAGTATTGCCTTTCAAACCAAGCAAACAATCAATGTTTTTCTTAGATTCAAAAGTAAAAACTTTATTTGTCTTTTCATGTAAAGTGATGATATAAAAGACGACGAATTGAAGGTGTATCAATGAACTCACAACTTATTAGCAATGTTCTTTTCCTTTCCTTTTTATTATTATTATTATTATTATTTTTTATTTTTATTTTTAGTGTTGATGATAAGATAGTATCAAATCTAATATATAAAAACTAAACGTATAGAAAACGAAATCTTAAGGCTTTTCTTTCTTTTTATAGCATATGCTCCTCATATTCGCTTACCATGGATAATATGGAGCATATATTTTATGAGTTATCCATGTATGTTTAATATAACACATTACGCTTGCGTCTATAATTTTCTTTGAGATCCTACCTATACGGGTTTGGTTTCTCTTTTCTTATTATAAAAAAGGGTCTTTAAACACCAGATGTCAAAAAAGACGTAGTTTAACATATCCAAAAACTAATATTCAAACCTAAAATGTCAAAGACATGATCATTCTTCCCTTTTCATAAAGATTATCATCTTTCATCACGTATGAATACGTTTTCGCTTAAGCGCCCAATAATACATTAACAAACATGTGAATCACAAGAAAATAAAATACAATATCGCACTAGCTAGTCAATGTTATTTTTCTCGAAGTAGGACTTAGTCCAACTTACCATTACAATGGGAGTACACAAATGAACTTTATTTTACGCAATACACCAAACCAAGGAAACACGATTTATTTTTTCAGCCACACTAATTTGTTTAGACAATTCCAAAGCGTTTAGTCTCAGGGCATTTTTGCTTCAAAGACGTTCCATCAATCCAAAAATCATCTCAAAATAAAGTCTTCCCCGTTGCCCACTTTTTTACGTATGAAGGGAAACAGATCAATACCTTGGAACAAAGAGAAGTAATCTCACAGATGATATCTAGCCAAGGAGCGCGCCTAGACATAGAATTGAAATTATCGAGCGCTCCTCTGTCACCGTAAATAGCTTTGATGAACCTAGACCATAGCGAAGAACCTTGAGATAAGAAACGCCAAACCCATTTGAAGCGCTCTAAAATCCTCAAACTCTCGCTCTATCATGATAACTAGAACATTTAACAATGAATCAAACTCCATAATTGCCACATGAAAAACTCAAACTAACATTCACACATAAAATGCCAAACCATGTTCGTCGCACCTTTTCGTGATGAATGCAAATATTGATGATATTGATTAGTATACATTGTCAATGGAAATTCAAAAGTTTTATTTAGACTAAGTTTCAAGTCAAACGGCATATTTTTTTTCGAAACGGATGACATTAACTAATCGGAATCATAATCTTAAAAGCTCAACAACATACTTAGAAATTTAGAATACTTCAAGGTGGATTAAAAATGTCGTTTATGGACAAAAACTTGAAAACGATTACGATCCAAAAGTATAGTTTATCTATGTGTAAACACACATGCAATTCTTGGGAGATTTGTCTGTCTAAAACAATGCCTAACTTTAACAATTACAGTACTAGTTAGAAACCAAGAAAACACAGATATGAATGGTCCCAAAAGAAAAACATGCATATGAAAGTCACAATGCTTATGATCCTCATGACAATTTAAATACAACAGCAAAGTAGGCCAACTTTTGGAGGCCACGTGGACCAACAGCAAGACACATGTGCATCCTATCTGTCTTGATTAAACATTGTAGCTACCTGAAAACGATTATTAAGTTGCACATGTGTACAAACTGACCTTTGACTACCCCAAGAGCCATTTTTATTCTAGCCATCCGATTAGCAATCAAAGATCTCAAATCTCTTATATATTTTTTCTCATACAAGCAAAATACTTGAAGATTAATGATTAAGCATTTCTTTATCCACTCAATTAAATGTTTTCAGTCTACTTCAGAACATGTATATGACCCTTATCTCATGTTATGTTCATTTCTCAGCCAGAGAAAAAAAATAATTCGACCGATCTATACGTTATTGTCAAAGGCGAGCTAATTTGACTCGAAAAAAGAATAAATGGGTGAGACTTATTAGAAACATGTACATGTAATAAATGTTTCGGATTAGAATGACCAAATAAGACATTTAGAGAATAGAACAAGTCTTATCAAATTATGCTTCCAAAAGGCTGCATGTAGTTTCGCAATTGTGCCATAACTTTAGGAACAAATGTAAAGTGTCTCGGAAGTCTTCAAATAAGTAAAATACCAATTTTTAAAAGTTACATTCACATTTTAATTTCTTGTATTTGATTTGACCAATGCTAATTATTATGGAATATGGTAGAAGGGTTTTGGACTTAACTGTGTATTATGTAATACAAAAGGCCATTTTGCTTCATATATTTCCAAAATCCTGAAACATTATCAAGTGGAAATATGGACCATCATTTGTTTATTTTATAGTTTACACTTGTTAATTTTGCAATTTCCCTGCTCTTATCCAGATCTAGTAGAAAATAATAGTGCATATTTTGGAAGCAACCCTACCCCACTAACGTAACAAAATACTTATGAATATATTACACATCATGACCAAATTATATGCATGATTGATACTTAAAAATATAAGTATAAATAGCATAGAAAATAGAGATAACATACTCTGATTGGAGCAGAGGAGAACCAGTAGTGCCAGCCAGAACTCAAAATTCTGAGGTCTCTCTGAAACTGCATCTGCATCTGATCAAATGGAGAATGATCCAAACTCATTAGCAGAGACTAATACTAGTACTACATATAACATGGAAGAACAAACACGTCAACAAGAACCAGATCCAGAGAGCAATTCTCTTCATCAGCCGCTTCTCAAGAGAAATAAAACACTTTCGTCTAGTCCACTAGCCCTCATTGGCACCAAAGTTTCGTATATCGAAAGTTTGGATTATGAGTAAGTTTGATTCAATAATTTCTAAATACTAGTAAAAGTTGATGGAACATTAGAATTATGGAATAAAACAAAAAACATGTTTTTTAATATTTTATAAATGGCAGGATCAACGAGAATGATCTATTCAAGCATGACTGGAGAACCAGATCACAAACTCAAGTGTTGCAGTATGTGTTCCTTAAGTGGTTATTGGCTTTCCTGGTTGGGCTTTTAACTGGTGTCATAGCCACTCTCATCAATCTAGCAGTTGAGAATATTGCAGGATACAAACTACTGGCTGTAGTTAAGTACATAGAGAAAGAGAGGTATTTTTTTTTTTTTTTTTTTTTTTTTTTTTTTTTTTCAGATTATTATTCTTTCTAGAACTATTCAGTTACAGCATGCTTATGTACGACCATGGTGGATGCAGATATATGATGGGATTTTTCCTCATGGCCGGGGTTAACTTTTTATTGACATTAGTTGCAACTCTTCTAGTTGTGTTTCTTGCACCCACTGCAGCCGGGCCTGGTATTCCTGAAATTAAAGCTTACTTAAATGGTGTAGACACTCCCAATATGTATGGTGCAATGACGATGTTTGTTAAGGTGCGCATAGGAAAATCCATAATTCAGTTATTAACAGTTATGAATTCTCAATAGCACATAATTCAATTATCAATCCTTCTAAATTCAGAATAGCCCATAATTCAATTATCATTAAGGAAAAAATAGGCATACTTTTATCTACCTAGGCATAGTGGGTAAGATCATTGCAGAACCAATGATATTTAAGATCCGAATATCGAACTGATCTGGCAAATTTCTTTGGCTGATATATTCTTGTTTTCATATCAAGAAATATTTCCAATTAGAAACATTTCCTTTTATTCAACTTGATCTATAGTAAGTTACATCTTAACTATCAGTAATGTCAAGAACTTGACCAACACAGAAATTCAAGCAATTGTTAGGCATTCTAATGAAAATACCTGAAAATCAGCTGAATGGTTTTCCAACATCTCTTTAAAATTACAGATCATTGGAAGCATAGGTGCTGTGGCAGCAGGGCTGGACCTAGGGAAAGAAGGGCCTCTGGTTCACATTGGTGCCTGCATTGCTTCATTACTAGGTCAAGGTGGGCCCGACAAATACCGGATCAGATGGAAATGGATTCGCTACTTCAATAATGACCGTGATCGACGAGATATAATCACTTGCGGTGCCTCATCAGGGGTATGTGCGGCTTTTAGATCTCCAGTGGGAGGTGTGTTGTTTGCACTTGAAGAGGTTGCAACATGGTGGAGAAGTGCTCTTCTTTGGAGAACTTTTTTCAGTACAGCAGTTGTGGTGGTGGTTCTTAGAGCTTTCATGGAGTACTGCAAAGCCGGAGAATGTGGACTTTTTGGTGAAGGTGGGCTAATTATGTTTGATGTAAGTGGTGTTGCGGTGAAATACCATGTTGTTGATCTCATCCCTGTAACCGTAATTGGAATCATTGGAGGAGTTTTAGGAAGTCTTTACAATTACGCTCTTCACAAGGTCCTTCGCCTCTACAATCTCATTAACGAGTAAGCATCAATAACCTGTACTTCTACTTATCTAACTATTTATAGGTCAATATCAGTATTTCAAACTGCTGCACCACAACTGATGATTAAAGGATTTTACTCCCAGTCCACAAAACATGCATCTTTTTCCCAAAACTGTATTTTTAATCATTTCACAAATGAACTTGCTAAAGACTCAAATACATGTAATCAGCTTATTACAGATTCAAACACCATATGCAAATCCGAACACCTTAAATCTATAGCCCACTATACCACTGCTGACTGTCTAATTCTGATAATATAATACGGAGTATAACATAATCACTGTCAGACGAACATCCAAACACCCCTGATTCTAAACTTGTTATGAAGGCATACATAATTCTAAGACTGTCATGGTATTTTGCAGAAAAGGAAAATTAGCCAAAATTCTACTGAGTCTCACGGTCTCACTATTCACCTCCGCATGCTTATACGGACTCCCGTTCCTCGCCAGCTGTACGCCATGCGATCCAACTATGGTGAATGCTGAGTGCCCGACCACAGGTAGAATGGGGAACTTCAAGAGATTTAACTGCCCAAAAGGACACTACAATGATTTAGCTACTCTTCTCCTTACAACCAATGATGATGCTGTACGCAACATTTTCTCCACCAACACTCCCAGCGAATACCGTGTATTTTCCTTAGTCATTTTCTTCATACTTTATTGCATATTGGGGCTCTTCACATTTGGCATCGCAGTGCCCTCTGGTCTCTTCCTTCCTATCATCCTCATAGGATCAGCTTATGGTCGTCTTCTTGGTATGGCAATGGGACCCTATACAACCATTGACCAAGGTCTATATGCTGTCTTAGGTGCAGCTTCATTAATGGCAGGTTCAATGAGGATGACAGTTTCCCTTTGTGTAATATTTCTTGAGTTGACCAACAATCTTCTTTTGCTACCCATAACAATGCTCGTCCTTTTAATTTCAAAAAGTGTTGGAGACTGCTTCAACCCGAGTATCTATGAGATCATACTAGAACTTAAAGGGCTACCTTTCTTGGAAGCCCACCCTGAACCATGGATGAGAAACATAAACGTTGGTGAATTAGCCGACATAAAGCCGCCAGTAGTCACCCTATGCGGAATTGAAAAAGTGGGTCGAATAGTGGATGTTTTGAGAAACACAACCCACAATGCTTTTGCGGTTGTAGATAATACACTGGTTCCTGCAGTAGGTCAAGTTAGTGAAGTGCATGGACTTGTGTTAAGAGCTCATCTTTTATTAGTGTTAAACAAGAAATGGTTCTTACAAGAGAGAAGGAGAACAGAGGAATGGGAAGTTAGAGAAAAGTTTACATGGGTTGAGCTGGCAGAAAGATGGGGAACGATTGAGGAAGTGGCGGTTACAAAAGAAGAAATGGAAATGTATGTGGATTTACATCCTATTACCAACACAACACCTTACACAGTGGTTGAGACCATGTCTGTTGCTAAGGCGTTGGTTCAATTCAGGCAGGTGGGACTCCGCCACATGCTCGTTTTACCAAAGTACCATGGCCCTTCGGTAAGTTAACTTTCAACTTTTACTAGTTAATATATATATTACTGAATATTATAGTTTGTAAACATAGGAATGCTATTGATTACTGTTACTAACCCGATTTTGTGCTCCTTCTTGCAGGTGCCACCAGTTGTCGGGATCTTGACCAGGCAAGATTTGAGAGCTCACAACATATTGAGTGCATTTCCTCATTTGGAAAAATCACATGCAAGTAAAAAGGGACGCTAAACCTCTACGGACATGGCAAATGGCATTGGGAATGATCCAGATCGATTGATATCTCCATCCAGTTGCCATTTGCAATTTTGTATTCTTTAATCAGATTAAAAGAAGTAAGATACCACATGAATGTAAAATGTGTGCATTTTGAAAGATTGCATTGTGCAGTCAGTTATACATCAAATAAGTTATTTTTAAAAAACAGATCAAGTGCGTCTGACTTTCTATTCCCCGGTATGAAAGTAATTTCTCTTACTTATACTGAATTTAAAGTCTTCAACCACCTTCTTATTCGAGTATCAATCACACTAACATAAAACTCAACAAGAGAAAAAAAGTGATCTTAAGTGAAGATTTAGACAGACCAGATGGTGCAAGACACAACATACTATGACTAACACTCAATATTTCTCCTAGTGATATACCATATTGCACATAATAACTTGATGACAAATACTGTAACAATCAGAGCACACATTAGCATTCCTTTCCTGTAAAAGCTAGTGGCAATCCACTTTCATATATAGATACAACTAAGGTACCGTATGCAAGAACAACGTTTTTGACCTGCAACTTGTTACCACTCGTATTGTATTGCCTATTGTTATATCAGTAAATGGATAAAAAAACTTGTATGCAAAGGGGTGCAAAGCAATGATAGAGTAGAGAGTATCCTTAATAAATAGGTTAAAAAATATGGTTGATTACCTGCAACTTGAATTCCCAAGCCAAAGCTATCAGCTTGAAGCGAGAGTAAGTAACAAAACCTTCGTTTATGAAGACTACAAGTATTATATAAACAAATATTCGGTATTGAATAAGATACGAAACACGTACTTTATCCTATAACATATACGACTAACAAAGTATTCTAAAATTGGTGATACTCCATTTTGCGAATAAGTGAAGCAATACTAGAAAATAAGCAACTTAACAGCTTTCAGAAGTAGGGTCACATATCAAGATATAGGTATAGTATAGTAGTTATTCAAACTAATAACGAAGAAGACGCCTTTTCTTAAAAGTTGCACATGATCATGAGGTGACGATAATAAAGTTTATTGGAAGGAAAAGCGGTAAGCATGAAGCTAAAATAGGAACAAACTATATACACATCAGATCAAACTAAAGTTTCCCAAAAATGCAATTCTTTGGAACTTGACAATCATGATCGGACTATTAACGGAAGCGGGGGAAATTAATGGATTCAATTTTAGCCGGGGGGGATTAAACTCAGCTGAGTATCATGCTTGATGACGTATAGCCTATATTTGGGCCACAAGCCCAAATGATAGACATTACTTACACCTAAACCCACTACGAATGGGCTACCATGACAATGGTATGGGCCGTAGTATTATTGCTTTGGGCTCATAAAGCCCAAAGGCCCAATCTAACCCACCGGGTAACGATAAGGATTATCTATTCAAGGAATAGATATCCTTACCTCGGATAAGCACCACGCGTGCGAAGAGTGAGGAGCAAGAAATACGGTTTCTTAGCCCCTATATATAGAATCACACGATTCTCATTAAAGGTACGATATACAACCCTAACTCTTCAACTAAACCCTAAATCGATTACTTACTCTCACGCCGGAGTCTAATCGGGGGAGACAATCCCTCGATAAGCCTAACGGTGTTGTTTATTTTCTTAGTGCGCAGGTAACAAAGTACTAAGAAGCTAATTGATATAAGAGCAAAAGCCCAATAACCAAGTACGCCCAACTTTTGTATCAACAAGTGGCGCCATCCTTAGGACCCTACTACGAAGTAGAATGACGAAGCATAAGAATTCCGGCCAGCGGACTCCGCAGTCAGAAAAGCGTGACCATCAGAAGAAGAATCGACAAGATTCGACCTCTAGGCAGGTTGCTGGGACAACCAGCGCACCTGATCACCAAGAGGCAGGAACAACCCAGCCTCTTCAAACGACGGAGCTACCTATAATCTCTTCAGTGGTCCCAAGCGTTGAGGAACTCCAACGCACCCTCTTCACCACTCCTCATCAGGCTACACCCGCAGTGAACAACACTGTGCCGCCAGGCGCGCCTGAATGGAACAGGGCGCCTAACACTGAGGAAGGAATTCTTGCAACAACTGAGGACACACCGGATCTAACTTTGGGGAACTTTGTATCCGAAGCAACAAGAAGAGCAAACACGAGCCTACAAGCACGACTCAATTTTGCTCTGGAACGTGAACCATCACCACCGCGTCACCCACGAAGAAGACGCACAGAACGTACCACTATCCATGATAGGTTAGGTACAATATCTGATTCGCAGTATTCTGGAGACAGCGAGAGGCGCACCAATGTCCACTCCAGACTTGGCAGTCGGGGAATACATGATCGATTAGGGCCTCAACATTCGCCAAGCCAAGGATCTTCAAAACCTGGGAGCAGGAGGATCCAAGATAGATTGGGAAGGAGAAGATCCCCAAGCAGAGATCCCTCAGGCTCCTCTTCTGAAAGAAGTAGGCGCAAGCGCCGAAAGAAAGACTACCCGTCTTCCAGTGACTCCTCGGACAACGAGGATAAAGAAACAGGACACTGGAAGTCAAGAGGAAGACGTCGTGAGGAGGAAAACGAAGATATGTCCCTCCCATGGCGACGTCAGAAAATTGACGCGTTTACGCGACGCATCAGCGATTATTCAGACCACAAACGCAGGCGCATGCCCGCTAACGTAAAAACATATGATGGAACAGGTGATCCTGACGATCACCTAAAAATTTTCGAGTCAGCCGCAACAATCGAAAATTGGCCACAACCTGTGTGGTGCCACATGTTTAATTCCACGTTAGTAGGAAACGCGCGCACATGGTTTAGCAAACTCCCACGTAGGAGCATCGGTGGATTTGAGGAATTACGGAAAGCATTCCGCAACAAATTCACCCAGCGAAAGAAGTGCGCCAAAAACCCTGTGGAGCTAGCAAGAGTGAAACAGCGCCAAGGGGAATCCACCAGCGCTTTTATGGAACGTTTCAAGGATAAGTGCATACAAGTCAAAGCATGTCCTGAAATTCTAAAAATTTCAGGGTTCATGAATGGGATCAATAACCCAGAACTCATCCGGAAGCTTAATGACAAAGTTCCACAATCCTTTGACGAGTTAACAAAGCGCACTAGATCCTTTATACAAGGAGAAGAAGCTGCTGCGGATAGCAAAAAAGGATATTCAAACTATAGGCAACAAGAACAGCCGCGGAGACAATCCAATGATCAGAACAACAACCGCAGCAGGAACTATCGCAGTGGAAGAGACAACGACAAATATACTCCTCTCACTAAAACTCCGAGAGAAATATTTGTAACAGAAGGTGCGAACTTCCCAAAACCACCACCAATGCGCACAGCAGAAGCAAAGCGCCTAGGTAGTGGATACTGCGAGTACCACGGCCAAAAAGGCCATGCAACTAACGAGTGTGTTCAACTAAAACAACTAATTGAAAAATTAGTTAGAGAAGGCAGGATGGACCACCTCGTGAAAAACATTAAGGAGGGAAAGGATAAGCAGAGAAACGGGGGCAAGAAAGAACCCCCAAAAGAAAAAGCTGATACTATCTACATGATACAATCATGGCAATGAAAGATAAAGCAAAAGGTCAGCCAGAAATTCTCTCCAGAAAAAGAGATATCCTTCCCTACCATAGCCGCGGACAACGCAGTCGTGGAACCTCTAACCATTGAGATACATACGGGGGGACATGACATCCACCGCATGTACATTGATGGTGGAGCATCCGCGGACATCCTGTACGATCACTGTTTCAAAAGGCTGCGACCTGAAATCCAAAGTCAGTTGATACCAGCTACAATGTCATTAACAGGATTCACAGGAGAAAAGATTTGGCCCATGGGGCAGTTACGCTTATTGGTGGTCGTGGGAGATGAACAACACTCAACCGCGACATGGATAAATTTCATGGTAATAAAGTCTCCTTCACCATACAATGGTATAATTGGAAGACCGGGAATATCATCCATGCGCGCGGTACCATCCACAGCGCACGGAATGCTTAAATTCCCAGTGGAAGGAGGGGTGGTCACTCTCTATAACACAACAGTACCACCAAGAGAATGCATCGCAGTAACAACTGAAGCGAAGACTATTCCAGAACAGCGCACGGAAAAAACGCCAAATTTAAAAGTCGCTATTCACCCAGATTATTCGGAACAACAAGTTTCAATTGGAGGATCTTTATCTGACAAAGGTAAAGCAGCCGTATGCGCACTCTTGCAAAAGAACCTAGATATCTTTGCATGGGAACCAAAGCATATGACGGGAGTACCGCGCTCTATCACAGAGCATAAGTTACAAATCCGACAAGGATACCCTCCAATACGACAAAAGAAGCGCGGCCAGGCCCCAGATCGTGCAAAGGCTATTTTGGAAGAAGTACACAAGCTAGTAGATGCAGGAATCATGCGCGAAGTATACTATCATGACTGGCTTTCTAACCCAGTTATGGTAAAGAAGAGCGATGGCAGTTGGAGGATGTGCGTGGACTTCACTGACCTCAACAAAGCATGTCCGCAAAACTGCTACCCACTGCCAGAGATAGACTGGAAAGTCGAATCCTTGTGCGGATACCCCTTCAAATGCTTCCTAGATGCATATAAAGGGTATCACCAGATCCAGATGGCAGTGGAAGACGAAGAAAAAACAGCTTTCCACACCAGTCAAGGGGTATACTGCTACACAAAAATGCCTTTTGGCCTGAAAAACGCTGGCGCGACATACCAACGACTGGTGGATACAGCCTTCGAAAAATAAGTAGGCCGCAACTTGGAAGTCTATGTTGACGACCTTGTCATCAAAAGCCATACAGAGGACGAGTTGGTGCGCGACATCGAGGAAACATTCCGAACGTTGGGGAGGATAAACATGAAGTTGAATCCCAAGAAGTGCACCTTTGGCGCAACGGAAGGCATGTTCCTCGGATACTTGATAGAACCCGATGGAATCAAACCGTGCCCAGAGAAGACAAAGGCTGTTATTGATCTCCCCTCACCGTGCACACTCAAAGAAGTCCAGTCACTAAATGGAAAGTTAGCAGGGCTGAATCGCTTCCTATCTAAGTCAGCAGACAAGTCCCTTCCCCTCTTTAAAACACTTACGAAGTGCACAAAAAAGGGAGACTTTCGCTGGACTCCCGAAGCAGAAGAAGCTTTCCAACAACTTAAACACCATCTGGCATCTCTTCCCAAACTCGTCGCACCGCGACCAGGGGAAGAACTAATCATGTACTTATCGGCAACCCACGGAGCAGTTAGCGCAGTACTATTGACAGACAGAGACTCCGTCCAGACACCCATATACTTTGTAAGCAAAGCCCTAAAGAAAACAGAGGTTAACTACAGTGCTATGGAAAAGCTGGTCTTGGCTCTAGTGTTCGCATCTAAAAGACTGCGCAGATACTTTCAAGCGCATCCAATAGCGGTAATCACTGATCAGCCAATTAAACAAGTTATCTCCAAACCGGATGTATCAGGACGCTTACAAAAATGGAGTGTACTGCTAAGTGAGTATAACATCCCGTACAGGCCGCGCACTGCAATCAAAGGACAAGTCTTAGCCGATTTTATCGTGGAGAAGCCAGATAGCGACAGCCCGACCTCTGCAGCAAAAACAGACCTACAGGAACCGTGGACCCTGTTCACAGATGGATCCTCATGCGCAGATGGATCAGGCGCAGGCCTTATTCTCACAAATCCAGAAGGTATGGAATTCACCTACGCGCTACGCTTTGAGTTCACAGCCACAAACAATGAGGCAGAATACGAAACCCTACTAGCCGGACTACGCATCGCAATGCAAATGGGTGTTCGCAACCTAGAAGCAAATGTAGATGCGCGTCTAGTCGCTAACCACGTGTTAGGGGAATACGAAGCCAAGGATGATCACATGATCCAATACCTGGAGAAGACAAAATCTTTGATTAAAAACTTTGATAGGTTCACAATTAAACAAGTACCTAGAGGAGATAACAGGAAGGCGGACGCACTCAGCAAGATTGCATCCACAAGCTTCGCACACCTCTCAAAACAGGTATTGGTGGAAACCCTGAAAAACAAGTCAATCTTGGATATGGAGATATCAACGGTGATAGAGGAACAAGATCCTACGTGGATGACACCTATCATCGAATTTATTAGCAAAGGAATCCTACCCCAAGATAATAAAGACGCTCGAAGAATACGGCGCACAGCGCAACGATTCGAATTACGCGACAACATACTCTATCGGCGATCTTTCTTACAACCATGGCTCAGATGTGTTGGACCCCTCCAAGCAGACTACGTACTTCGCGAAATTCACGCTGGGTCATGTAGCATGCACTCAGGGCCACGATCCGTGGTGGCAAGCGCTCTAAGGTCAGGATACTATTGGCCAACAATGCACCGCGACGCACGCGATCTAATAAGAAAGTGCAGCAACTGCCAAGTACATAGGCCTATTCCGCGCCGACCACAGCACGAGCTAACACCAATCACCTCACCATGGCCATTTTACAAATGGGGTATTGACATCGCAGGACCTTTCCCCGTCGCAGCTGGAGGAATAAAGTTCCTCATCGTAGCCATAGACTACTTTACAAAGTGGATCGAAGCAAAAGCAGTGGTGAACATTACGGGAAACCAAGTCAAACGCTTTGTTTGGGATAATATTGTCTGTCGCTTCGGCCTACCAGGCGAGATCGTATCAGACAACGGAAAACAATTCTGTGATAACCCATTCAAAGATTGGTGCGAACAATTGAACATCACACAACACTTTGCTTCAGTCAAACACCCACAAACCAATGGCCTAGTTGAGCGCGCTAATCGCAGTCTAGGCGAAGGCATAAAAGCGCGCCTTGACAGACATAAAGGAAGATGGGTAGATGAGCTCTCGCACGTCTTGTGGGCGCATCGCACGACAATCAAAACCAGTACTGGCGACACGCCATTTTCCTTAGTCTATGGAACAGAAGCCGTCATACCAGCCGAGATAGGAATGCCAACTATACGTACGGCAGAGGTCAACGTCACAACAAATGACGAGGAACGGCGCGTAGACTTAGACATACTGGAAGAAAGACGCGAACGCGCAGCTATACGTGAAGCAAAGGCTAAGGCAAAAATGAAGAGGTATTATGATGCAAAAGTCAAAAACACTTCATTCAGACCAGGAGACTTTGTTTACCGCGCCAATGACGCGAGCCACGCAGAAGACACAGGCAAGCTCGGACCCAAATGGGAAGGACCTTACGAGGTCACAGACGCGCTCGGCAACGGCGCATACAGGTTGCGCGATATGGAAGGTCACGACCTGGCGCGCACTTGGAACATCTGCAATCTCAAAAAATGTTACTTTTAGGCTACGGCCCCTTCACAAACACACTTGCATCCTACGAGGTGCCCAATAAGTGTTTGTCTTTTTTCTTTCTAGGAATTGTATTTTCTATTTTTTTTCACTTACTTGCAAGTATTAATAAAATGTTATGGTTTCTAGCTAACTCCATAGCGCATTTTACTTTATTGCATATATGTCAATATTGTTTATTTTATATTTCTGCCTACATGGCGTGCATGCACCACTTAAAGACCCACGAAGGCATAAAGGATGAGTTAACCTACTAATTTACTCGTTGAATAAGAGGGTTGCAAACCCATCAACATTGGATCACGTATCCTTGCTAAGCGCCTTACTCTTGAGACGTCAAAGTAAGTTTCACATGCGCACCCCACGACGGATGCGCATATACCAAGTACACCGTACGAGCTTAGCAATATAACGAGCCAAGACACTTGGTCAAAAATAAAACTTAGCAAACAATGCAAGTATACTTAAGTTACGCACTTAAAAGACTTAGTCAAAAAATAAAACTTAGCAAACAATGCAAGTATACTTAAGTCACGCACTTAAAAGACTTAGTAAAATAATCAAACTTAGCAAACAATGCAAGTATATTTAAGTTACGAACTTATAACAAAATGTATCTTATTCCATATTAAATTACAAGGAAAAATACATAAACAACCTATATGCTATGGCGATGATCATGGCTCTCTTCTGGAGCGGCGGAACTCCCCGCCTCCTTCAGCTTACTCAACGTTATAGCATCCTTGAGCGACACAGTTGGAACACTCACAGCAACGCCATCAGATCGAGGAAGGTGCGCAGCACCGATGCCGCACATCACAGCCTTGCCCTTAATACCCTTCTTTATGGCAACCCTTTGCTCGTGACGCTCTAGCACCTCCTTCAAGGGGATTTCCTTCTCCAGTGCAAAAGGATTGAGGATATCACGGGGCCGTGCAAAAACTGGGACTTGGAGCTGCGAGACATCAGGTTTTAGATAATAATCTAACTCCTCTTCGGCATTCTCCCCAAGATGACGCTGCAACGTCAGACCCGCCATGAGCACATCTATGGGGTCATCTTGGTCGCGCTCCAACCTCCCTATATGCGGCAGCTCAAGAACCTTCAGCCCCGCCATCGCCTGCACCAGCTCGTCGTACGCCGTTGAGCTATAACCAGGAATCTCCGCCAAGTCTATCTCCAACAACTTGGCCTCACGGAGCTCCTCCATGGCCTGCGAACGGCCACGCGCTATCGCGCAGTGAACAACCTTCCCAAAGGCTTCCACCACCTCCGCAGACTCCAAAGTACTTAGAGCTGCCAGACGAAGCCCATGGCTGATCAACCACCTGCATTCACAAAGTGATAATAAGGTAAGATACGTAATAGGGCGAACAAGCAAATTTAAAAAACAAGGGTGTAAGAATACCTGCGCTCGGCTATCATAGACATAAGATGAGGATACAGCTCCTCGTCATACTCGATGCTGAGGGCGCGCAGCTTCTCCTCATACATCACGAGCGTCTTCTCCATGCGCTCCTTGAACTCTTGCAGGCTAGCATAATGCTCGGCCCTTTTTTCTTCAAGATACGACACAGACCACGACGTCTTTGCCTTTATCTGCTCGAGCTTCGACCTCGCATACTTCAAGTCAGCCAAAATGCTCATCTTATCTTGAGCAATCTTCTCAGCATAGGCCCTTGAGGCCCCCAGCTCCACTTGCGCATCAGCCAACTGCGCACGGAGGGTCACCAACTCCTCCTCCTTCTGGGCTAGAGCACGGCTCTCCCCAGCATACTTTCCCTTTAGCTGAGCAACAAGCTCAGCTTGGCGGGCGGTAGTCGCAGCCAGCTCATCCATCAGCTGCTGCGCCTCACCACCATCAGCAGCCTCGGTATCCCCCTCCTTGTTTTCGTTCTGCGGAGAGGAAACCTCATCATCCTTCGCGCCGTCATCCCTACGCGACAAAGATAGTAAATAACAATTACAACAAGTAATTGACAAAAAAAAAAAAAAACAAAAGGAGAAAAAGAGAAGGAATGCACACTTACAGAAACGGAGAAGCATCAGCCTTCAACCGTGCGCCGGACGTCGAAGTTTCTTCCGCGTTCGACCCTGCGTCTCTGATGACGTGTCGACGCCTCTTGCTGGTGCCACTGGTTCCAGCCTCTCCCTTGCGCTTTAAGTTCTGCGCAACCTCTTCCCTCAACACCTCCTCAGGTTTCAGGATCCGAATGCTGTCAGATGACCCTGAGCGCGCCTCCTCGTGCGCCACCTCCAAATCAGGCACCGCCTCCACAGTTGGGGCCACAACTACTTCAGGCGCACAACTCTGGACGGGCGTCACCACAAGTGGTGGCGTGTCCTCAGGGACCGTCGCAGGCAGAACAGTCAAGTGACCTGCAGTCGCATCAAGCAAGGGCTGCTCTCCTTCCCTCAGAGGACGCACCCCTATGGTTACCTGCTTTGGCCTATCCAGCTTGACCACCGCGAACAAATCCATCTCTGCGCATCAAGGGAAACAAGAAAGACAAAAAGGGATCAGTTATTAAAAGCACGAAGACAAGAATAACAGACTTACAAAGCATGAAGAATAAGGGATGAACACCCACCCCGGCCATCCTCACTTAAAAAAGTGGGAACCTCATCTGCAGCACCAAAATAAGCGCGGCTCAACCCCACGTGTACCAAAAACTCCTCCGGATAGGGGTTAATGGCCAGTCGATTGGCATCTAACGTTTGCGCGTCAGCGCGATTATAGGAACCGGGTGCGGGGCGCCCATCCCTTGGTAAGGTTTCCTGAGTATAAAACTCAAAGGGAGAGGGAAAGACTGCGTCATCCACCCAAAAGAAATACTCCCTCCAATTTTTTAGGGCGTCAACCTTTTCCGTATAACACTGAAGCGCCCCCTGGCGCTTCGCAAAGGAAACCCACCCATTTGACCACGTCGTGTGGTAAAAGGAGCGGAATAAATCTACAGTTGGTTCTATCGCAAGTAAACGACAGTTCACTTCAAAATTCGACACCTTCGCCGCACCTATATAGTGCAGCTGAGAGATGTGAAGGCGATAGTGATTGAGCAAATCGCTCAGAAAAATGGAAATGGGTACGCGGTAATTCGCATACTCAAAAAATTTCGTGTATAGACCTATCTTTCCTTCGGGGAAGTCAGCTATACACGCATCGACATCTGGAGCCTCTGGATGTACATCCAAAGGCACAAAATAGTCGGAAGAAAACTGCGTGACGTCCTCAATAGACAAAAAGGAGCGAAAGTCCTCTAATTGAGCAACCATTTTCATCTTAAAAATAAGTGGGACGCACACAAAGATTACCTACGAGAGTCAAAAGATTTTCTTGCAGAAAAATGCTCTAAAAAGAAGAAGAAAATGAATAGTGGTTGTATGTGTTTTACTGTGTGGTTAAAAAATGGGGCGGCACCCTTATATAGGGTGGTAAAACCCTAATTTCCCTCCACGTGGAATCCACTCACAGTAAATGGGTGGCTAGAAGATCAAAAGGTACATGCACTTTTTCCCGAATCCCAAGGACTACGTGGACACCACCCCCGACTTTCGAGGCATCCATTTTGAAATTATTAGGTGCATTGCACCTACAAAAAGGCGGTAAAATTAGTTCAACCCCCCGCCACGCTTACCGCTGATGGTATTAAGTCTAGTACCCACGGCTATGCGCCGCGCGCACTAGACTGGGGGGACATGATGACGTATAGCCTATATTTGGGCCACAAGCCCAAATGATAGACATTACTTACACCTAAACCCACTACGAATGGGCTACCATGACAATGGTATGGGCCGTAGTATTATTGCTTTGGGCTCATAAAGCCCAAAGGCCCAATCTAACCCACCGGGTAACGATAAGGATTATCTATTCAAGGAATAGATATCCTTACCTCGGATAAGCACCACGCGTGCGAAGAGTGAGGAGCAAGAAATACGGTTTCTTAGCCCCTATATATAGAATCACACGATTCTCATTAAAGGTACGATATACAACCCTAACTCTTCAACTAAACCCTAAATCGATTACTTACTCTCACGCCGGAGTCTAATCGGGGGAGACAATCCCTCGATAAGCCTAACGGTGTTGTTTATTTTCTTAGTGCGCAGGTAACAAAGTACTAAGAAGCTAATTGATATAAGAGCAAAAGCCCAATAACCAAGTACGCCCAACTTTTGTATCAACAATGCTAGTATACTAAATGGGGTGTAAAAATTAAAAGGAAAGGTAAACAAACACTATGCAATTAGATATTATACCGAATGAAGTCGTAATTTTAGGATTTGTTAAGCTTCATGTCGGTAGAGGATGAGAATGAAGGAATTTATAATTCAATGTAATTTGCATTTTAATTTTTTCTAAATATTATTTTTTAATTTACTTATAATAATTAGAAATAGGACCGATCACGATCCGAAAACCAGGTCGGACCGACCAGGACCGGACCGGACCGAAAACTGATTTGGTCCAAAAGTCCGGTCTAAGGATCAGACCGAAATGTTCGGTCCATGTCCGGGTCACGCCAATCCGATCCAACAAAGCATAATAATCAGGATTTGGGTGGTGGTGTTGTTGTATTAAATAATTTTTAAACGTTTGCAAAAACAATTCTTTTAGTGGTTGAATGAACATATCGATGATCAAAAACTATGGTTAAACGATTAAAACAATTATTTTAAAATGTTGTTTTAAACAATTGTGAAATACTGAAAGTCATTATTAGATAGTATATGTCTTTTTTTTTTTTTTTTTTTTTTTTTTTTTTTTTTTTTTTAAACGGCGGTATATGTCCCTTCTTAATAGTGACTTTCATTGTCCTTCATAATGACTTTGAGTGTCTTATTTGCAATTGTTCCATAACATTATGAATAAATGTATAGCATTGTTAATACTAGTTTTCGCAATTATTCCATAACATTAGGAATGAATGTATAGCTCTTTTAATACTATGACTACAAATGGTAGGATCAATGATAACGATCAATTCACCTACTGCAACCACGTCTCGTATTCCTGAAATTAAAGCTTACTTTAATGGTGTAGATACTCCCAATATCTATTGCTCCACGGTTATGTTTTTCTTTTGGGTAACCATTGTCTCCGACTTTTTAACCGACTAATCCACATAGTGTGAACCCACCGCCACAAGATTCGATCCGGGTAAAACCCTTCCTTTTAAGATGCACACGATATAATCAATATTCAGTAGTTAATAGTTCTAAATTCAACATAACCCACATTTTTATCATAAATAGTTCTAAATTTAGTAAGGAAAAAAAAGGCGTGCAATTTATATCGGCTTACATTCAATCTGAGATAGTGAGATGTATGCTTCAGTGATTTCTTGTATGTCGGTACGTGTTACGAACATTGATTCATGCAAAAAATATGTTATACAAGATGTTGGTGAAGTTGAGCAGATTAGTAGGCGACATCGTCAAGTGGGAGACGACGAAAATAAAGTTTTTACGAGGTAGCAGATTGTTTATTGATGAACATATCTTTTATGTACTACTTTCTTATCAACATATGTTGTTTGATGAACATCTTTAACATGAAGAACTTTTTTTTATTAACAATATGTACAAAGTAAAACTAAACAACACCACCAAGAAAACCACCACCGCCAACAAAAATACCTCCAACAGGAAAACTACCATCACAAACACCACCACCGCTGCCTGTTAATAATTTAGTGTAATTGATTGATATAGTCATGATATTTGAAAATGGGTTTGGAGGAACGGAGTGTACACCCATTAAGTGAATGACATCCCAGACCCAAAAGCGATATTTGCCTTAATCCGTAAATATTTTGACAATAATTAAGTGATTGAGAATATTAGACAATGTTATTTTTTAGAATATTCTTTTTAAGAATATTCTATTTAATTATTATATTAAAAATGTTCTAGGTATATGGCTCAGCATATTTTAAAAATATTCTCGTTAATTATTATATAAAGAATATTCTAGGAATATGCCTCAGCATATTCTAAGCATATTCTTTTTCTTATTATATTAGAATAACATATTGTAGTAATATGCCTCAACATATTCTAGGCATATTCTCATTCTAATTTCTATATATATAGAACAATTCATTTTTGTAAGAAACACACACAAAATTTCATGAGTTTAAATCTTTTTCTTTTGGGTGTCTCTTGATAAGAGAAATAGATACATGAGAAAATAGTCGAAACAAAAAATACTCTTTACCGAACGGGTTCTTGTATATTGCCAATATAAAGAACAAACTCTCTGTCTTATCCCAAAGTGATATTCGCGTAACCCAATCAATAAGGGTCGAATAATTACTTTTGGAAAGTGATACCACGATTCATTGAGATATCCGGTTATTGATTATCTTTACCCTGCTACACGAAAAACTAAAATCAAACACTGCCCCCGCCATTGTCGTCGTTGCCCGCGACTGTGACGGAATCCGAAACAAGTGTTTTTACTCGTTGCTATCAAAATTTGTGAAGGTTAAGTCATCCATCTTGCCGAAATGGACAAGAAAGATCAAAATATTGTGACTCTAGTCGTAGAAGATTATTTGCACGTTTCAAGAAGTTGCACGGACTACTCTATTTCCGTCAATGGAGCCGTCAAAGACTTTAGTTCAAAGCTTGGTGATGTTAGTAGTGGTTCCGCGTATATTCGTGAACATACAATAAGTTTTATACGAAGGTTTCAGTTTCCAAATTCGTGTTCGTTGTTAACGATTGAAGCGGAACAAGTGCTTAACTAAACCCGTGATAATTATAGACGTCAAGCAAGTTTCTTGAAACGGGTTTAGTTGGGTAAAAGGGCTAGTAATGTCATCTATTTTATTTATCTACTCATAGCATTTATATGCAGCGCCATTGATGCGGTTTCATCTCCAAACAACATCATCAAAACCATCATAAAAGCACTACCAATACCTGCCTTATTTGGCTCTCTAAGCTTATATCTCGAGGGTATTATTACTGATACAAAGGCGAAAATTTAGGTATTCAGTGCTATAAAACAACCATGTTAGGCTTACTATTGGATCTTCGGCGGTGCAAGATTAGTCATCATAAAGTAGTTTGGTTTATTGATGCCATGAATTTGGAATTGTTTGAGACATTAGTTGAAGAATAAGAGCAGTTTATAATGATGGAAGGTTTAGATTCACTTATTTCTATCTACAAGAAGAATATGATCAATCCAAAGCTTACATCATGGCAAAAGCCGAAGATGTGTTAAAACTTGATGAAAGAAAAGCATTTTGTACATTTTTTGTTTGAGAATTGTTTATAGAGAAACATTTTATAGGTTTAGAAATTCTTTTGTTGTAAATTACAATTTGATCTTTATAGTTCACTTTTGTACTAAATGGCATTAAATCAATGGGTAAAAGTTTTGTTCCATTTTGAAATATTTCTTATTTGATATTATTTGCATTCGAAAAGCATGTATTGTACAATTTACATATGTGTTTCACAGTTTCAACCCTTGTGTTATTGTGGAAGAAGGGAACCGTATGATAGTGGCATGAGCACTTATAGTTTTTCATGTTACTGAAAAGGTTTATATATGATGCAGGACGCAGAAGCGAATTTTGTAAAACTCTAATCCAAAGGTAATAAACGAGGTAAAACCTCGAAGGAATAAAATCTAAACAATAAAATAACTCTTAAAACACAAGTTTATTAATAATCCAAAAGAGTATTATAATGATAATGAGCCCTATATTTAAATGGTAGTAAAACTTGCAGAAAAATAACCTAATGAAAGTAAAAACCAACTTAAACATAAAAAGGAAAATTCTAAAATTGACACTTTTACAACGTAAAAGGATTGTTTACGTATGATACGTAAATCGGTTTAAAGATGGGATGTGAATGGTTTTGTTGTTTCGTTTCGCATGTAGAACGGTAAGGACCTGATGAGATTGATAAGGATCAAGAAGTTCGGGTAACACTTAAACAAATACCATACTTTACACATGTGAGACAATATTTGCCCAAGTGTGTGAAAACTTATGAAGTTGTGTGTGTTGCCCTCTATTTATAGAGAGGCGAGTAGGGTTTAGATATAAACCTTTAAGAAATGATCAACGAATGTGAGGAAGCCAGGTGTTGATAGTGGTGATAGTTTACAAACTGTAAGTGCGTTTTGTAGAAAAGACGATTATAAAAGTGGGTTTGTAAGGGTTTGTGATGAAATGAATTAATGAGCGAGATATGGGTTGATCAAGATTATTTATGTTCTCGTGCGACGTGCAATGAGTAACAAGATTTTGGTTTTCATTTGTCTCAGTTTCCTTTCTTGTGTTTTTATAAAAAAATTAAAGATCAAGAGATGTATGAGCCTTTTATTTTCAAATATGTGTTATGAAAATAAATTTGTTCTTAATTGCTGACGTTGATGAGTATATGGTCAGAATATTTAAAAAATCTGGGTAATTTTCTTAGGGCATGCTTGGTAGAGAGAAATTTAGGGAAATGAAATGGAGTAAAGATTGGTAATTCAGAGAATAGAAATCAGTAGAGAATTTTGATGAATTCCACTGTTTAGTAATAACAAAGACTTGACCCAAGAAATAAGCAATAATTTTTTAACCATTTTTTTGAACTACACTAAACACATGATAATTTTGTATGAACCAATTAAAACACAAAATGCTCAAACTAAAGCATCATCAGACCTCATATTGGTAGTTTAAGTTTACTATATGTATAGTTTTATATCACTACAACCGCAAAAGATAAATCTCATAATCAAATTACATAAACTTAGTAACATGAAACAATTTTGTAATAAAAAATTGAAGTTAGGCAGTGACCATTTACTAAGCAAAATGATATTAACTTTGGGCGGTGACCACCAGGTGATGATGGAGATCGGAAAAAATGGGTTTAGGGGATATTCATTTTGGGGATAGGGCACCACTAATTCATGAAGAGTGATGGAAATGTGAGAGTCACGTGATGTAACCCTGCCACATTTCTTTTTGACATTTGACCATTGACTAAAAAAGAAGGACACGTCGAATTTCTTATTTATTGGGATGGAAATCAATTTACACTAACAATTTCCCATGACAACCAAACAATGGAATTGACACTTATTTCAATTCTTTTCTTCAATTTCTCCCTGCCAAACACACTCTTAAATCGTATTTAAAATTAATTGCAAATTCAAGAGAAAAATGAAATGGGGAAAAAAACGAAGGTATTGTTGTCATTTTAATAATGTTTGACTAACAGTCAACGAAAAATGGACGAGGAGAGTGTAACAAAATGTGAACAGTAATGGCAAAATTTGAAATTAATTCTTGAGAGTGGCTGGGATTGCAAATTTTGGAAACCGAATGAACGAAATTTGTAATTTACCCTAAAATAAGTTTTGAGGTGCCGTTGAAATGATAAACGTAGAAGTAAAATGCGAGAAGGAGAAGGAAGTTTAGGGCTTTAGAAAGAGGTATGTCGTCTGGTTCTTCATTCGAAAAATCAAAACAAATAAAAATGTTTGAATTTTTCAAGTCTTATATCACCGGTGAATTGAAACAACAAAAGCCATTTGTTCTTCCATCTCCTATTCCTCAATGCCCCCAAGGTACACTACTCTATTTTTTTTACCTTCTATAGAAGTTAATCTATTAAATTACGATGGTCCAATTTGTATTGCAATATATGAAGCCCCAATTTTACTTATAGGGCGTTTGGATTAGCTTATTAGCTGGCTTATGGGCTTATTTGATTTTGGAAAAGCCGATAAGCTCACTTTTTAGAGCTTATTAACTTTAGCTTATTGCTTAAGCCAATAAGGTGAAATTGATAAGGTCATAATAAGCTTCAATAAGTGAGCTTATCGGCTTTTACAAAGTCAAATAAGCCCATAAGCCGGCTAAATAAGCTGATCCAAACATCCCATTATATAACTTTTCTTTAATTATTACAGGACAAAAAAAAAAAAAAAAAAAAAAAAAAAAAAAAAAAAAAAAAAGCTGTTATTTTTTTTGTTGTTGTTTCAATGGATCAGGTGAAGGTGCTTTTGGTACGGGAAGAAAAAGGCTTAACGGAGAACTAGAGCTGGCTATGGTGACAGATTTCGAACCCATATGGTCTATCACCCCAGAAAAAGATGCTGCAAACAAGGGTGTTACATTTTATAAACCCGTGTCAATACCAGAGGGCTTCTTTGCCCTTGGCCACTACAATGAGCCCACCCGTGATAAACTTCGAGGTGCCTATGTTCTTGTTGCACGAAATACTACTACTCGTGACTCTCTGATGAGGCGAAAAATGATCCGTTTTTAGGGGGTCATTTAAGCCCGAATCCGACTTTATTTGATCAAATATTGCCCTAAATCGTTCCTTTTGTGATTTTAGGTGTTTGGAGAGTGAATTCTGGAAAAGAAGCCATTTTGGACGTTTTTGGAGCATAAAAGTGAAGAAAACGGCAAAGTACCAAATTTTCATGTTGAAGATACAAGGTGACGGCGTCAAGAGTAATATCTTGACGGCGTCAGACATGAAGATTAAAATACCAAAGGTGGTGACGGCGTCAAACGCCTTCATGACGGCGTCAAAGTGGCAAGAATAAAATATCGTGGTCGGTGACGGCGTCACATAGGCCGTCATAAGTAGATCAAGGCCGTCCGAGGAAGTATATGGCGGCGAGGTGACGGCGTCACATGTAACTCTTGACGCCGTCAGCCTACTTTTCCTGTATATAGTTTTCTAGTTTTTTCATTAAAAGGAGAGAAGTTTTGGTGAAACCCTAAAGACGAATTTGGTGCCTCTTTTACAGGTTTTTCAAGGGTTCCAAACCCTTGATACCTTGCATTGTAATTGAGATAAGTGTTCTTCTAATTCAATCAATATGTCTATGTGTTGGTTGTTTATCTCTTGTTCTTGTCTCAATTCAATTATGCTAGGCTAGATCTCTCTTGTGTTTGCTTAGATCTAATGAAACCTAGATGTTGATTATGTGTTGATTACTTGTTTATTCTTGTTCTTGGATGAATGATTTATATGTTAGGCTTAAGAAAACTGGCAGATCTCCAAATGGTAACATGCTTGAACGTCTTAAGAAACATGAACCGAGGCGTACTAGGTCTTTATTGGTTGTATTTAATGCATGAGCCACTGTTTACAATCCCTATAGTTGTGCTGGGTCATGGTGTAGGAGGAGATAAGAGCTCATAGAGTTGGGGAGTTATGTATGCCACCCCACGAATGGTATTAAGGAATACAATCCGTCATCCATACAAGTATAACAAGTAATTAACGTGTAAAAGATATCTAGGGAGTAGTGAAGTCTAAGTAAACACAATTTCTCCAATTACTGCTCACAACCTTAGTATAATTTAGTTTAATTTCATTTTCAGTATTTTATTTTGAATATATCTTAGCTTTGGGTTAGTTGAATAGCAACTAATTCCGCCCACTCCTTCAAAAACCGAGATTTTAATTGCTTTCTAAAAAATATAAAAACACAAAAATAATCATCCCTCACCTCTAGAACTAGTAAATTAGGTTTTCTAATCCTAGCGACACTATTCCTAAGCTGAACGATCAATCCCCCGGTACTTGTCACTATACTATACTACAACGATCAGGTACACTGCCTGGTGGGGGTTGTAAGCTTCTCGAGATCCCTCGAGAGGTAAAGCAAGGTGCGATTCCCACTCATCAAGTTTTTGGCGCCGCAGCTCGGGGAATAGTTATTGTCTAGGTTAGGATTTCTTTTTATTAGGTCTACTTGCTAGATTCCTTTCTAGTAAGATATTTATTTTTATTTTTTAGGTCTTCTTTAGTCTATCTTATTTCTTCGTGCCTTTGTTCGTAACTCTTCACCATCCACCATCATGGCAACCAACGAATTTTCCAACCTTAGGATCACTAGGAGTCGTAGCACCACTAAAGACCTTGTCTTGCCTTATGCAGAACCCGAAAGAGAAATGTGTAGGTTAAGACGAACTCACTCAACACCTGAACCATCCAGCATTGCTATCGACTTTGATGCACCTCTCTCTGAAGAAAATTCAGAAAATCACATCACAACCCCTAGCTCCCACAACGAGATGAATACCCCTATAATACCTCCTCCTAAGCGTCTCAAGGACTACTCTTCCCCAACTCCTCGTAGGTTTTCCAATGCCATTGTCTACCCAAACGAACACACCAACGAGGTCTTGCATGCAAATGATGTTTGGCTTGTCAAAAGTGTGTGTAAATTCCACGGACTTGATGAGGAAAATCCAATCCAACACATCAAGGACTTCCTAAAAATAGTGGACACCATCCATACGGATGGGGCTACTAGAAACACATCCCGACTGCGATTCTTCCCTTTCACCTTATACGAAAAAGCCCAAGAATGGTATAACAAACTCCCTTCCGAATCTATTTTCACATGGGAGCAACTCATATCCAAGTTCTATGAGAAGTTCTTTCCACCTGGAAAAACCTCAGCATTTAGGGATAGGATCCTTCGTTTCCGAAAGGGGAAGGATGAACCCTTCCATAAAGCGTGGACTAGATTCAAAGATTTAATAAGACAAGTTCCACATCATGGCATTGAACTTTGGCTCTTGGTCCAAATCTTTTACGAAAATATCTCCTCTAATGACCGGAACGGAATTAACCAATCTAGGAAAGGAAGATTGGCCAATCTTAGTGCCGAAGAAGGATGGGATAGGATTGAAGAATATGCTCAAGATCAGGATGACACTTGGGATGAACCTGAGTCGACTGTCAGCATTTCTGAGATCACCGCGGATCGGTTGAGCAAAATTCACAAAAGAGCGGAATACATAGCTGGATCGCGGTCACCTAAACAGCTGTCGAATCCCTACCTGATCTGCGATTACTGTGGAGGCCCGCATGAAGTAGAAGAATGCGGAGGAGCAGCCACAACTGAACATGCATGCTTGTCAGGAGGGGACATTTATGCTGACCCCTCCCTCTTACCTTTTTACCAAAATGACGATTACACCCTTTGGGGAAATCTGGTAAGGAGAAGAGAAGGGGAGGAAGGCCCTGAATTCAAAATCAGGAGCAATTTCGAAGATGACCTTGGTCACTTCACTCAAGAAAAAGACTTGCAAATGAAAGGGCTTAATGAGCTTTTCGTTGAGCAGCAGGAGGGTATTGGAGAATTTTTCAACAAGCTTAACTCAGCCTTAGATCACCTCCAAACGCCGTTAGAAAGAAAAAAAAGACCCCATGCTCGCGATAACCACACGAGCTGGAACGACAACCAAGGATCCCCCTTACCCAAACTCGTCCCCCGTCACCCTCGATTCAGACAAACCTGGGGAGGAGGAGCAGGATGTCGGCATTGGCACCCCAGACCAACCGCCCGTGACAACCCCTTCCCCATCAGCCCTTCCTAACCCACCTGTGAGAATTCCATACCCATCCCGATTAAGGAACCAGAAAACTGAGAATGATAACAAGAGGTTCTTGTCATACCTAAAAGACTCTGTTGTCACCATACCTCTCCTTGATGCTTGCTATCACATGCCAAAGTATAGCGCATACTTCAAAAAGCTGCTCGCTAACAGGAAGAAGCTCGAGGGTCTTGTAACCCTGGGGGAAGAATGCTCCGTGGTAACCCATCGAGGGCTACCAAAGAAGGTAGACGATCCGGGCAGCTTCACCTTGCCTTGCTCCATAGGACCTCTATCAATCAAGAATGCTCTCGCCGATTTGGGAGCAAGTATCAATCTCATGCCTCACTCTATGTTCCGTAAACTAGGATATTCTGGATTGAAGTCTACCCGTATGAACATCCAACTAGCCGATAGATAAGTCAAGTTCCCCGTAGGGATATGCGAGAATGTGCTAGTCAAAGTTGGGAAATTCAAATTCCCGGTCTACTTTGTAATCCTGGATATGGAGGAGGATGACTTGGTCCCTATCATCTTAGGTAGACCATTTCTTGCTACCGCTCGTGCAGTCATCGATGTCTACGATGGCAAATTAACCTTACGAGTGGGAGACGATAGCACAACCTTCGACATTAAGGATTCTATGGACTTTATCGGGGAAGTAAATGAACTCACAGATGTCATTGATAGTTGCATCGATGAACAAATCGATGAAGGCTGGCTACGGGACGAAAGTTTTCTGCCTTTGCTAGAGGTGGAAAAGACGGAGAATGTTAATGCAGTCTCCTTCTACCCCAGAAAAGAGGCAACGGAGCATCTCGAGCTCCGAAAGCCCGAAAACAAGCTCAAACCTTCTATTATCGAGCCCCCTGACGTAGATCTTAAAGAGCTCCCTAATCATTTGGAATATGCCTTTCTTCAGGGGGAGGACCAACTCCTGGTAATCATAAACTCTTCCTTGGAAAAAGAACAAAAAGTTAAACTCTTAGAGGTCCTAAAAAAATACAAGGGGGTACTCGCATGGAGTGTGGCCGACATTAAGGGGATTGACTCAACTTTTTGCACCCATAAGATTCTTATGGAGGAAGATTATAAACCTGCTGTGCAACCCCAGAGGCGAGTGAACCCTAACATTAAGGAAGTGGTAAAGAAAGAAGTTATCAAGCTTTTGGATGCAGGACTGATTTACCCGATCTCGGATAGCCCATGGGTCAGTCCTGTGCAGGTTGTACCTAAAAAGGGTGGAATGACTGTAATAAAGAATGATAAGGGTGAGATGGTGCCCCAGACAACTGTCACTGGATGGCGGGTGTGCATCGACTATCGAAAGCTCAATGATGCCACGAGGAAAGATCACTTTCCCTTACCATTCATTGATCAGATGTTAGAGAGATTATCTGGACACGAGTACTATTGCTTCTTGGATGGATTCTCTGGATATTTTCAAATCCCCATAGCACCCGAGGACCAAGAAAAGACCACGTTTACTTGCCCCTATGGAACATTTGCCTACAAAAGGATGCCTTTTGGGCTATGCAATGCCCCCGCCACCTTCCAACGTTGCATGACCGCAATCTTTCACGAACTCATGGAAGACAACATGGAAGTTTTCATGGATGACTTTTCAGTCTTCGGAAACTCCTTCGACCGCTGTCTTGCTAATTTAGAAAAGATGCTTAAACGTTGTGAGGAAACCAACTTGGTGTTAAACTGGGAAAAGTGTCATTTCATGGTAAAGGAAGGGATTGTGTTAAGGCATAAGATCTCAGGGAACGGAATAGAGGTGGACCAAGCTAAAGTTGAAGCTATATCTAAGCTACCATACCCCATGACTGTTAAGGCAATACGCAGCTTTTTGGGGCACACCGGATTTTATCGGAGATTCATAAAAGACTTCTCAAAAATTGCCCGGCCAATGACTCAGTTGCTTGTGAAGGATGCTCCATTCGATTTTTCCCAAGAATGCAAAGATGCTTTCAATCTCCTAAAAAGAGAACTCACTCAAGCTCCAATCATGATCACACCCAACTGGGAGTTACCATTTGAAATCATGTGTGACGCCAGCGACTACGCCGTCGGGGCTGTATTAGGTCAACGACGTGACAAGCTTTTCCAACCTATTTACTACGCTAGCAAAACCATGAATCCCGCTCAAGAGAACTACTCCACCACCGAAAAAGAATTATTAGCCGTAGTATTTGCATTCGACAAATTCCGACAATATCTTGTCCTTTCAAAGACAGTCGTCTTCACTGATCACTCAGCTCTTCGATATCTGTTTGCAAAGCAGGATGCCAAGCCACGACTAATTCGGTGGATCTTGTTATTACAAGAATTCGATGTTGAGATTCGCGATAAGAGGGGGCAGAGAATCTAGCCGCAGATCATCTATCTCGTCTTGAAAACCCCTTGGATAAGCACGATAGAAGTGAGATTAGGGATTCGTTTCCTGACGAACAACTAATGTCAATGATGGATTCGGAGCCGTGGTACGCCGACTTTGCTAATTACTTCGCGAGTAGATGTAGGCTTGTTCCAGAACACCTGACTAAGTACGAGAGGAAGAGGTTCTTTTCCCAACTAAAATACTACTTCTGGGATGAACCCTTTTTATTCCGAAGGTGTCCTGACCACATTATAAGGCTTTGTGTTTCGGAAAATGAGGCAGTTAAGATTATGAGAGAATGTCACTCTGGTCCCTCTGGCGGGCATCATGGGATAAACGTTACCGTTCGAAAGATTCTCGATGCGGGATTCTATTGGCCCACAATTTTCCGTGATGTAAAAGAAATGGTGCAGGCGTGCGATGCATGTCAACGAGCCGGAAATATATCACATAGGGATGAAGCACCTCAGAACTTTATACAAGTTTGTGAAGTATTCGATGTTTGGGGGATTGACTTCATGGGACCCTTTCCCTCCTCAGGGGGAAACGAGTACATCTTAGTCGCTATTGACTATGTTTCGAAATGGGTTGAGGCACAAGCCATTAGGACCAATGATGCAAGAGTAGTAATTCATTTCCTGAAAAAGCTTTTCGCAAGATTCGGGATTCCGAAAGCTCTCATCAGTGATAGGGGGACACATTTTTGCAATGCACAAATGGAAAAGGTCATGAAGAGGTATGGAGTACCCCATCGATTCTCCACCGCCTACCATCCACAAACCAATGGCCAAGTTGAAAACACCAATAGAGCTATCAAAAGAATACTTGAAAAAACGGTTAGTCAAAACAGAAAGGACTGGTCATTCAATCTCGACGAAGCCTTATGGGCTTTCCGAACTGCTTACAAAACACCTATTGGAACGACCCCATTCCGCATGGTGTATGGTAAGGCATGTCATTTACCGGTAGAATTAGAACACAAGGCTTATTGGGCGCTTAAGGCATGCAACTTAGATTATACAACTGCTGGGAATAATAGGTTTTTGCAGTTACACGAGTTTGATGAGCTTAGACTGGAAGCCTACGAATCCTCCATCACATATAAAGAGAGAGCTAAAAGATGGCATGATCAAAGAATTAAGAAACCCAAAGAATTTTCAGAAGGAGACAAGGTCCTATTATACAATTCTCGGTTGAGATTATTCCCGGGAAAACTTAAGTCTAGATGGTACGGGCCGTTCACGGTAAAGAATTCTTCTAGATTTAGAGCGGTAGTGTTAATTGATGATGAAGGTAGGGAATTCACGGTTAACATACAACGTGTAAAACATTACCAAGAAAATAACAATGAAATGATTAATGAGGAGGATGTGATGATTGATGATGAGATCACGTAGTAACCCATGACTTTGAGTCTAGCTACAAGACTCGTAAATAAAGAAAAGCGCTTCTTGGGAGGCAACCCATGTTTTGTGTGATTTTATTTGTTTGATTGTTATTTGTTTCCGTATGCATGTTTTATTTTTATTGTTGGCTGATCATGTTTCTCAATTAAAATGTGGAAATACTTTATTATGTTGTTTGGCCTAGTCTTAACTCCAACCTAAAGGTATTTTTGCAAAAGATAAGTGTAAGGGGAAACCCCAAATATGTTTTTAAGAAACAAACCGATCATGATTCTCCACAATATTTAAATGAACATGTATATTCGTAATTGTTAGAGTCAAATGCTTGTATTGAGTCATAATGAAGTTTTGCAGGATTTTCCAGGAAGTAGGACCAAGTTTTTCCAGAAATTTTCCGGAAACTTAACATAAGAATTTCTGCAGGTCCATTCTGACGGCGTCAGAGTATTACTCTTGACGGCGTCAGGAGTTAAAAATCTGGAAATTTTACCGGTTTTGTTTTTCTAACGGAGTCTTATGGTTTTTGTGAATTATTAAGTTTTATAATCTCCAGGAAATCTGCAAACTTCATTCCACAAGCATTATATCTTACTTTGTTTTCTAGGATTTAGTAACTTATATAGGATGCCGCCGATTTTACGCGAGGTTGCCTTGTCTATTGTTGTCAGGATTTACAGGTTATTTATGACAAGAAGATGATTTATACTCTGGAAGGGAAGCTTTGATTGTTCGTTTTCTTGGAGGAAGATTTAACCTGGTCAACCTAAAATCCATACCGAGCGAATCAGGGGAGTATTTGATTTCATTCTCTTTACTTCTTAACTTTTACATTCTTTACTTGAACATTGGGGACAATGTTCATATTAAGTGTAAGGGGAGGGTAAAAATATGATACCTTACATATGCATTTTCGCTTGAGTTTGTTTTGTCTGATAGTAGATGTGTAATAAAACTACGAGAAATACTTGTTAGTGTAATTTTAGCGCCAAATTTAAAATTTTTTACAACATTTAGGAGTGAAACTTTAGCCATAGCAAGCGTCTCATGGATAGGAGATTGTATGACTAGCACATAACCGTATATTCAGAAAAATTTTCCACCCAAAAATGTGAGGTTCGCCTTTAGATTTGATAGGAAAAGCATTCATTATTAGTGCTTATGAGTGTACCGGTAGCATTTAGATTCTAGAACTTGCGTTAGTGATGCATCCCGAGACCGCTAGTGAGACTACATTCGTGTGGTAGGATTTACTACATGATAAGAGGCATTAGGATCACCCTTGTGTTAAACCCGTATTATAATTACTTGACCATTTAAGTCATATTACTTGGCTAGTTAAGTCAACTAATTTTTCCCACACCCTTAGCGTTGTACTCATTTTTAGTACACGAAACCCCTAGTGCACCCCTCCGAGCCTATCTTTTCGTTTCTAACTTTAAGCATTTTACTTAAAGGAAGAATTTGTTACACCCCACTTAAATGTACAACCAAATCGCCTTAGCCTTCCGTGTATGCGCTCATTTTTAGTGCATTATTGTTATTTGTTAAACCCTAAGTTAACTTTCTAATTGATTACATGGTTGCTAAGTCGAGTCATATCCTTGTACATATTGTTTTGGGACGATTGGGACTCATGGGTAAGTACTTATTTTATGGAGTAATGGGGAAGAACATCATTTATTACCCTCATATATACGTTAATCTTAAAAGTGCTCCAAGTGTTTTGATTTTCTTAATTCGAGTCATTAGAATAGTTTAATGTAAAGTATGTAAAGATTCAAGTGTAAGGGGAATGCTCATACCCCTATGATGTATTATTTTGGATGGTAGGGTAAGAGTGTATGCAAAAAAAAAAAAAAAAAAAAAAAAAAAAAAAAAAGAAAAAAAAAATCGAAAAAAAAACAAGAAAAAGAAAAAAAAAATAATAAAAAAAAAAGAAAAAGAGAAAAAAAAACATACGGACTACCATCCCGTTTTTATTCTATGTTCACTTTATGTTTTTGTTATTTTTTATTTTAAGTCGAGTCTAGTCTTGGCTTAGCAACGCCACCTTGTACATGTAATTAACCAAGATTGTTAACTCGCCACCAGTAAAACTTCCTTTATCCAACAAAACCGTGTAATTCATATCCCTATACCTAACGTTACAACCCTTTAAAAGACCTCTTTGATAGTTTATCCTAGGTGCTTACGCCATGTGGTGGAGGTTTGATCCTTTCCCAAGCCTATGGTAATCTATTTTGTTATGACAGGTAGTGAGAGATATCTTCCATTTCCATAATGTTATATTACTTTATTACACCCGAGAGATGTGAGTATCTAAACACTCTTTGTGAGGTGCTTGTGTATGACCTCCGTGCTTGTCTATTGGTCTTTAGTGGAACGATTATTTGTTGTAATTACTTTTATATTAGTGTTAAATGACCCCTAACTTGTCTTTTGAGTAGAATAAAAGCGCATTTGCTTGAGGACAAGCAAATCACAAGTGTAAGGGTATATGATGAGGCAAAAAATGATCCGTTTTTAGGGGGTCATTTAAGCCCGAATCCGACTTTATTTGATCAAATATTGCCCTAAATCGTTCCTTTTGTGATTTTAGGTGTTTGGAGAGTGAATTCTGGAAAAGAAGCCATTTTGGACGTTTTTGGAGCATAAAAGTGAAGAAAACGGCAAAGTACCAAATTTCCATGCTGAAGATACAAGGTGACGGCGTCAAGAGTAATATCTTGACGGCGTCAGACATGAAGATTAAAATACCGAAGGTGGTGACGGCGTCAAACGCCTTCATGACGGCGTCAAAGTGGCAAGAATAAAATACCGTGGTCGGTGACGGCGTCACATAGGCCGTCATAAGTAGATCAAGGCCGTCCGAGGAAGTATATGGCGGCGAGGTAACGGCGTCACATGTAACTCTTGACGCCGTCAGCCTACTTTTCCTATATATAGTTTTCTAGTTTTTTCATTAAAAGGAGAGAAGTTTTGGTGAAACCCTAAAGACGAATTTGGTGCCTCTTTTACAGGTTTTTCAAGGGTTCCAAACCCTTGATACCTTGCATTATAATTGAGATAAGTGTTCTTCTAATTCAATCAATATGTCTATGTGTTGGTTGTTTATCTCTTGTTCTTGTCTCAATTCAATTATGCTAGGCTAGATCTCTCTTGTGTTTGCTTAGATCTAATGAAACCTAGATGTTGATTATGTGTTGATTACTTGTTTATTCTTGTTCTTGGATGAATGATTTATATGTTAGGCTTAAGAAAACTGGCAGATCTCCAAATGGTAACATGCTTGAACGTCTTAAGAAACATGAACCGAGGCGTACTAGGTCTTTATTGGTTGTATTTAATGCATGAGCCACTGTTTACAATCCCTATAGTTGTGCTGGGTCATGGTGTAGGAGGAGATAAGAGCTCATAGAGTTGGGGAGTTATGTATGCCACCCCACGAATGGTATTAAGGAATACAATCCGTCATCCATACAAGTATAATAAGTAATTAACGTGTAAAAGATATCTAGGGAGTAGTGAAGTCTAAGTAAACACAATTTCTCCAATTACTGCTCACAACCTTAGTATAATTTAGTTTAATTCATTTTCAGTATTTTATTTTGAATATATCTTAGCTTTGGGTTAGTTGAATAGCAACTAATTCCGCCCACTCCTTCAAAAACCGAGATTTTAATTGCTTTCTAAAAAATATAAAAACACAAAAATAATCATCCCTCACCTCTAGAACTAGTAAATTAGGTTTTCTAATCCTAGCGACACTATTCCTAAGCTGAACGATCAATCCCCCGGTACTTGTCACTATACTATACTACAACGATCAGGTACACTGCCTGGTGGGGGTTGTAAGCTTCTCGAGATCCCTCGAGAGGTAAAGCAAGGTGCGATTCCCACGCATCACTCTCCTCGTCCCCCTTTAAAGTTACCTCTGGATTACAACCTTATATGGATGTCTTTGAAGGAGAAAGTTTTTGTATGGGAACCCATCCCCCATGTAGGTTATCGAGCTTTAGGATTTGTAGTCACCACTTGTAGTAACGTTGGATATCAAATCGAGCCTCATGTACAACTGGTTAGGTGTGTTCGAGAGGACCTTACTCTAGATGCTCAACACATTGTTGCTACCAATTGGACTCTTACTACACATTCTAAAGGTGTTTCTGTAAACCCGTCATTTTTTTTGGTATGGATATAAATTGTGGTGATGTATTGAATCTTTGTTGCTTGAAGAATTCAAACCTTGAAGCAACTATGCCAAATTTGGAGCAAGTAAAGGCGTTAATCCATCATTACGGGCCCACCGTTTACTTCCATCCCGACGAGGTTTACTTACCCTCCTCAGTGCCATGGTAATTTGAAAACTGCTTTTCGGATGGTTTTAAACACGGGTGTCTCAAAACTGCAGAGGTTTATGTTCAAGTTAAACCAGCTATAGGTGGTGCTTTTACCGACATAGTTATGTTGATTTATTTTCCATATGTTGGGCTGGACACGGTTACTCTCAAGCTATTCAACCTTAACATCGAGATGATGAATAAGAAGACTGGCGAACACGTCGGCCATTGGGAGTACTTCACCCTTCGGATAAGCAACTTCAACGGTCGGCTTTGGAGGGTGTATTTACCATATCATAGTGGAAAAAAATAAGTCGAAGCTACTTGTTTAGAGTTTATCGAGGGAAGCAATAAGCCGATTATTTATTCCTCCAAGTTCAGGCACGCGAGTTTTCCCAATGCTGGGACGTACATTCAAGGCCGGCTGACGAACTTCGGGATCGGGGTGAAGGACGACGTTGCTAAAAGTGATATGTTTATTGACACAAGCAAAAAATATAAGATTGTTGGGTCGGAGTATCTTGGTGATGGTGCTGTGGTAGAGCCCGAATGGATGCGAGAACTGTGTCACCAATCGATGTGCGCCCACCTCATAAATGAGTTGATTGATCATTTTATAGTATGCCTTATCTATTAGACTCTATATGATATGTATTTTGTTATTCTGATACATTTCAGATTTTCGGTTTAGGTTATTTATTTATTTATTTCATGTCAGGTTTTTCGTACAGTTGATAGTTGTCATATCTATGAACCATGTAAATTTCATTTGAATATTTATTTATCTTGTGGGCAAATTACGTTAATAATGTTGGTTTGTTATTAGCCTTCAATTTCCGAACTCAATAATAATATATATATTTTTCTGTTTAATAGTATGTAGGATTTGATGTTGTATTTACAGTCAAACTTGGAAATTTGCGTTACGTGCTTGAATGAATAAGATATCAAATTAGTTTTAAGAAAGATTTGTATTGAATACTTCTGATTGATAGTATTCTTTTCAGTGTTACCAACTTTATGTTAATCTTCTCTAAACTTTATACCATTTTGCAGAATATCCTTTTCTAGCAATTGATGTATTTCAGGTTGATTCAGTGGACTTGTTTCCTCTACGAATTTACTGGAACTAGCCGAGACGTTCTTCTCAACTATCTGGTTCACAAGCACTCAATGGAGCTTACGGTTTGAGCCCAAGAAGCCAGAATGTCACACTTTGTATTTTGAAGTGATCCTGATGATATAAGTATCTCTGCGAAGATTGACCAAAGGTGTCCTGGCCTTACTCCATTTTCTTGAGAACCTTCTGGTTTGGACCAGAAAAGCAAGGTTAACCAGCCACTTTTTGGCGACCCTGGTACTGTTTTTGGAAGAAAGAACTCCAGTTTTTTGAGTAAACGTAATCCTAGATTCAACTCTACTATATTCTTCTCAGATGGTTCAGTAAGGATCTGATCCTCTTAGTTTTCTTGTCTGGGAGGGGTTAGTCATCTCTTTTACATGTCCATCGTCCATCCTGGAGTTCATTTTTGTTGGTTCCAGAAATACCAAATGGTGGTCTAGATATGCTTCTTCATCCTTTTGGATTGCAAGGAGCATTTTGACCAACTATTTATTCTTCTCTGAACAAAGGATTTGTACGACAAAGGGGTAGGGACTTTAGAGGTGTAGTTTTCCCAATGGAGCATTTTTATGAATCTTATTGTTGTAAAAGATGTCCAAGTATGTTATATCATATACTCCAATATGCTGCTGAATGCAAGTTTTATGTGATTCTATTTTGGAGGCTAATATTAGAAACTCCTTTAATAAACTGAGTAAAACTTATAACTGATCTTTTTTCCATCTTCCTTTGTTTGGGCAAACTGAGTAAAACTTATAACTGATCTTTTTTCGTCTTGGAATAGTCATTAATGTCTTTTCATCTATAAGTATACTTTTTGATGCCCCTCCTTAATAGTGACTTTCATTGTCCAAGATAGGGTTGGGCATTATAGACCGTGGACCGGACCTAACCGAGAAACTGGACCGAATCGGACTGACCGTACCAGACTAAACATATTTATGTCCGGTCTTGGGTCCACTATTTTCCTCATTTTCGGTCGTCGGTCCTATTCGGTCTTACGCACAACCGCTATTATGGTTTGTTGGATTGGACCGATCGACGAACCGAACCGGACTGACTTGGACCTAAACCTAATATTTCGGTCCGGTCTTTGGTCTAGACTTTTGGATCAAATCTGTTTTCGGTCCGGTCCTGTTCGGTCTGGTTCGATTTTCAGACCGTGTTCGGCCCTAGTCCAAGAAATCACTTTCAGTGCCCCTAATAATGACTTTTAGTGTCGTATTCGGCTATTCGCAATTGTTACATAACATTAGGAATAAATGTTTAGCGTTATTAATAATTTATACTAGTATTTCCAATTGTTACATAACATTAGAAATAAATGTTTAGCATTATTAATAATTTATACTAGTATTCCCAATTGTTCCATAACATTAGGAATACATGTATAGCATTATAAATAATAGTGCTCGCAATTGTTCCATAACATTATAAATAAAACTAAAACATTACTAATACTACGACTACATATAGCAGGATCAGGGAGAATGATCTGTTCACCTACTGCAACCACGTTTCCTATTTCTGAAATTAAAGCTTACTTAAATGTTGTTGATACTCCCGATATATATTGCTCCACGGTTATTTTTTTATTTTTATTTTTGGTAACCATTGTTTCCGACTTTTTGATCTACTAATCTATGGAGTGTGAACCAGCCGTCACACATATTCAATCCGGGTAAAGACCTCTTTTTTAAGATGCACACAGTATAATCGATATTCAGTAGTTAATAGTTCTAAATTCAGCATAACCCACATTTTAATCATAAATAGTTCTAAATTTAGTAAGGAAAAAAGGAGTGCAATTTATATAGGCCTAGGTTCAATCTGAGATATATGCTTCTGTGATTTCTTGTATGTTGGTAAGTGTTACGAACATTGATTCATGCAAAAAAAATATGTTATACAAGATGGTGGTGAAGATGAGCAGATTAGTAGGCAACATCGTCAAGTGGGAGGCGTCGAAAACGAAGTTTTTATGAGGTAGCACCTTTTTTATTGATTAACATATCTTATATGTACTACTTTCTAATCGACATATTTTGTTTGATGAACATCTTTTGAATGACGAAGAACTCTTTTTTATTTATGTACGAATTAATGCTAAACACCACCACCACCACCAAGAAAATATCCAACAAAAAACTACCATCATAAACACCACCACCGTTACCCCTGCCATTGCCCACGATTGCAACAAAATATGAAACAAGTGTTTTTTACTCGTTGAGGTCAAAATTTGTGAACGTTAAGTCAAATAACTTGTGCCCGCAATCCATCTTGCCCAAACGGGCAAGAAAACTAATGATGTGACCGTCTCCGACCAAAATGTCAAATCTACCCATTATATTACACAAGCTGTTTCCCAGTTAGTTGAGAGGGAAAGTATACTCACATATTATATGTTCCATGAAACACGATGAATGAGTGTAGTAGTTGTTTATTTATTGCCAATCTGATAGAAAGAACAATTTTTTCAACTTATGAAATGAAGTTGCAGGATTTGTCTACTGTTTAAAATGCGATTTTCACCTAATTGTGAACTGTCCCTCTGCTTGCTACATTTTGGTCTTATAGAATGTGATGGTCATTATTTAAAGTCGAATATTATGAATGTAATTCTTGCCAAATGAACTTCATGCTGAATTTGAGTTATCTATGTCGGTCAAAGTGTAGTCAGCATAATACCATCAATAAAATCATATTTTTTAGTAACCTTGTTTTGTATTTCACAAGGAAAAAAGTAAACAAGAAATAGCATTAATAAAAAAAATCCATTTTGACAACCCTTGGTCGATTACGTCCACCATTTCAGTAGAAGTTGGAAGATCAGTTCTGATATATCCGAAAACTCGCAAAAGCAAAACAAAATTGTGCTTAAATTCAGTTGTGGATCTATATTCCTCTAATGTTCATAAGTAGCCCAAAAACTGTTCTTCACATATTGGCTTCATAAGCATAGGACTTTCTCCATTTTCTGTATTCACAAACTAACTCCTCTTAAGTTGTCATATTTGCTTTTAAGTTGTTTTTTCTTCTTTTCTTATTTCGGAAGGAGGCATAAAGAAGTTAGTATTTAATCCCCAAACATTAAAATGAACCTCCTCGATATTCCACTTCTCTTTAAACTCCCTCTTATGATTCGATGATTGTTCCCCGTATCTAAAAATCGTCATAGTAGTTTTCCCACTATGTGCAATATTGACACCATCTACATACCTATAATCTTCGATCACTGATTCTGTGCTAGTTTCCCAAAATATTCCGTCCCCATTTTCACCATTCACAGTGAGCAATCTGGAGTCCTCAAACTTGACTAAAAGCCCTGATCGTTGGCTAAAGTAACCCCAAATTGTATGATGTATGATCTCATAATTTGGATTCGCTTGTGCCTCAAGATCCGATTGACTCGTGTCAAGCTTCAATATAAAACATTCCTCTTCATTTATTATCTTTTCGCCTATGCATACTGCTTGAAGAAACAAATCTCCTGTGGATCTTGGGTCCAAGCCCTGCAAAAACATAGGTCAACAAATCATTTTCTTCACATAGGTGGCTGATTCAACCTTCAAGCAAGTAGATTAGTACTAGTTACACTTTAGTTGTTCTAATATATGCGCCTTGACTATAGTTATATTTCACTTGCATCCCACTATATAGACAATATAATCGTTTAGTACACACGAGATTATCAAAATTTTCCTGATATCGGCTCACTCACTCACATCATTTGTTGCCCAACTTTGATTGCCATTTTTTATACATCTTAAAATTTTTCATGACCATTCTGTTGGAATTAGATTGTAAATTAATAGTGTAACCAGTTACCTGAAGAAACCGACGAAGAGGACGAGGAGGACCTTTGGTCATAGGTCTTAGTTGATTTGAAGATTGTCTCCAAGAAATCTTGCCATTGCTTCCTGAGATAACTTTGCAACCCGAAACTAGTAACTCTAAGCTCCATAAATTAGGATGCTTTTGCCAAAGAACAAATCCTCCCGTTTCCTCCTTGTTCCGTGCCTTTACACTTTCATCTCCTTGATGAAATTCTGATGCACTGATCTTTACTTGTCCAATTGCACATAAATTTTGTACCGAATTCAAAGCCTGTAGTCCTCCGATTGCCGCCACGTATTGTTGCACTATATATTTTGCTGTTGATGCTTCCTTCAAAACACATGCAACAACATTACACCATTAACTGTTAATGCGAAGAATTAACGGGGGATATTGTAAACGTGTTTAAGATTGCTTACAATGGAGGAATTGCGGAATGAGCTAGCGCTGCAAGTTTCTGGATGAATCTGAAGGGGAAGAAGAGGAGACCCGACCATGTAAAGCAAAAAATTAAGTTCATTGTAACGGCTAGCTATGACTGGAGACGACCATTTTTCTAACGTTTGAGCTTTCATCCATGTAGCCATGTTTTGCCATCGAAGAGCGACACTGCTTCCCATGCTCGTAAACATCTCTTCTGGTATAGGTACATCAAGAACTGTGTCCAATGCATCTTCTCTATCCAAATTCGGACAAAGTACCCTCATTTGTATTATTTGCTTATTGTTGTTTTTATTTTGTTGGGTTTATGCAATTCTGATGTTTTTTTCGCTGATTTTCAATATTCTTTGAGGGTGTTACTCTAGTTTGTGATGGTGAGGGAATAGAGGGTTAAATCACATTTGTTCATGGTCCGGCCTTAACTTTAGGGTATGTGTGGCTATTATCTTAGTTTTGAGTTTTTTGTGGACAAATGTGTGGGTTAAAATTTACTGTTCATTGAAGAATTATTAATAAAAAAATGGTCGGTTATTAAATTAGTTGTTACCAAGTGGGTGGAAACCGGAAAGGTAACATTAACGGGGCTAGATTGCTAGACACAAAAACGGGCCTAAGAAGAAACTAGAGTAATTGTGGTATTTATTTTTCAAATACGCCCCCTATAATAGGGTTGAGTTAGTAAAGATTATACTTTAGAATCTTAACTAGTTATAATGCCCGCGCACGCGCGAGATTTTTTCTAATTTTTTGAATAATGTATTTTGACCAGTTGTAATTTAAATTCCAACATAAATCGATTAATGTGTCATATTTAAAATGTATTTGCTATAATGTGTACTTTCAAATAATAAAGTAACCCATTTAATGTAGGAACATTGTTTGTGACAATAATGAATATTTTTTCTTTTGTACTAAAAGATTTAACAAAGTAATTGTTAAACAGGTCAAAAGCCATTAGGAATATACTGAATTCAATAAATCTCACAAAATTCTTTATCTAAAAGGTGTAAAGTATTTTATTCTAAAAATAAGTATAACTATTGTTAAATTTTAAACACTTACTTTTGCAAAGTTTATGCAAAGTTGAAACTCTAATATAAAGATGTTGTCCAATCGCATCAGCATTACCATAAGCATTGCTGAAACAATTTTTGTTGACAATTCTTGCGACATTGACTCAAACTTATATTCTGGTCAATAAATGGTTTTGACTTTTGGTGCACCGAACCATCCACTACAAGAACTGATCACGACTATTATACCTTGCTTTTCTTAAGATGTGGGAGTGCAAAATGTGTAATATTAACCGGTCCCCAAACATTTACGTCTTGCAGAAGAGTGTAGCATGTATGTTTAGTACATGTTCTTTTTATACGATGAAAAAAATAATAAATGGGTGAGTACTTACCGTCATTATTTCACGCAGCTCGTCAATAAATCTATGTTCATATTTGTTAGGAAACTTCTTGTTAGTGCAAATATTACGATATTTAAACTAAACGGTTTCTTCAGTTTTAATAATGACAAACATGTAACTTGTAATGCATAGCGTAAAATGTGCAAGTTACTTGTTTACACAAATCATCGACACTTACTTACATCAACATCTCTCGACGTCTTAAGTATGCTTCAACAGAGTCGTAGATTTCTATCCCGACGTAAATCACTCAAGGTATGAACAAACAAACTTAATACTTGATGGATGATCAAAGAAATAATTTTTTTGTTCTAAACTTATCATTTTTATAAATGTGACAAAATATTTTTTCAAAAATACATTTTACAAATTATTTTTGGATTATAAAGAAATGTTTTATTTGAAAAAATTATTTCAAAAATCCAACAACTATTTTCCCCCCAAAACAGCTCCAAACATCCCCAAATAAACCTTCCCCGCTAAAGACAAACAGAGCAGCGTTTTTGGGACTCACGGTACCACTAAAGACCCACGACACCACTAAATTTAGTGGTGCCGTCCCAACTTTAATGGTACCGTCCCCTGTAACGGTCAAATTTCTCTTTGCCTATAAATAGTGGACCATTTTACACTTCCAACTTGATTTTTCCAGCCATTTATCTCTGGTCTAATCCCTTCCTATTTAGATCATTTTCTTTGATCATTTAGAGAGTTTTAGTTTGTTTTAGAGTGATCCAATCATCTATTCAAGTGATCACCTTTCTTCTAGTCCAAGAGAAGAACACAAAGTATCAAGAAGATACAAAGTGTTGAAGTCATGGAGTAGTGCACTTACATTACTTGTTGTAAGCTTGTTGTATCTTGATATACATCAAGTAGTCATCATCTCTTGTTTAGTCTTGTGAGTGTAGATCATTCTGATCTTGTTGAGATCTTGGAGATCTCTTGTAGCTAGTGAGCTAGTGTGTTGATCAAGTGGATGAAGGGTAGATCGGGTAGATCGTGTATGTCGTGTTGATGGTGTGATTAGTAAGGATCAGGTAGATCGTGTATGTCGTGTTGATGGTGTGATTAGTAAGGATCGGGTAGATCATGAGTAGATCGGGTAGATCGAGTGTAGATCATGTGGATCTTGTAGCTTGTGTGATTTGTGAGGATCGGGTAGATCGTGGTAGATTGGTACTAGCTAAGATTAGTACTCGACATTTAGCTTAGTGTCGAAAAATAATGTAAGCGACGTTGTATGTTTTCTCCGCCAAGAAGGGAGCTTGTTGATTAGTGAAGTAACTCTCAAGTTGGGTACATTGTAAAGCATTAGGCACAACATTTTAACTTTATAGGTTTTGAATAAGTTCAACATCTATGTAAATTTTAAGCTTTTGGTGAACACCATCTGATAATAGAACCATCTTAGTACCCTTGTTACACGATCACACTGTTCCAAATCGTTGGATATCAGCACGTAAGCCATACCTGTTGGAATAACATACGAGTCAGAAAAGCTGACAAGAATAGCTGAAACGAATGATTTGAGAGAGGGGGTACCATGGAGTAATTAGCCCAGGAACACCAATAAGTTCCTTAATTACATGACATTTAAACATATCCATTAGAAGCTCAATAGGCGCATTTTGCTTTTTATTCAAAGCTTTAGCAAGATCAACATTATATTCGAACATCCTGCAACATCATCCTGAATGACAATCAATAATATATAAGGTTATGAAATACAATAAGCAGTTGGGTAGAACATCACAAAGTGTATCCTTTCTGGATGATAACCATGCCTTCAGTCCTGTGCAAGTGTGCAACATATCATTGTAGTATTTGTAGTAGAAAATGACATTTCCAATTCTCAACCTGCCAGTAAAGGAGGCATCAGTTCAAATTGAATTCCAAAAGCAGCAAAATGTAACCACAGTGAAAAACTGAATCAAAAGAACCAGAATATATCAAGTGGGTGATGAGTAATTAAGATAAATGCACAAAAATAGTTTTTGTCACAGTTATATATAAAATCTTTAATGTTACCATCATGCACCACTAAGGGCGACTATGATGTGACCAATAGCCCATCTGATCCTCAGCGGGAATCTGAGTTGGATACAATGATTCCATAACCTCAACAGTAATCTGAAACGTACACTGATGGGACTGAGAGTACCCTCTGATTTTATTGACCATGAAGAGGAAACATAAGCATATTTAGCGATTACTATAAATTTTTTAGTGTTGGTTGGGTCTGGCAATTCATTAGATATCTGAAACTGATGTTTAGTTTTCAAGCCCGAAATAAGGTAAACCAAACACCTCGATAACTTATTACCATTACCTGTACTCGATCATTTCAGGAAACACAACACATCTCCATCAGACAACTCACTTTCTCCAGCTCCTCCTTCACATATCATCAACAACGTCTACAAAAGAAAATAGAAATACACCAAAACTAACATCGAAAATCATATAATCTAAAGTTACCTTAATTCACTGCTTGTTACCCTTTCCAATTACGTTTGATTATGAAAGAACGTAGTTGACAACAGTTATTGGTCCCACAACCATAGTGTCAGTCATCATCATCTTGATCCTTTCAACACTACAACATTACAAAGGCTCAAAATTAGTGAAATTAAATAAGGGTTAGGCTAAAATAAGGTTGAAACTGAAAACCCCATAAAGAGTTTCGTCATTTCTAAAGAGGAAAATAGTAATTTAAAAAGGGGCTATTTCTCTAAATTTTAAGTTGATTGAGTTTGTTCAGATTGAGTTCGTTCAGATTGAATTAGTTCAGATTGAGAGATTGAGTTGGTTCAGATTGTGAATTTTCAGCATGTGTTAATTCAGCTTGTGTTTGTTGAGCTTGTGCAATCAGAGAGACTAACCTGAGCACATTGTAAGCATTTCTGCTTGCCGCTGAACCAACCCCGCTAAACAAACCGACACTGAATCAAACCCACGCTGAACCAACCCCGCTAAACCAACCCATACTGAATCAAACCCACACTGAACCAAATCCGCACTAAACCAACCCGCACTGAAACATCCCGCACCTTACATGATTATGTTTCACCATCAGATCTATATCGTTTTTCTTCCTTTTGCCTTTCACTCTCACGATTACTCGATTTTCTGCACATACAAAAAAACACAAAACTAACTCAAATATCTTAATAAAGTTATGATTTTTTTCACAAAGAAAGAAATGATCACCAAATTAACTCACAAATTAATCGTTGTCATCGACGTAGCCTTTATAATCAAATTTTCATTCTTACTTTTTCCATCATTTAAACCAACTGCATTTCTTTTTAACCTCTTCTTGTGAACCGCTACAAAAAGAAACACACAAAATTCAGGTTTAAACTCTTAAAATTAAAATACAGTTTTCTTCAGAAGATGGTGGTCATAGGAGTTGGTTAGAACACACACAAAAATTCAAGTAACCATCTGGGTTACAAAATTCGTACCATTTTATGTATCGAGATGATGATCAGTTCCATCATCTTAAACCATACCTTAAACCGATTGCAATTAGTAGCGATGAACACAAACCCAGTTCCATCTGGATATGTGTATTTTGTGTGTGAGAGAGACGTGTGTGTTTTATGTTGTGTGATAAAAGAGTAGGAAGATAATTTTGTGAGAGAAAATGTGTGTGTGTGTGTGTGTGTGTGTGTGTGTGTGTGTGTGTGTGTGTGTGTTTTTGTTTGTGATATATTTTAATAATAGATTGTGTGAGAGAGAATGTTGATAAAGACAGAGGTTGTAAGAGAGAGGTTATCACTGGCAGTTGAGGGGAAGTGGGGAAGTGTGTCAGGGTAGTCAAACGGTTATTTTCAGTTTTCTACACATCCGACGGATGAGATTATGTTGACTAAATCTGATGGCTATAATCAAAAGTTGAATTAAAGTGGCTCAGATTAAAAGTTGAGAAATCCAATGGCTGAGAAGGCTGCCACGCGTCCCCTTAATAATAGGACAGACCGGCAACAATAGTAAGGGTAATACATAATTTTTAAAAGCTTTACAATTGAAAAGGCTTTTAAAAAATAATCAAAATGAGATCAATATTGAAATAGTTTCGACATATATATGACTTGATATTTACATAAAATAATAAAATATAGAAAAACTACTAGATATGATTGGCTGGCTTGGCAAGTTTTCAAAAAATTTAGGGCCCGTTTGGTTTGTAAGTGGGATTGAAATTAGATTTAGATTTGAGAAATGTTTGAAAAAAATTGAATTTTAAATGTTGAGAGAGAAAATATATTATTATTATTATTATTATTATTATTATTATTATTATTATTATTATTATTATATAAAATAATACACTAGAAATGTTTAAAAAATAAAGATTGGTCAGTGGTCCCATAACTTCTAACCACAAGTTAGAAAATAAAAATGTGAAATGTACTTTGATGGCCCACTTTGTTATAATACAGTGAAAGAAGTTCAGATCAGAAAAGTCACCATTTACCCATGGAATGAATTTTCATTCCTCAATCCCAAATCTCATTTCTAAAATTGGAACCAAACAACAATTAATACCATTCAATCCATTACTTGATTGTCACACCCCCATACCAAACGGGCCCTTAGTTATATACTCTTAACTGTTTACTGATAACAAGGTTACAACAAGGTTTTAACTGCTAGCGCGTTGACATGGGGTTAAGTGATGTGATTTGAAATGTTGTTTAATAATAGATATAACTTACATAAATAAATAGTTAAAAGTTAAAAAGGTGTAAAAGTATAAGATTTAAAGTGAAATTTTGTTTGTAAATTGATATCAAGGGAAGATAAACATTTGCAAATATTAAGGGAGGTATTAGAAATTTAACACTTGTTTTCTTCTAAATGTAGGAATAAGAAATTCAGGATTAGCTCCCACATTCTAAATGTAGGAATAAGAAATTTAGGATCAGCTCTCCCTCATTCTAAATGTAGGAATCAGAAATTTAGGATAATTCCTTTTCCTATTTTAAAAGTAGAATTTTGCAATTTTCGTTTTTATAGATCCCATTTAGCTTAGATACTCATAGCTGCTCATTCGTTTCTTTTTCGTTTTTATTGTGATCTTTTTTTACTCATGGATTATGAGTTTTTAACCGACTAATCTATGAGGTTTGAACCCACTGCTATACAGACTCAAACAAGGTAAAATTCTCCTTTTTCAAAATGTTGGCATGACTCACTACAAAATAATTTACACCTAGCAGAAATTAAACTTGAAATCCCACACATTTTAGTGTGATAGTCACAACCCTATTTGCCACTAGAGAAATGCTAGAACCACTCACAAAGTCACACAAAAAATTCACTCGTTGACGTGTCAGCAGGTGATTGGTTTAATAAGAGAGAGGAGAGAGAAACTGTCAGAAAATGCATCAATCACCTATTGACACGTCAGCGATTTGATTTTTTGTGTGGATTTTGTGAGTGGGTCTAGCGTTGCTCTTACCACTTAGTCACTCATGAGTAGTATAGAGAGCATGGTACAGAAACCCAATGGCGTGCCATTGGGATTTTTTGGGCTTCAATAACATGCCATAGTGCACCACCCTTGGTCCCATTGCATAGCCATTCGTCCCTTCGTGGGTAAAACCACGAGCTTGTTTGGGTTTTCTCTTATTATTTTTTATTTTTTAATTTTTGTAAGTGATTGGGGTATTTTTGCTGATGTGATATAAGATCTACATATATCAATAACAATTATTGTTAGAGCATGTGTTTTATTTATTGTGGTTTTATTGGATGTGTGCTGACTTGCAACTATAATATAAAAAAAAGCTTCTCTTTGATAGCGGTGGTGACACATCAGTTGTTGTTAGTGCACATGCTCTTTTATTGCGGTCGTTCTTGTTTGTTGCGTCTTTTTCAATTTCAATCATTTAGGTGCCGTTTGGTTTGTTATCCAGTTTAATAGGAATGACTATAAATTGAGGTATCAATATCATAAATGTTGTGTAACAGGATAATTAGATGAAAAAAAAAAAAAAAAAAAAAAAAAAAAAAAAAAAAAAAAAAAAAAAACTTTGTACTTGTAGTATAAATTATTTGAGGGAAAGTGACGGACCTGGGAATCAATTTTCAAACCTCTTGGATAACTTTTAAGTATAGCCATATATTTAGTATAATTCATTGTAGCATTAGCCGTAGCCGATTATTTTCGTGTTTCAAGACGTTGCCTGAACTACTCTGTTTCCAGTTTCCATCAATGGAGCTGTCAAAGACTTTAGTTCAAAGCTTGGTGATGTTGGTAGCAGTTCCGCGTATATTCGTTAAAATGTAATAAGTTCTATAAGAAGTTCCCATATTTGTGTTCGTTGTTAACGATTGAAGTGGAACAAGTCTTAACCGAACCCATGATGAATACAGACGTCGAACAAGTTTCTTGAAACGGGTTCAATTGGGTTAAAGGGCTTGTAATGTCATTTGTTTTATTTATCTACTCATAGCCTTCATATGTAGTGTCGTTAACGCGATTTCAAATCCAAACAACATCATCAAAACCATCATAAAAGCCCTACCAACACCTGCCTTATTTGGCTCTCTTAGCTTATATCTCGAGGGTATTATTACTGGTACAAAAGCGAAAATTTAGTTATTCAGTGCTATAAAAACCATGTTAGGCTTATTGTTGGATCATAGGCGGTGCAAAATTAGTCATCATAAAGCAGTTGTGGTTATTGATGCCATGAATTTGGATTTATTTGAGACACTAGTTGAGGGATATGAGCATAATGGCAGGTTTAGATTCACTCATTTTTATCTACAAGAAGAATATGATCAATCCAAAGCTTACATCCCTGCAAAAGCCGAAAATGTGGTAAAACTCGATCAAAGAAAACCATTTTGTAATTTTTTGTTTGAGAATTGATTGTAGAAAAACACTTTATATAGGTTTAGAATTTTTTTTTTAAATATTTTTTTAATACAATTTGATCTTCATAGAATTAACTTTTGTAATAGGGAGGTGATTTGCACATTCCCATAATTGATTGGCACACTCTAAATTAGAGTGTGTTGACATTTATACCCTAACAGAATGAAAATGTGTAAATTAATATGAGGATATAATTGTCAACACATTCTAATTTAAAGTGTGCTAATCAATTTGAAAAGTGTGCAAATCATCTCTCTTTGTAATAACATTTCTTTATCTTGATATTATTTAGGTTTGGAAAAGTACATGTTGTACAGTTTACATATTTGTTCCAGAGTTTCAACCCTTGTGTTATTGTGGAATAAGGGAGCTACAGTGGCCTGACCACTCTTAGTTTTCATGTTATAGCATAGGTTTATATATGTGCAGGACGCATAAGCGAATATTGTAAAACCCTAATCAAAGGATAATAAACAAAATAAAACCTCTAGGGAATAAAAACAAGAGAATAACTCTTAAAACACAAGTTTATTAATAATCCAAAAGTGCATTATAATGATAACGAGCCCTATTTTTATAAGAAAGTAAAACTTGTAGAAAAAGTAACCTAATGAAAGTAAAACTGACTTAAACATAAAAAGGAAAATTCTAAAATCGACACCTTTATAGCGTAAAGGGAATAATCTCTTTATAGCGTAAAGACTTAAAAGTCTCAAATAAATCATATTCGAGAGTTCTATGGCGTAAAGAGAAAGAAAGTTTTATGCCTTAGAGACCACAATCTTCTACATCTCTTGATCTAGAATCTTGTCCCGATCATTCCCCCTCACTTGAAAAGAACTTGCCTGCGTGTTCTGAGTATCCCAATAAATAGGCGAGTGAACAATGTCTTCAAATTCGGTGGTCGTGTACCATTTGGACAAATAGCTATGTTCTTTCCACACCAATTAATCACATAAAATTTCTTCTTGCCCCTATGTATAACATCCACATCATGTTGTTACGACCTCCCTGTTTACATAAGGTACATATTGAGGGTTTGGGGTGGTCGATCGTTTGGTTTCCCACGTTCGGTAAGGACCATAGAAGGTGACCGAAGTCACGAGTTAGGGTAACGCTTGCGAGTCGACACCGATGGTTGTGTCAATTATTCGAGAGGATAATAGACTTGGGTGTGAGGTTCCTATGGTAGACCTAGGAAGTGTTTCTTGTGGTTAGGTTGGAGCATTTCGAGGAAATGGTTTAGTGATGGTCCATTTCAGGTTCTCAAAAGGATCAACGACAATGCCTACAAAATCGATCTACCTTGTACGTATAACGTAGCAGCAACATTCAATGTGACAGACTTGTCCCATACGCAGGGCCGTCTTTAAGCGTGTGCAAGATGAGCGATCGCTCAGAGCCTCAAAAATTTTAGAGGCCCAAAATTTGCCCGTTAACAATTATATATATGTGTGCACTTATTTTTCACAAAGAAAAACAGTTTTTAGATGAGAAATATCTTAAAATAAGTAATGTGTTGAACGTTTATATATAATATTTATTCTCGAAAGGGCCTCATTATGTAATTTTGTTCAAGGCCCTCAAAATTTTCAAAAATTCAGGGACGGCCCTGCCTATACATGACCGATAATGAAGACGGCGAAGCTGAAGAGTGAAGAGATTCCCGGTGTCGAGCAAGAATATTCGAGGGCGAATCTTTTCCAGACAAGGGAGTATGACGCGTCCTATAACTTGGATAGAAGAATATAAATTCTTGATGTTATGCTCGGTTTCAAACACAAATATGTACTCTGAAAGTATGTTTTCAAGCCAATACATATATAAATGGCCCGGCTAAGAAAATCGTGTTGAAAAAAAATCTTAATAACCAATTAGAAATTTCGTTTTCAAAAGGCCTCATTTGTAATCGTGGCACAGGCTTTCGAAGTTTACGGGACCTTGCTAAGTTTCTTTATCGTTAGAATCGCCATAATGAAACAAAATTTTATTCTATTAATTTCTCAAGGTGTACACAATGAAGAATATTAATTAGACATCAAAACGAATAGGTAGAAGAACATAATATATAGCTCCTGCCTTTTCCTTTCTAAATTCAACTCGAAACATAAAATGTTTAAAATACGATCGACATCACTAGGCTTTTTCTCTTTTAACACAAGATGTGCATCAAAGAGCTCAGAACCAAAAACACAGCCACGAAAATAAATGATCCTGCAAAACTCGTTGCCCCTGAAGTAGAAGTGGAAGTCGGTGTAGCACTTGAAGATGATGGCGATGATGATGAGGAGCCAGAAGAAGAAGCCGAGACCGTAGTGATCTTTACTTTCATACCTTGACCACAATGTCCCATTGTCCCACATGCAAAGTATCTAGTACCCGCCTTAGTTAACTTCACGACACTATTGCCATCGCTCATAGAATTAGTAGCCGATCCCACGTCACATTTCTTGTACGCATCCTCACTACCAAGCTCAGCAACGCTATGCATAGGACTGTACTTGAACACTATTCAAAGACCAACCAAAGTCCCGTTAAAAGCAGCCACACAAAAAAACATATTCAAAGACACCATAATGCTATAAAACATACTGAAACAAAACTCGATTAGGAACAGTTTAGCTTACCAAGGGTATCTCCGACCTTGAATGTCTGACCCGAAGCCCAAGTGTCAAAATCTGTCGACTCGTCCCACCCTTGTTTCCCTCCAACCTCATGTTGCTCGGCTGAGCATTGTGTTGATAACATTAGAAACATTCCAACACAGCCCACTAGCACTAACATGTTAAATGCACTCTTCTCCATATTTGTTTGATCGAATGATTGGTGTATGGAACTAAACATGGTATGTAATGTATATATACTACAACGTTGTACCAAATGCATATGTAGATCTTACCCTTCTTTTACAAATTTGTCCTTAGGATTGGGTTGGTGGTTTGTGCTGTCATTAATGGTATGATTGTCATTTCAGATATTAGTTTATCTTTTGTGGTAGGTTCTATGTAAAATCAATATAGACAGATGGATAAATTGTGTATTAAGCAAAATATAGGGTTGTTAAGTTTCTTGCCTTTGAAGCTTGTCATAAACAAATATGTTTTGGTGTTGCTTTTGGTAGCTTCATCATCAATAAAATGTACTATATATGTATAAATATATTTGTAAAAGTATATCTGCCTTTCAATATATGTTGTTGGTGTATGAATAATTTTGATTGTACCAAATAATATTTCTATGCACAAATCACCTGTGAAGTTTTGTATATTGTTTGTGATTATGATATGGATGTATATGGCTAAAAATTTACTTACTGATTTGCATTTAGATGACAAAAAAGACACCATTACATTTCATTTCGATATCTCTATTGGTTTCGTTGAAAAAACGAGAGAACTTTATCATAAACAATATCCTTAGCCGTTACACCCATGATAAAGTCGGCATGAGCAAAGTCCTTGATATATTGGACACTGAGCTTCCCTTCATCGTGCAACTTGAGATCATCGAGTAAAGTAGCCACATCTTTAGGGTCTGAGAGAGCGTCTTGGCCTCCATAGCTAAGAAACAAAGGGAAGTCATTTGGGATGTTGGAGAGGTTATAAATTGGAGGCTTCCGTACGCCATAGTGTTCCATATTAAAGGCAGGATTTCCATAGTCGTATTTTGCCAAAACTCCATCTCTAACAGCTGCAATATTAAGTGTTATAGATCCATTTAAAAAAAGTTTAATTTGACCTTGTTCGTGAACATATATGAATGTACTTACTTTGAGCTAAATGAACCAAGTTCTTAGTTGAGGTCGACTGAGGCTCATTTCTTAAAAAGTCATCCACCGTGGAGGCATTGAGGCAGCAGTTTTTACCTTCGCACGAGAATAACTTGATAAGTTATAAAGGGTGATAAGTTATAGTGTGCAAACTTCATGATGTTTCTATAAGGGTTTACCTGTAAGGGAATTCATCAAATTATAACAATCAACCTTTGGATCTGCACATAGGCCTTTGAGAAAACGGCTCACATCTTCACTGTAAATTCAATAAAAGAAATTGAAACACTAGGTTCGTTAACTTGTTACGAGTATATTATGATTAAAAACAAAAAAGAATTTACAAAGATAAACGTGAAACAGAATTATTGTACCCCTTTGGATTGAACTCAGCAAGACCAAACACTATAGTAACCTGTTGAGGAATTTAAGCTTTGTTTAGCCTAATGTGAATTGCATATGACTTTGATAATATGTTAGTTAATGATCACATACCTCGCCAACGAAGATTTTGGCAGCTAGAATACCAAGGGCAGTGGTCATATGGCTCAAGTATGCAATTGGGCTCAACAAGGCAGCCGATTTCATCTTGTCTATTTGCTTCCCTTCGGAGAAAGCTGCCAATGCAATCAAAGTTCCCTACATTGGATAGCAGGATAATATCATAAAGTTGTGTACTTGCTCTTTAGTTGTACTGTGTACTTTAGTACAAAAAGTAGTACGAAAATGACCCCCATTAGTTAGTCCTAATTATTGTCACTAGGGAAGTGTTTTACCAAAGAATGCCCAACGTAGTGGATCTTTTGGTTAGTTTGTTGGAAGATATAACCGATAACAGCCGGCAAGTCACGAGACGCAATTTCATCCCATGTCCAATCCCAGAATTCCTGTTAGATGTGACCATTAATATTCGTAAATTGTAATTATGGAACCAAGATGAAAAAGAAAATGTAATATACATATTGTACATACGTTCATGCTTGGATCAAGAGAGACATGCCGTCGACTATATGAGGTTCCTCTAGTGTTGGCTATCCACACATCATAACCATTATCGGCCAAGATCAAGGCTAGAGATTGCTCAGGAGAATTTAGAAGCCATGTCAATCCATCCTGCATTCATAGCATTCAATTTCTCTATTGTTGGAGGGGAAAGTAAATAAATTTAAATATAGTGGTTAACTACAGTATAACCGTTAATAGTTGAGGGTGTGAACTGTGAAGTGTCAGACTCTATGCGTATGATCCATCACGGGTTTTGGAATTATTGGGCCAAGGACAATAAATGGAGCCCATAGAAAAACCTTACTAGTCAATATCCAAACTTGCTTTTTGTTTGTTTGAACAAAAACCTCATAAAGTTTATTTTATTTTATTTTTTCCATAAACCATTCTAATATGAAAAAGGCTTTGCCCAACTACGTATATAATTTCATTTATAGTAATTTCAACAAGTGTTATCTGAAAATATGGTTCTCTTTTAAATACAACTTTTTAATAAGCGAAAATTATCAATGTGATCACAATCTGGCCACTTTAAATCAACTCATCTTTTTGAAGAAAAATAAAAAATAGTTATAACCCGGTCGCACTTAAGAGGTGTTACGAGTGCTACAACGGATTCTTTAAGATAACAATATATTTAATTACAAAATTAGACTCGTATCGCGTTTTTAGTGGACAATGTTGTGGCACGTGCTGCACCGGAACCCATGCCGTGAGGTCTAGTGACCTTTTCTGAGTAATTTCAAAAATAAAACTTTTACTTAAAAGAAAATGATCAAACACATTTTGGTAATTTTCTCTCCAACATGTCGACATCTAAATTCTAATCACATATCTAATCCATAATACCTTGACAACATGATTGATGCATACACCACCATAAATCTGGTAGTATATTTCTTAATCTTTTTTACCGAATAAAGATTCGATCTTTCTCAATAAAGAGTTGGACAATGTTATGACTCCGACCACTAACGATAGTTTTACCAAACAAAATTGGGCTCCTAGTATCGACAAAATTATTGAACCAGACAAAATTCAAGGTAATGATGTGGCAACATGCATGTGTTCCACTTTTTCTTGCTTTATCCGAAAATCCTAAAACTATAAATAAACGAAAGACACGGGGTAAAACGCAGGATCCCATTCTCTGCTTCATCACGCAAATATATGTGCATCTTTAACCAAATAAAATCAAGTAAAAGAGAGAGACTTTTCAACAATCCTATAGCTTACCATATTTATGACAAATTATCCGATACCTAAGCAACATATTTATTTTGCTAAACAATGATTATTCTCAATAATGAATATTTCATTTAAAAAATTATCATTAAGACAATGACAAACTACTCTTTAAATGCGAAACATAAACTTGTGATTAGTAATCCAAAATATTTGCTCCCGTCGTATATAAGTTGCCCACCAACTTATAGGTTATGAGTCGCTAAACGCATTTGTGAGATATATTTGTGAGATAGATGTTTTAAGGTGTGAAAAAAAATGCCGGTTAAAAAAAAACAAAACTCGTGATTAGTTAAAAAAAAACATTTATCTGAGAAAAATATATTTTGTACAATATAAAGAACATAAATTGTGTTCAAATCAAAACTTTGATATCAAAAATTCTAGAAAATAGAGAATTTGTAATTCCAAATTAAACAAGGGAAACAACGATCATATTTTTTATGGTTTCTCTGCTTCTCTTGTAACTCAAAATTGTCAAACACTATCTTTAAAATATAATATTAACTATCATTAAACGCGTTTTTTATATTCATGAATATTAAAAACTCTTTCTGTTTGTTTTTTCTTTTGTAAATTTAAGGATCGAAAATCAAAGATAATTTTCTTCAAAGATAATTTTCTCCGATTAAACGCAACTTAAATAATTACTACAATTTACTGGAGTTTATGATATTATCATTTCTTACCCATATATGTAATTTTACCTATGTAAACATACTGCTTACTTTTTCTTTGACCCCTTCATGACAATAGTAACAAAAGAGTTTTTTATACACGTATCAGAAGTAATTTTCATGTGATACAATGCAGTTTCGTGTTATTTATCACGGAGTAAATAACAAGAAGAATAAAGCTTTTAAAGAATGAGGTTTTAAGTGTAATTAAAACGTAGAGACAAAACATTCTTTTGACGTTTAATTAGAAGAGCTAGCACGGAATACTTTACACATAGGTAAAGTAGGCATGTAAGCAATCATCATAGGAATAATGTTACTGTGCTTGTGACTAACTAACAGTCTAAAGAATTTATATAAAATTACCACTAGAACTCCATGTTGCAACAACACCGGTGGTCTCTTACTCCCACCGCCGCCACTGCCGCCGCCTCGCCCCTCAGGTATTCGTTGCACGCTCAATATGTAACCATCTTCTGTGGTCACCTGATAAATCAAATAGTTGTCGTAACACACATATTTAAGTAAAAAAAATACAAATAATAAGTGCGCGAGTTTTGCTGCTAAAAACACAGCAAAACCGCGCACAACCAAATAAATAACTAGTAAGTTGTTATGTACGTACATCAATTTCTTGACACTTGTAACCATATTTGGTGACTGCGGACTTGCATATGCCCATTGGGGGAGGGTTCAAGATAACACCACCATCGGATTCTAGTTTTCGTGATCCGAGAGCTGTGTATGGTTTTATCAACAATAATGCAATGACCCATAACAAATCCTGACATTTAAGGAAACGACGACCCATAATGAAAGAAACAGTTGTTACTCTATTATACAAAAGGAGGTGATATTTATAGAAATATGATACTGTAAATGATAATGTCAGTGTGTGAACCAAATATTGAATTTTTGAGCGTTTATTTTGCGAGCTCTTAACTGAAATGGGGAAAAGGGGAACCTTTTTTTTTTTCAGTGACAGAAAGGAAGGATGGTCAATTGTTCATATTTAGTTTTAAGACCCCCTTTAAAACAATTATTTATTTATTTATTTATTTTTCCGAGTAATCAATCATTCATTGTTTTCGTCTTTTTAAGTGACTAATTTACGAAATTGCTTATATTCCAATCATTCATTGGAGACGAAATTGCTTATATTAAGTTACTAGTTATAATACCTGTGCACGCACAGGGTTTTTAAAATTTTGTTTTGATTATATATTATTATCGATTAAGAAATAAATCATTTAAAATGTTTTAAATAGTTTTACTTAGTAGACTAAAAATAAAAAATCATATGTATATATGTTATAATCAACATATTATTTTAGGAGAATGATTTTGGATTAAAAATTATATTTTATTATTCAAGCAAAATCACATGATGATACTTGAGTTGAATGAGATGTTAGTGATATATGCTTTTAGTTTTGCAAACCCGTGCTATCAATTTACGATGTGTTTTGTAATTCTGGTATTTCTTTTACTTATATTTTCATTAATATATGTAGCATATTTAGATAGCTTTGAAGATTGATTCATTTTTTTGATTATGAATAACCATCATACCATGTTTACTAATGTACTTTTTTGTTTGAAAATTTGTATTTTCATAAGTTTGTGCTATTTACTTCTCATGTTTGATCATAAAATTACCAAATTAACATAGATGCTTACACTATAGTTTATTTATTACATAAAGAGAAACAAAAAAAAAATGTAATTGGTAGAACTCAAATTTAATCTTACGATTATTTATAATGTATAAGAATAATTTTTCTTTAAACCCGAACTATATAAGGAAATTATTATTACTTGTATAAGTAAATTATAAATGCATAAAAAATGACAGAGTACATCCGCAAGTCTTTTAGGATTGTTTGAAACCTTACCGACCTTTCACTTTAATGCAACTTTCTTAACAATTGGCCTAAATCATTAAGGTAAAACACACTCATATTTTAGATCATTTGTTGACACCCATAGTGTTATCAATGACGGCAAACACCTGCTAAGTTTTATTAATTCATTCAAAGACAAATTACACTTCGAAAAGAATTCCTACCATAAAATTCCTCATATAGGCAATAAAACACATCTTTGGTACATTAACCTTCCATGACAATCATGTGTTGATACTTAATCCTCCTCTAAAAAGCGCACACAATAAATTGCATTACACTTTAGTGTGTGCGATAAGATCATAAAACTGCAAAAACCACTAACATGTTGCATTATAGTGAGGATAACAACAAAGTTAGTCATAACATCAAACCAGAAATCTTCATATTAGAACTAATGGGGTATTTGGTTATGCTTATTAAAGGTGCTTATTTGCTTATTAAATTACCATAACACAATAAGTTTATGATAAAACTATAAGCTTTTTTGAGAAGCTTAGTAAAAAACCCCTGAACTCTCAACTAATTCTATCATAGCTTAGTGTGTTTATAGTAAAAACACAAATATTAAGTGTAGAAATTTTCAATAAAACATAAAAAAAAAAAAAAAAAAAAAAAAAAATTACTAAAAGTTGGTATGTATAACAAAAAAGTTAAACCATAAAAAATTTACTAAAAACTATCAGCTAGATAAGGCATAAGCCAAAGTGCTGTTGAGGTCTCTTTCGGATTCTATTCATAAGCAAAAAGGGGTTTACACATCAATCATAAGTATAGAATAATGGTTGTATCTCACATCCGTGATTACCAAGTCAATAACATTATCGCAATATAGTAACGTAATAACCTAATTTAAAACTATATATTCTTGCTGAATAATTTTCATGTACATACTTTTAATTCCTTTACAACAACCAACTATTATTACTTATTTATTTATTTATTTTTATTATTATTATTTTTTAAACATCAAGTCAATGAATAAAGTTAGGTTATCACCTACGTAGTTTTTCTTTTTTTGATTTAGGAGGTGATTCTTATCAAATAAGGATTGTGATGCGTGCATTTTTTTATAATTTAAGGAAAACACCTTCTATATTAAATAATGACTATCTAGCCGATGTTTTTATTTTTTATTTTTTATTTTTTAATAATTAGCTTTGTATAACATTTTTAACTGACAGAGATGTTGAGTTTGAGGTTAATGTTGTTGTTTAACTTTAACTATTGATATCACGTTGTACAAAATGTGCGAGTTTAGTGGTACATAATGAGCGTTGATAAAGTTAAAATATGTTCCGTAAAGTTTTTAAAATATTTATGGATATCCATATATAAATTTTAAATAACAATTTTATGAGTTGTTGTTATAAATAGAATCACGTATATTTATTTTATATCACAGTAACTCATGCTTACCATTTGATATTTATATTCCCGTTACTAATAATTTAACCGTATTTCAAACCCGTGTACGCATAAATTAAACTTTTAAATAGTAACATGAGTCCTTATTTTAAAAAAATATTCTAATGGAAGAAAGTTTAAAACTAACGTTAGTTTAAAAAATATTTAACGTATATTAAAACTAATTCACATATTTACCAAATTTATTTTAATAGATGAAAGTAAAAAAAAACTAATACTATTACTCATGTAATTTTAAACAACGTTAACATTATAAAGTATAGGGGGTATGAAGTGTAAGGGGTTATTTGTTTATTATCTAAAGTTATTAAAAAACATGGAGACTTATAATTTTACACTTAACCACTAAGGTTTTATTAATTACCTCTTCTTTTCTTAAGTTTTTATTTTCACAAATTTAACACCTATATTTTTATGTGTTTTTTTTATCAATCAAATTCTCCACCAAATTTATTAAAGTTTGACCAAAATCAATTCAATTTTGACTTTTTATTGGCCAATCATATTGCTTGATTTTGCTTATGTGTCAAAATTGAGCGCTCCTATTGGTCCAATTGTTTTTTCAATGAGAAGGGTTTTGCAAAAATACTCCGAAATGATGTAATTCTTGTATTATATAAAAGATTAACGATGTTTAGTTTCAAGAAAATGATTAAATTGTTCATTGATTTTGGTTATGTAGTTAACATAAAATTCTTATTTGAAAACAAGTGTGTTATTTTAAATTTGTATGTATTTGTGAGCTCAGAGCTCGTCATTTTGTCTTACGGTATTTCATATCAGTTAGTTTGATTATTGGAATGTTATGATCTCATTGGGAATATCTACGATCTATGCATTAAAGTTTTACAACAAAATTTGTTCAATAAATGTTTACGCCTATTTTGTTAAAAGTTTTTAGAACGGCAAATGTTTACGCCTATTTAATCTTAAAAGCATCTACAATAAGAGGTTCATAAAAAGCAATGTTGCAAAAAATCGTGAATCGATAGTTGGAATGTTGGACGGTTGATCCTCTTGTAGCTTGTAATCGGTATAAGCGAAATTAATCGGTGATTAATCAAATTGACATTTTTGGCAAGTTTTTAGTATTTTCGGCGAGTTTTGGATATTCCCGACAAGATTTTCCTAAAAAAACATCTTGTAATAGATATATAAATAACGACTATAAGTAACTAAAATTAGTTTATAGCGAGTTTTGAGTATTTTCGGTCAAGATTTGCAAGTTTCCATCAAGTTTGACCATTGTTTACAGTCGTTGATCGTCATTGATCATGCTTGACCTATCTATTTGACCAATTTTCACAAACCAAAAAGCTTGGTGCTCGAAAGCATCTAAGCAGCGATTAATCGGCCTTGTAAGCCTGTTTTTGCAACATTGTGAGCAAGTTTATCAAATTTGAAGAGATTTATAAATTGAGTCACTATAGTCAGATTAGGTTTATGATAATATAGAATGAAATAAGTTTAAGCTTGTAGACTTTTTCCTTGTAATTAAATACATGTAACTCATTTAATACCTTGTCAAATTATAAAGCTTTAACAAATTTAAGCATAGTCATGATAGTTTTATAAAATGAGAAACTAAAAAGCATATGACACGCATATGACACGAAAATAATATAAACCTTTTCAAAAGGTTTAATATTGGAGATGCTTTACCAGAGATTTTTATTTTTTATTTTTTATTTCTCAATAAATGTAAGTTCATCTGTAACGTGTTGCACCAAATTTATACATCAGATTCGCATGTTATATGTTTTTTTCAACTAATTAATCTAAATTAATGCATTATAATAAAAGTTTGTTTCATACAAAATTCAATAGAAAAGATGAAATGCACAGTTACTTAGGTTTTAAGATGTAACGTTACATGAGTTAATATTAAAAATAATTAATAACATATTAAATATGATACTCAATTTAAAAAGTTCAATAGTATTTATATATTAATTTTCATTTCCATGTTAGTTTAGTTATAGATCAGTGAGTTATGAAATTTGGTGTAATATTTTGTTATATAAACGGTCAATGTAGTTTAATACGAACTTGTTTTAGTGGAACTTTTAGTATCTTGAACCTTTAAATGTGCAAAATGGTATTCTGAAATTTCTATTGCCTTATAGCTATCAAATAAAGCGAGAAATATAGAAACAAGCCGACTTGAGGCCGAGCTTGGCTCATTTACGATCATAAGTCTCGAGCTCGAACTCATTCCGAGCCTTATGCCTTTTAGAGCGAGTTCAACTCATATCATATTTAACAAGCAAATTTGTTCAGTATATTAGGATTGAGCTCTTTTGTTATGCTCATTTATATATAAATATACTCATGCAATTATACGTGATAAACACATATATTAAGCTAAGGCATGAACTCGTTTATTAAACGAGGCCAAAACAAGGATTGAGCTCGAGCTCATTTAAATTGAATCATTTTAAGCTTTTATAATAGCTAATTACGAGTCAAACTCGAGCTAAAGTCATAAGGCTCGAAACGAGCTCGATCTTGAGACTTATGATCGTCAACGAGTCTAGGTCAAGCTCAAGCTTTGGCAAGCTCGACTTCAACTCGGCTTGTTCCTACATTTATTCGGTAGTTATACTATGACTATTTTAATTTGGGGGTAAGATTCGTTAAATTCGTAACGATTAAGTGGGCATAGAGTAGTAGAAATTTCACTTAGTCAAGTTAATGGTATCTTTCAACACCTTTAAAAGTTCAGGTATTAAAATTTTTACCTAACCATACTTAAAGGTACTAAACTAAATTTTGCCTATATACACTTTGGTCTAAATTGGCTCACGCCAATGTTGGTTTCTCCTTACGTCATCCTCCTAGAGGAGGTGTTGAACTCGAGCAGTACTATGACCTTCAGCTTCCAAAGATAAAAGATTGATGGTCTTGGTCTTTTACAGGTACGGGAGAGTTTACGGTTGCTTCAGTTAGACAATTTATTGACGATCAACTGCTCCCGGAGGTTTCTTCTAAATTTCGTTGGAGGAAGATTGTCCATATTAAGGTAAACATTCTCGCTTGGAAAATTAAGTTGAATTTTCTTCCCTCTCGTCTTAACTTATCCAAAAGAGGGTTAGATATTCATACTATTCTTTGTCCGACTTGTGAGAAGTATGTCAAATCTACTAATCACATTTTCTATGCTTGCTCTATGGCTTGTGATATTTATCGCAAAATTGCCTCTTGGTGGGAAGTTAGTGCTCCTCAAATTTCTTCTTATGAGGAATGGGAAGCTTGGATTTTGAGCCTTAATCTTTCTCCCAAACATAAGCTGCCTATTGAAGGTGTCTTCTATATTGCTTGGTGGTCTATTTGGAATCTTCGGAATAAATTGGTGTTTCGTTCTACCATCCCTTCGAAATCGGTTATCTTCGATGACATTGTGGCTCGTTCATTCCAATTGTGTAAGCATAGTTGTTGATTTAATTTGGACCGATTGGCTTAAAAACTCTTCTCTTGTAATCATGTAATTTTTGTCTTTCTAGCTCTTTGCTAGTTTCCTAATAAATTCAGTTGTTCAGAGAGGGAGAGGGAGAGAGAGAGAGAGGTTCTTATCAACTTTTTATATCATTTCATCAAAGTTCACATCATTTTACCTATGAAAATGGTCTTAACACGAACTGATTGTGTTCGATATCTTGAACATGTGGTTTGTTTTGTTGAGTATCTCCTGTAATTGTCAATTTGTCCTTGAAAATCATGTTTTATCTATATATAGTTTCTCTTTCTCGGCTTCTTTTTCCTCTTGTTAAAAAAACGATAGAACTTCAAAAAGGAGATGTTAAATGTCATTATACTGAGTAGATATTCACGTTTCCAACAATAGGTTGCTGCTTTATTTAGGTTTACACAATTGTAGGCATGTCTGTCGATATGATCTCATCCCTCACCACTCACCAATAATATCATTTCACCTCATTCATATTTTTTTCATACCTCACCATATATTTTTAGTGACAACCATAATCCCATACCTCACCTAATTTTATTTTTTTATTCCACCGATAATATCTTCCCAACTGTCCAATAATATCTTCCCAACGTTCGAATTTTGTCCATACCGCAATAATTTTATTTTGTCCAATAATATCTTCCCAACTGACCAATATTTTTATTTTTTTATTCCACCAATAATATCTTATGATTACCGCTTGCTTCCATACCACAACCATACCACAGAAGTGGCAATGGTGTTGCCGTGCGGTTTGCTTCCATACCGAGACCATTGTCACCACCCTAATAGCCATCATTTCATCGATCTTATGTGTAGGCCAAACTTTAGATGCATTTTCACTTCTTTCTTTTTTTAGCAATGCAATTTTCATCGATTATTAGCAAGTAGCTAGAAAAACAATGAGATATAAAATTGACACTAAAAAACCAAACTTAAAACGTAAGCAAATACATAAACTCCCCTCGCGATAATTACCAAAAAAAAAAAAAAAAAAAAAAATTGTTTACTTTGATAAACAATAAATTAATCACTATTTTAAGTTGATCACGTAGGGTGCATCATGAGATTTTATAATAATTAAAAGTTATCGTCAATCAAGTAATTAGTTAGATAATGCGCAAATAAAAAGATGTTGTATCAGAATTAGTTAAAAAAAAAAAAAAAAAAAAAACATAGACATCCATGTAAAAGTACATTTGTCTTTACTTTTATTTAAATTCATATGTACTTTTTCGTAAACACCTAGTGCTTAACTTGTGCCCTAGAGCATAAGTTAGAAAAACCCATGCTATTTTCTCTTTAAAAAGTAACAAATTCATCATTTAAAAACGCGTATGTTGTAACGAAATAAATATTGCTTTATTACCTTTCTTGCTTGGAAACATGTTCATTACTGATCCATTGTTGATCTCATCATTCTAGTTCACTTACTTTTTGACCAATTTCACCATTTACACTTTCTTTTTAAAACATGATATGAAATGCACCTCTCACTCTTTTAAGATCGAGATCTTATTATAAATTGTTTTTGCCTTTTTAATGTCGAAATTATAAGACCGGATCAAGACTAGAAGATCCTACTTTAATGTTCAAATGTTTTATATGTCTAGTACGTAATTTGTATTCAAAGCTGATTGTATAACAAGTTCATAAAGAAAAAGAGCTCTCAAAGTTATAATAATGTGAAAATGCAACACGTAATGATTTAAAATACTAAAATATATAATTGGTGGTTAAGGTTATTAAATCTTTTAATCTAAATATTTATATGTTTGCTTTATACAGCATTTATAATTATTCACGCCTATTTTGTTGTTTTATTTTAACAAAATTCATTCATTAGTAGTTTATTAGTTAGTTAATTAAAAGAAAGTAAGATCGAATCGAATCGAGATCTTACAATCTTCTGGTAAGATCGAGATCTTACTTAAGGACTTGTGAAAGATTGACTCGTTTTTGCTTAGGGCGGGATTGTAAAATCGAAAAATCTTAAGAGCTAAATCGAGATCTTAAAAACTATACCTCCATTTATTTCATTATATAATTTTTACCTTAGATACCTTTAATTTTAATATTTTTTACTTTAGATTTATCAAAAATTACGGTTGTAGCTATATTTAGTAGAGTATAAGCAAAAAGAGATGTATTTGAAACCATATTTCATATTTTTGTGTCATTTAATGTGCGGCGCTCAAAATCATAACGCGCCACATTTATTTTTTTATTATTTTATTATTTTTCTATTTTTTTTATCTACTGTGCAATTATGTAAGCCACCTAATGATAATATGTTGCTTTCCGCATCGCGCGCCACTATTAATAAAAGGAGAACATTCGTTGGTTGACACGTGGACTTAGCGCTCTCACAAGTGACGGCCGCGCCGGATTTCAAAATTTGCGCACCGGTTTAATATATATTGCTTTTAATTAATTGGATAGGTGTCGTATTATAATTAACATAAATGGGTGGCACGCGTCATACATGCGTTGTGCACAAAATTGGGGAAAAACAAAAAACGGCACGATTTGGGTGGGAACGTTAAACAAAGGGCGTTTTTAGTTTATTTAAACCATATTTTTCTTTTTATTCAACTTACCTTAAAAGAATATTGTAGTTATAAGAGTACACGGTGCAGCTTGCTATACGCATGTTATAGGGCCATTTCAATACCTATAATGCGTATATATTGCATTGTGAGGTGCGTTATAGCCGCGTTATTGGTACATCATTATGGCTGTAACACCCCCTAATTTGAAATGCGGCAGCGGAATAGAAATTAGGGTGTTACGGTGAGGATCGAAGTCATAATGATAGAAAACGACTCGAACAGACGTTTTAAAAACATAATTTCATTTATAAATATTTGAAATACAATAGGTCCTTAGAGTATTATAAAAACTTGATGTTTTGAACTAAATCAAACATCATTTATTTTACATCATATTTGAAATAAAGTAACATAATTTGAAGATTTTTGCCGCCCGTTCCATGCTTGCTTCCCCTGTTAAATACCTGAGATACATGCTTAAAAGTCAACAAAATTGTTGAGTGAAATCATAGAGTTTGAATTTAATCATTTTGATACACAAGCAAGATTGTATTGGAAAATACAATCAGTTTCAAAACGTTGATATTGCAGTTCATATATTCCACTAAGTCTCATGACACACAAACGTTAACAAATACCGTAAACGGCGGATGTTTATCAAATCAATGATAAATTTGCCCTCGTGTAATAGGTGATTTGCCAATTCCTATTTTTACTCAAATATAATTATCACGACTAATGCGGCTAACCACATGCATAATGGCATTCCGTCAAGCATTAGTGGGACAGGCTGTCAAACCTTAAATAGATCTATTCATTATATTCGCGTTCACCGCAGTGATTAATGGCTCATGAATAAGGGTCTTTTGGCAATAGCTAACTTAGGCATATATCAGTCAGGAAAGCATACAGAAAAATACTTGTGATCTATTTATAACATGTATCCCCCTCACGGAGTTTTGAAAATAATTAAATGTGAGGCTATGACTCACCTTGATTGATACTGAAAATGAAGAAAATAAAGTCGGACGAATTTTATGAAAACGGCTTCGAAACACAACCTGATAAATAAATTTATCTAAGAACTTGACCAAAAACTCTTCGGTAATTATAAAGAAAATGACGAATATTAGATATTCGTTATGACGATTAAGTGATGTGCAGTGAAAATATTGTGATATGCATGATATGACAAGATATGATTTTTAAAATTATCCATCGAAGTTTTTCCTTTTTAATCGTAAGTAAAACCTTAACTTTTTAACTACCGTTATATATATTATTAACGTTAAGTTAATAATATATATATAAATAAAAATAAAGCTTAAACATAATATGAAATAAATTGACGAAAATAGAAAATAAATAAGAATGATAAATAAGTTATGTTTAGTCTTTGTCTCTTTTTCCAATTTTTCCATTTTTACACTAATGATACTTGCGTTACACCGTTAGTCCTTTTTATATATTTTTCAACTATAGTCCTCTACTTTGTCCAATAATCAATACTAACCTTATAATATTTATTTTCATCACATTTTAACCTTAGATTTCTGTATTTACAGGTTTAGTCCTTGATTTTCAATATTTACACATTTAGTCCTTCTAGGTGTCGTCGCGTTACATTTTTAGTCCAATTTTTACAAAAATGATTATGGAACTTTCTAAAAAAAAATTCCGAAGCTTATTAATTTAGTAACAAGCTTATTTAACTGCTTATTTATTTCAAAAGCTCATTTTTATAGCTTATGGGCCTGGATCGAATTAACTTAAGGCCCGTTTAGATTTTCGGAGGCGAGGGCATAGAAAAAGTTTTGGGCTTGGCTTTGGACCATTTTTATGATTCTAAAAACATTTCTTATAGGCCCAGTGGGCTTACGGATTTTAAAAGCTTAGTGGGCTTTAGTTAAGCCCACTCGACAATAATAACATTTTTATAAATATTTTTAGTTTTGAAATCCGGTTTATGTACATTCAAAATGGTTCGAGTATGGTGTCAAGATGTGATTATTTTTACAAGTTGTTTACATGAAAACATTAGTTTGCTAGGTGGTCTATGACGTCGTGAAAAGATATGGTACTATTGTTAAACGAAATTTTAAGTTATACGTTGGTTTTGGTACATGGTTGGGTCGATTTATATAACTTGAAAACTTGCAAAATTTTACCAAGTGTTATACTAAATTTAAATCGATGGATGCAAGTTAAAATGAATGCATGAAATGCTTGAAACGTTACAACTAAAGTGAATGGTGTGTGCTACGTGATTCCTAGGCCTTCCAAGATAGAGGCTAATCACGTTTCGTGTACTAAGATTATATAGATACGTGAAATAAACGTGCAAAGTGTAGACGCTCGAAACAAAATATACAAAGTGCATGACAATATAATAACGTATGAAATGGATTAAAAACGAGTGCAAGAAACTTACAAACACTTTTAAAGTGATATAGAGTCGAGATAGGTATAAAAGAACACAAGAAATCACGTCCAAGCTATATAACCCAAACGTTATATATTATTTTGAACCCGATATCTTTTCTTTGCTTCCAATATAAGACCACTCGACTTGTAAGTCTTATGAGAAGGATTTGAAGGTCCAATTATTGCAGTGAAAGAATGAGAGAATGAATAAGAGTAAGATGCATGCAACGTATGTATATATATTACAAATATATAACGTTTTAGTAAGAAAGTTTCAAGGTAAACTCTTCCCACACTATTACATGTCAGTAGCTAGTCTTTAGGTGAGATTTTATATTGTTTTAGGATGGTTTGTGAGAGCACAAAAGAAGGAGGGTGTTGGGTGATTCATGCTATGGATGTCGACATATATATTAACATGCATACGATTTACAAAATCGTGTACAACTTGAATATACATGATCATCTTTAACATTTGAGCTTAGAATCATCTTAGGAATAATATTAGGAACGTTTAGAAACAAACTAGATTCAAAACGGTTAAGTTTTGAATATAGTCCAAATCGATTTGGGTTTGCTAAGGTTGAATACTTTGCCTCTTAAAAACGTATCAATACTCAACGTAGGAACGTGAGACTTGACACACTAATTGTTGGCTAGTAGGTTAACGAGATGGGAAAATAAAATATATAGGTCGTGTGCAAGATTTAAGAATAAACGATGCGATTTGGAGATGGTTTGAATGAGTCGATCGGATGAAAACTAACTAAATTGGATTTTTGGGCTAAATGGCGTGGGCTTAGGAATAGTGTAAATTGGATTGGGCCGAAATTAATTAAGGGTCCGGTTGATTAATTTAGGATAATTAAGGATTTTAATTATATTTAATAAATATAATTAGGATTAGGATTTAGGTTTAGGATTAAATGAAAAGTTTAAGTTTCGTGTAACGTGTCGAGGATTAATTCCGTCATTTCGTGAATTATATTATTTTGTGAAAATCGCCAAAATAATATAATAAGAAAAATTTTAAATTTTTCCGAGAAAATGGGAATTAGAAATGATAACGAAAGATTATTTATTTATTAATGATTTAATTACAAGAAATTTTTACAGGGTTCTACAGTACCCACTTGTCATTCTGAATTTCGTCCCGAAATTCGATTTTTAAGAAAATCTAACAAGTGCGTTCTTTGAAAATAAGTGCGGATACTTCTCACGGAATCTATCTTCTCTTTACCATGTATAAGTCGGTCCTCGCTTAGAGTCCCATCTTACTTTTACAATGGGGATACGATTCTGTTTGAGTTGTTTTATCTCTCTATCCATTATTTCCACAGGCTCTTCTGTGAACACTAGTTTGTCGTCCAATCTAATCTCTTTTAGTGGAATGACGAGAGTTTTGTCTGACAAACATTTCTTGAGTTGGGATACGTGAAACGTAGGGTGTACCCTACTAAGTTCATCCGGAAGTTCTAACTTATAAGCAACTGAACCAATTCTCTCCAGAATTTTGAAAGGTCCAATATACCTCGGATTTAACTTTCCACGTTTTCCAAAGCGAATCATTCCTTTCCATGGCGAAACCTTCAACATGACTTTGTCTCCTACTTGAAATTCCATAGGCTTTCTCCTGATATCAGCATAACTTTTCTGTCTGTCACGAGCAGCTTGCAAGCGTTGCTTGATTTGGAATATCTTCTCAGTAGTATCATGTATTAGCTCTGGTCCGGTAAGTTGCATATCACCAACTTCTGTCCAACAGATTGGTGATCTGCACTTTCTTCCGTACAGTGCCTCAAAAGGTGCAGCCTTTATGCTGGCATGGTAACTATTATTGTACGAGAATTCAACTAATGGCAAGTGTCTATCCTAACCTTTTCCGAAATCAATCACACATGCTCGAAGCATATCTTCCAAGGTTTGGATTGTTCTCTCACTTTGTCCATCGGTTTGCGGATGATAAGCGGTGCTCATATCTAACCTAGTACCAAGAGATTTCTGTAGCGATTCCCAAAATCTTGATGTGAATCGGCTATCTCTATCAGAAATAATAGATATTGGTACCCCATGTCTAATAACAATTTCCTTAAAATACAACTGAGCGAGTGTTTCCATCTCGTCAGTTTCCTTGATTGGTAGGAAATGTGCAGACTTGGTTAATCGATCGATGATAACCCAGATTGTGTTTAATCCAGTCGAAGTCTTTGGTAATTTGGTAATAAAATCCATTGTGATTCTTTCCCATTTCCAGACCGGAATTTCAGGTTGCACGAGTAATCCTGATGGTTTCTGAGTCTCTGCTTTTACTCTAGAGCAGGTTAAACATTTACCAACGTACTCGGCGATATCAACTTTTATATTTGGCCACCAATAATTCTTCTTAATATCTTGGTACATTTTATTGGAACCGGGATGAATAGAATATTTGGATTTATGATATTCATGCATGATAAGGTCTCGAATACCTCCAAATAGAGGAATCCAATATCTTTCCTTAAAACATAACATTCCATCATTTCTTCTCACAAATTCTTTTTCATTATTTGGCATTCTGTCAACCTGATCTTCCAGGTTTGACCTCCTGTCAATTTTCTCATATTGCCGGTTTTCTTCTTGTAGAGCTTCCATTTGAGCTTTGATAATTTGAGCAGGAAGTGGCGAATGAATTGTCATTCCTAGAGATCGAACTCTAAGAGGTTTAATTCTATCTTTTCTACTCAACGCATCGGCTACTACATTCGCTTTACCAGGATGGTAACGAATTTCACAGTCGTAGTCATTGAGTAATTCTAACCATCTTCTTTGCCTCATGTTTAGCTCCTTCTGATCTAGGATATGCTGTAGACTCTTGTGATCGGTGAAAACCGTACACTTTGTACCATATAGGTAATGTCTCCATATCTTAAGAGCAAAAACTACTGCTCCTAATTCTAGATCATGAGTGGTGTAGTTTTCTTCATTCTTCTTCAGCTGTCGTGAAGCATAGGCTATAACTTTGTCTCTTTGCATTAGTACCGCACCTAAACCATGATGAGATGCGTCACAATACACTACAAAGTCCTCATTGCCTTCTGGTAATGCCAATATCGGTGCTTCACAAAGCTTCTGTTTCAGCAGTTGAAATGCTGACTCTTGCTTCTCTTCCCAGTTATACTTCTTGTACTTCTGGGTTAGTTCCGTCAATGGTTTTGCAATCTTTGAAAAACCTTCTATAAATCTCCGGTAATAACCAGCGAGACCTAAGAATTGACGAATCTCGGTTGGGGAGGTGGGTGACTTCCAACCCTTAACTGCTTCTATCTTCGCGGGATCTACGTGGATACCTTTGTTGTTGATGATATGGCCTAAAAATTGAACGGTAGAAATCCAAAAATCACATTTGGAAAACTTGGCGTACAACTTTTCCTTCTTAAGTAACTCCAAAATAGTCCTTAAGTGTTCGGCATGCTCTTCTTTATTGCGCGAATAGATTAAAATATCATCAATGAACACAATAACGAATTTATCCAAGTATGGTTTGCATACTCGGTTCATTAAATCCATGAATACAGCTGGTGCATTGGTAAGACCAAATGGCATCACCTGAAATTCATAATGTCCGTATCGTGTTCGAAAAGCTGTCTTGGGAATGTCCTCTTCCCTAACTCTTAGTTGATGATATCCTGATCTCAGATCGATTTTTGAGTACACACTTGATCCTTGTAATTGGTCAAATAGATCGTCGATCCTTGGCGATGGATATCGATTCTTCACCGTGAGTTTGTTCAACTCTCTGTAATCGATACACATTCGGAATGTTCCATCTTTCTTCTTGACAAATAGGATTGGTGCTCCCCAAGGGGATGAACTTGGTTGAATGAAACCTTTATCTGATAGTTCTTTTAACTGCTCAGATAATTCTTTCATTTCGGAGGGTGCTAATCGATATGGTGCTTTTGCAACGGGTGCTGCTCCAGGCACTAAATCGATTCGGAATTCTACTTGACGAGTTGGTGGTATTCTAGTTAAGTCTTCGGGAAATACATCAGAAAATTCTCTTACAACTGGCACTTCATCAAGTTGTTTCTTCTTTTCTTTTGTGTCTCCTCCCGTTACTTGGATTTGAAATACATGGCATCCTTTGCTTATGTATTTCATCGTCTTGGCGTACGAAATAATATTGAAAGAAGTTTTAGGTTTATCACCTTGGATGATTAAGGTTTCACCGTCGAATGGAATTTGGATGATTTTCTCGTCACAAATTATTCTGGCACGGTGTTTAGATAACCAATCCATACCAATGATGACATCAAAACTTCCCAATTGGATGGGCATAAGATTGATAGGGAAAGATTTATTTAGAAGGGTTAAGGTGCAGTTTTCGATTAGGGTATTGGTACTTAGAATATTTCCATCGGCTAATTCTATTTCATAGATAGTATCTAATTCTACAGGAGTAATATTTAGGATTGCGGCAAACGAAGTAGACACAAAACTTTTATCTGCTCCTGAATCAAATAATATCTTAGCATCTTGTTGATTTAATAGGAACGTACCAGTAACAACATCTGAATTTTGCGTTGTGTTCCCATCACCAAGTACATAAGCTCTTCCTCTGGAAACATTATTGGTAAATTTCGGACATTGAGGTCTGTAATGTCCAACTTCTCCACAACCATGGCACTTTACTGCTATCGGTTGTGTGTTGGCTCCAGTCGCTCGACAGTCCCTTGTCATATGACCAATTCTTTTACAGTTGCCACAAGCAGCCCTACATGCTCCATTATGATGCATGTTGCACTTGTTACATGGGGGTAGCATTCCAGAATAACCTTTACTTTCTGCAGGCACTGCTGCATAAGCTCGGGTAGCTTCTTGTCGACGATTTTGTTGCTGATGATGATTACTACGGTTCTGCTGCTGATCTCTGTTGCGATTTCTGCTTTGATTGTTGTTGTTGCTGTAGCTACGGTTACCACTGTAACTGTTGTTATAGCTGCGGTTGTTGCTATTGTTACTCCCTCGGTTGTCAGCACTTCTCTTATGCTCATTAATCACAGAGGTAGAACCTCTTTTGATTACCCGGGTTAACAATCTCTGTGCAAGCTCCATAGCTTCTTCTACTGACTTTGGATTCGATGAGGTAACATCTCCTTCAATGGATGGTGGCAGTCCCTCCACGTATTTCTCCAATGCTTGTTCAACATCGGGTACTATAGTTGGACACAACACCGACAACTCCAGAAACTTTCTGTCGTATGTCTTCAAGTCATTGTACCTTACAACTAGCTGATGAAATTCATCCTCCAGTTTTCGAATCTCTGTCCTTGGACAATACTTCTTCAACATTTTATTCTTCAACTCATTCCACGAAAGTCTGAAAGCTTCATCTGGACCCATAGCATTCGCAGTAGTGTTCCACCACGATAATGCCTCTCCTTGAAGAGTTCCTGTAGCAAAGGTAACTTTGCTATTCTCAGGAAAACCACTCCTCTTGAAGACTGTCTCAGTATGCTCAAACCAATGTGCCATTTCAGTCACTCCTTCAATTCCTTTGAAGTTTGTTGGCTTGCAAGTCATGAAATCCTTATAAGTACAATTACGTGGAGTAATTGTATTAGCTTCACGATTTGCACCATTGGTATTATTCAAACGATCCGCTTCACGAGCTGCAGATATTCCCTCAGCAATCATTCTTTGAACCTCAGTGGGGGTCATGATCACTTCCGGGTTAGAGTTTTCGCTACTTGCATGCTCCATTTTTCTATTAATAATACAAAAATATAGCATTTAGAATTTTAAACAACCACTTGTTTTAAAGATTCTTGTGAAGTAGGGAAACATTAATTTTGAGTCTTAATAATAATTGGACATCATATGTAGTTTTTATTTTGATACAACAGTCATAATCATTCTGATATGTTAGATGCAATTTTAATACACATGAACAACCATAAGCATAAGTTAACATTTGTATATAGTAATATCAAAACCAACAGCATAACATTAATAACTTTAATCAGTTGAGTTGTTATAACAAAACGATACAAGCTTATTAAATGCCACATGCGGCAGGCTTGAATGCCTTATTACTAGTACAAATACTAACTGCCTCTAATGATTAGGTATGTTCACATGTCCTCCCATCTCTAAGATCTGAGTTCGGAGCTCTTGCATCTCGGTATGATGTTGCATCTTCATATCCCCTACAATGTTTTCCAATGTATCTGCTCTTCGGCGTGCAAGTTGGGCTTCCCAAGTACGGTCATGTCCCTCTCTTCGCAACGATATCGCGAAAGAACGTGTCTCAGAGATATCTGAACGTATCTGAGCTAACCCCTGCTGCAACTCTATCCTATCGGCTATAAGGTTATGTAAGGTGTTGTGGGTAGTATCTGAATGGTCGAAAGATGAATAATCAATCATTTGTAGAAGTGAGTCTATCTGATCTTCGTGATGCTCCAATCGCGTCACTACTACAGAAGGTGAAAAGGTAGAAGGAATTTCCATCCTAGCACTCTCGCCAGTTTCATTGATATGAGCTGGGGGAGTAAAACCAGGCGGATAGGGTAATGATGGTGAAAGTGGAGAAATAGAATCAGAAATACGAAGACGGCTGGATGTAGGTATATCTACTTCAGGGATTGGTTCTCTTTGGTGAAAACTATACGGATAAGTTTGGCTAAAAAGGTTGAGTAGGTGATCGGGTGCATATGAATTATGACGTGGTAATGGTGTCGATAAAACAAAAGTATTGGGATTCTCAGGCGTTGTAGCAATTTCGTCTTGCTCGTAGGGTTCTGTTTCTTGGGAAACAGCGTCAGGTACAAAAGTAGAACGATAAACAGGCGAAGTAACGGACGCGACGAAAATATCAGAGTCGGATTCGAACATACTCATATTGACACAATACTGTAACAATTCATAAATAGCGCAGAATAAGAATTTATTATCATAAAATTTTAACATATCATAATCAAAATATCATAGCTTAATTATTAACTTACGGAGTGCTGTAGCAAGCAGGTACGGCGGGCAAAAATTTATATGATGAAAATTTAATTTATTTGAAAGTGTGGTTATAGTTCAATGTTTGAAAACATTTGGTTCTCTATAACGATGGCTCTGATACCAATCTTTAACACCCCCTAATTTGAAATGCGGCAGCGGAATAGAAATTAGGGTGTTACGGTGAGGATCGAAGTCATAATGATAGAAAACGACTCGAACAGACGTTTTAAAAACATAATTTCATTTATAAATATTTGAAATACAATAGGTCCTTATCAGAGTATTATAAAAACTTGATGTTTTGAACTAAATCAAACATCATTTATTTTACATCATATTTGAAATAAAGTAAACATAATTTGAAGATTTTTGCCGCCCGTTCCATGCTTGCTTCCCCTGTTAAATACCTGAGATACATGCTTAAAAGTCAACAAAATTGTTGAGTGAAATCATAGAGTTTGAATTTAATAATCATTTTGATACACAAGCAAGATTGTATTGGAAAATACAATCAGTTTGAAAACATTGATATTGCAGTTCATATATTGCACTAAGTCTCATGACACGCAAACGTTAACAAATACCGTAAACGGCGGGTGTTTATCAAATCAATGATAAATTTGCCCTCGTGTAATAGGTGATTTGCCAATTCCTATTTTTACTCAAATATAATTATCACGACTAATGCGGCTAACCACATGCATAATGGCATTCCGTCAAGCATTAGTGGGACAGGCTGTCAAACCTTAAATAGATCTATTCATTATATTCGCGTTCACCGCAGTGATTAATGGCTCATGAATAAGGGTCTTTTGGCAATAGCTAACTAAGGCATATATCAGTCAGGAAAGCATACAAAAAAATACTTGTGATCTATTTATAACATGTATCCCCCTCACGGAGTTTTGAAAATAATTAAATGTGAGGCTATGACTCACATTGATTGATACTGAAAATGAAGAAAATAAAGTCGGACGAATTTTATGAAAACGGCTTCGAAACACAACCTGATAAATAAATTTATCTAAGAACTTGACCAAAAACTCTTCGGTAATTATAAAGAAAATGACGAATATTAGATATTCGTTATGACGATTAAGTGATGTGCAGTGAAAATATTGTGATATGCATGATATGACAAGATATGATTTTTAAAATTATCCATCGAAGTTTTTCCTTTTTAATCGTAAGTAAAACCTTAACTTTTTAACTACCGTTATATATATTATTAACGTTAAGTTAATAATATATATATAAATAAAAATAAAGCTTAAACATAATATGAAATAAATTGACGAAAATAGAAAATAAATAAGAATGATAAATAAGTTATGTTTAGTCTTTGTCTCTTTTTCCAATTTTTCCATTTTTACACTAACGATACTTACGTTACACCGTTAGTCCTTTTTATATATTTTTCAACTATAGTCCTCTACTTTGTCCAATAATCAATACTAACCTTATAATATTTATTTTCATCACATTTTAACCTTAGATTTCTATATTTACAGGTTTAGTCCTTGATTTTCAATATTTACACATTTAGTCCTTCTAGGTGTCGTCGCGTTACATTTTTAGTCCAATTTTTACAAAAATGATTATGGAACTTTCTAAAAAAAATTTCCGAAGCTTATTAATTTAGTAACAAGCTTATTTAACTGCTTATTTATTTCAAAAGCTCATTTTTATAGCTTATGGGCCTGGATCGAATTAACTTAAGGCCCGTTTAGATTTTTGGAGGCGAGGGCATAGAAAAAGTTTTGGGCTTGGCTTTGGACCATTTTTATGATTCTAAAAACATTTCTTATAGGCTCAGTGGGCTTACGGATTTTAAAAGCTTAGTGGGCTTTAGTCAAGCCCACTCGACAATAATAACATTTTTATAAATATTTTTAGTTTTGAAATCCGGTTTATGTACATTCAAAATGGTTCGAGTATGGTGTCAAGATGTGATTATTTTTACAAGTTGTTTACATGAAAACATTAGTTTGATAGGTGGTCTATGACGTCGTGAAAAGATATGGTACTATTGTTAAACGAAATTTTAAGTTATACGTTGGTTTTGGTACATGGTTGGGTCGATTTATATAACTTGAAAACTTGCAAAATTTTACCAAGTGTTATACTAAATTTAAATCGATGGATGCAAGTTAAAATGAATGCATGAAATGCTTGAAACGTTACAACTAAAGTGAATGGTGTGTGCTACGTGATTCCTAGGCCTTCCAAGATAGAGGCTAATCACGTTTCGTGTACTAAGATTATATAGATACGTGAAATAAACGTGCAAAGTGTAGACGCTCGAAACAAAATATACAAAGTGCATGACAATATAATAACGTATGAAATGGATTAAAAACGAGTGCAAGAAACTTACAAACACTTTTAAAGTGATATAGAGTCGAGATAGGTATAAAAGAACACAAGAAATCACGTCCAAGCTATATAACCCAAACGTTATATATTATTTTGAACTCGATATCTTTTCTTTGCTTCCAATATAATAACACTCGACTTGTAAGTCTTATGAGAAGGATTTGAAGGTCCAATTATTGCAGTGAAAGAATGAGAGAATGAATAAGAGTAAGATGCATGCAACGTACGTATATATATTACAAATATATAACGTTTTAGTAAGAAAGTTTCAAGGTAAACTCTTCCCACACTATTGCATGTCAGTAGCTAGTCTTTAGGTGAGATTTTATATTGTTTTAGGATGGTTTGTGAGAGCACAAAAGAAGGAGGGTGTTGGGTGATTCATGCTATGGATGTCGACATATATATTAACATGCATACGATTTACAAAATCGTGTACAACTTGAATATACATGATCATCTTTAACATTTGAGCTTAGAATCATCTTAGGAATAATATTAGGAACGTTTAGAAACAAACTAGATTCAAAACGGTTAAGTTTTGAATATAGTCCAAATCGATTTGGGTTTGCTAAGGTTGAATACTTTGCCTCTTAAAAACGTATCAATACTCAACGTAGGAACGTGAGACTTGACACACTAATTGTTGGCTAGTAGGTTAACGAGATGGGAAAATAAAATATATAGGTCGTGTGCAAGATTTAAGAATAAACGATGCGATTTGGAGATGGTTTGAATGAGTCGATCGGATGAAAACTAACTAAATTGGATTTTTGGGCTAAATGGCGTGGGCTTAGGAATAGTGTAAATTGGATTGGGCCGAAATTAATTAAGGGCCCGGTTGATTAATTTAGGATAATTAAGGATTTTAATTATATTTAATAAATATAATTAGGATTAGGATTTAGGTTTAGGATTAAATGAAAAGTTTAAGTTTCGTGTAACGTGTCGAGGATTAATTCCGTCATTTCGTGAATTATATTATTTTGTGAAAATCGCCAAAATAATATAATAAGAAAAATTTTAAATTTTTCTGAGAAAATGGGAATTAGAAATGATAACGAAAGATTATTTATTAATGATTTTATTACAAGAAATTTTTACAGGGTTCTACAATGGCTATAACAACCGATTTCGTGTGTGTTTTGCTTTTTTATTATTAAAAAATTCAAATGCAACGGCTATAAAACAACTAAAAAATTAAATACTCCATTTTAACAACCAAAAACACTTCACTTTTCCCCCGATTCATACACTTTCAATATGAGTTATTCTGACAAAAAGCACACCGAGAAATTACAAAGGTTGTATGAATACCATGAACATCATTATCTTTTGATGACGACAAAGCGACTGGTTCAAACACTCAGCAGAGTGTACCTCAAAGTTATGAAGGTGTCGAGTAACGTCTTTTGGAAGACTATTTTGGCGATAACCCAAAATACTTCAAGAGGAATTTTAGGCGATGATTTCAAATGAGCTTAAAACTATTTTTAGAATAGTTGAAGGTACAACTAACTATTATGTCAAACCTATTCCTGAGCACTATCTATTGGTCAAAGCTTAATTCGACCCTTAGATTAAGTATTAGTCCTATAATGAAATGCACGTCCGCATATGCCAATTTGCGTATGGGATAAACCCCCGATGCTTTTTATGAATATTTAAAAATTCGAAAGCGTTGTGGTCGTGATAGTTTGAACAATTTTACCAAATATATATGGGATTTATACTCGAAGGAGTATTTAAGAAAACCATCTCCTAATGACATTTTGCGTTTATATGAAAAAATAAAAAACGAAAACTATCATGGTATGCTTGGTAATATAGATTGTATGCATTGGTAATGGAGGAATTGTCCGAACAATTACAAAAGAGTAATTGAAAATAAGGGGGGGGGGGGAGATTACAAGTACCCAAAAATAATGCTAGAATTTGTTACATCACATGATTTGTGGATTTGTTATTATATATATATATATATATATATATATATATATATATATATATATATATATATATATATATATATATATATATATATATATATATTGGGGGCAAGTATTGACCTTATCGTTCTATATTGTTCAAACTTGTTTGATCACCTCATTAACAACATCGCTCCCAATTGGCCTACTTTTGATAAAAACATATACGTTTGTACGAGACCAACCTGATTTGAATTTTAAGAGGCCTAAAAAAAGTACAAGAAAAAGATGTGGAACGAGCTTTTACAGTTGAAGAATTATAGCACAACCGGCACGTGTTTACCAAGTGAACAAGATACATAGAATTATTAATTGTCGCATCATATTGCACAACATGATACTAAGGCTAGACATAGTGGTGACCCAAGTCACCAGCTACCACGTCAGCTTTCTCTCTCCGGTGACCAGACATGACCCAAGTGCCACAGTGGTGACCGACTTTTTTATTTTTTTATTTTTTTTAATTCAAACATTTTAAATAACAAATTTAAAATTCATTAAAAATAAAAACATTACAATACTAAATTAAAAACTTAAACTAATGAAACATAAACATGACAATACTTATTAAAAACTTAAACTAATAATCTAAGTTGTAGCGTTGCTTGATTTCTGCCTTAATCCGCAAAAGTTCATTTCGTTGTCGTTCGCCCAAATTCGGGTCGATTGCTGAATTGTATAAAATCAAGTCTTGCTCCTGTTTTGTGAGGTCCATGATTTTAAATTGCCTTTGTTGGAGTTTAATTTTATCTCTTTTGATCGCTAGCTCTTCTTGCATTTTCTCTCTTTTAATCGCAAGCTCTTGTTCCTTCAATGATTTCCACGACTCTTCAATGTCCTTACTTTTAGCCGGTTTTGACGGCTTCAACTTGAAAAAGGTCTTGGCTAGCGAACTTGTCCATGATGCTGGTGGTTCACGAGAGGAGGATGATAATTTCTTCCTGGTTGCGTCACAACCTTGTGGTCGTGATTCTCTAGTCTCTTCCTCCTCATCATCAGAATCATCCACGTCTTGAAAATTCATGAGACCTTGTGTTGACCCCGAGGTGGTTGTAAAACCCTTTGTTTTCTTCCGACTATTCGATTGGAAAGCAGGCATCTCCGTCTTTCAAGCATCATGACCCCTCAATACTTTCCAACACTCCTCCAAATTAAAATCATGACCATAAACTGTACGGTACCTCTAAGAGCTTTGGCTTTATCGTCTGCATCATTCTCACCACTTCCATGAGTATACTTGATATTATCCATAATAGCACAAAAATTCGCAACCCTATTACGAATTCTAGTCTTCCATTTGGACATGATCGAGTCGTATGTCCGGTCTGAACCAGTTTCATTTTGAAAGTACGCTATCACCAACTCCCAAAAGCGGTGCCTGTTTTGAGCGTTTCCTTTATGGGAATTTTCTGAAACATAGATGAAAGCTCTACAAAGCGCGACCTCTTCCGCCTTTGATCATGGTTCGACCTTTTTGGCCGGTTCGGGTTGTTTGCCTTTGTCCTTCGCGTTTGTTGCATGCCGCGAAGGCTTCTTTGGTTTGATGGGTAATGTCTCTTCAACATCGTAATCGTCTTCAACAGGCATGGAACTGTGGTACGAACCGTGACCCTCACCTTGCCCCATCGAAGCATCTTGACTCGGATAGTTTTGGGTCGAGTATTGTTGAGTCGGATACTCTGCCCAATCATCCAAATTTATGTCAAGATTAGCACTACGAATCGAAGAATAATCTTGATACGGTTGGGAAGAATACATGAAATCCATGTTAGGACGATACGACGGCCCACTTGGTTCTTCGTGATAATCCGTATTAGGACGTTGCGGTGAGACAAATGGACGATTAACGTAAAACGGGTTTTGATTTTAATTCGGTTGTGGTACTCGTGATTGATATTCAAAAGAGTGTGGACGTAATCGAATACCCCGATTTTGTGGTGGTCCTATGCTGGTTAAATCAAAGGTGTTTTCCGACGAGAAATTCAAATCTGGTGCATTTTAGGGTAGTCGGAATCGTCGGTTTTTTATAGGGGAATATTTCTCTTTGACATGGTGAATATGAATGAGAAAGTAGTTGAATTGTGTTTGAAATCGTTTGTTTGATGTTTGTATTTAGGCTAATGATTTGCACACTCCCTTTTTTTATTTGCACACTCAAAGCTGTGCTTTACACAGTTGTATATTTATCACATGCTGCTTTTAAAGGTTGTACATTTGAGTGTGCGGATCAAAAATATGAGTGTGCCAATCAATACTCTTGTATTTATAGGATGTAAAGTGGTAGAGGTTTTTTTTTTTTTTTTTTTTTTTTTTTTTTTTTTTTTTTTTTTTTTTTGAGATTTTTGGGATTGTATTTAATATACAAACGGTAGCATGGCTTCTTTAATATCGGTTGGTTTTTCAACCAATTGTGATTTTACATTTCCTTCGACCGATATTTGCACAAGACTCCACATTGGAGTCGACCGATTTGGAAATCGGTTGTCGATGGCGGTCGACCGATAATATACGATCCACTGCGTCCAGCCTAAGAGATAAAAAAAAATTCCAAATAAATGAATTTAACGAGATATATGTTAGTTCCGAAGCCAATATGCAACGTACATGAGTCGAGAGATGCAAAATACATCGAAGAAAATAAAGGAATTACGTGACAAAGATGTGCATAACGACTTTTGACGTGATCTCGTGGATTATATTTAACAACATTATCTGAAGCACGAAGGAATATAGTTTGATTTTATGTATTATAATTTAATCATTCACAAAATGTAGTTTTTATGAATTTTAATTTGAATTTTAGTTTAATGAAATGTGTATGTTTTAAAAAGAGTGAAAGTAAATAAAAACTATGATTAACGTACAATGGCGGACCTATGTAGGGGCAGGGGAGTGTCTCGGTCTCCCAAACAAATCTTTGATTCGGCCTCTCCAAACACCAAAAAAAAAAAAAAAAAAAAAAAAAAAAAAAAAAAAAATCTAGTTCCGCCACTGCTCATGTATACAACAAGTGGGAAGGTGCCCGCTGCGTTGCAGCGGGAATTTTTGAGGAATTTTTGCGACAACTATTCACGAATAATGTTAGGGTGGAGTTTCTCGTTGTAAGATCGTGGCATGTTTTTTTACCGGACACGTGCTGTATTTATTTAGAACAAATGTTGTGTGAAGCTATATTTGGAGTTGTCGTACGACGTCCTTTTTGGAATGAATGTTGTGTCGGGTACCAGTGTGTTGCAGCAGGACTAATTTTGACTGTTATAGTTTTAAAAAAATTTATAATAATTTTAAAGTTATTTGATAGGTTAAGGGTGTATTTTCAAAGTTTTTTTATTTAGAAATTATATATATATATATATATATATATATATATATATATATATATATATATATATATATATATATATATATATATATATAGAGTAAACTGCAAAAATGGTCCCTGTGGTTTCCTCAGATTGCAAAATTAGTCACTGTGGTTGGCTAATTGCAGGCGGCCTCCCTGTGGGGCACTGTTTCACATCATTTTGGTCCCTGGTTTTAAATGGCGTTAAATAATTCCGTTAGAAGTTACACATTTAGCCCCTGTGGCCCATGAACATTGCAGCGTGCATCCTTCTTTCGTCCCTTTTACGTTTTCATCCGTTTTTACGCGTTTTTGTCTATTTTTTTTACGTTTTCGTCCGTTTTTTTACGATTTCATCCGTTTTTTTAAGTTTTCGTCCGTTTTTTTACGATTTCATCCGTATTTTTACCTTTTCGTCTGTTTTTTTACGTTTTCATCTATTTTTTTACGTTTTCGTCTGTTTTTTTTACGTTTTCATCTATTTTTTTTATGCTTTCGTCTGTTTTTTTTACGTTTTCATCTATTTTTTTATGCTTTCGTCTGTTTTTTTTACGTTTTCTTCTATTTTTTTTACGTTTTCGTCTATTTTTTTTATTTTTTCATCTATTTTTTTACGTTTTCGTCTGTTTTTTTACGTTTTCATCTATTTTCTTACGTTTTCGTCTGGTTTTTTACGTTTTCATCTGTTTTTTATGCTTTCGTCTGTTTTTTTACGTTTTCTTCTATTTTTTTACGTTTTCGTCTATTTTTTTTTATTTTTTCATCTATTTTTTTACGTTTTCGTCTGTTTTTTTACGTTTTCATCTATTTTTTTACGTTTTCGTCTGGTTTTTTACGTTTTCATCTATTTTTTTATGCTTTCGTCTGATTTTTTACGTTTTCTTCTATTTTTTTACGTTTTCGTCTATTTTTTTTATTTTTTCATCTATTTTTTTACGTTTTCGTCTGTTTTTTTACGTTTTCATCTATTTTTTTACGTTTTCGTGTGGTTTTTTACGTTTTCATCTATTTTTTTATGCTTTCGTCTGTTTTTTTACGTTTTCTTCTATTTTTTTACGTTTTCGTCTATTTTTTTTATTTTTTCATCTATTTTTTTACGTTTTCGTCTGTTTTTTTACGTTTTCATCTATTTTTTTACGTTTTATCCAACTTTAACTTTTGTTTTTTACGTTTAAATAGACGAAAACGTAAAAAAATAGAAGAAAACGTAAAAAAATAATAGACGAAAACATAAAAAAATAGATGAAACGTAAAAAAATAGACAAAAACGTAAAAAAATAGATGAAAACGTAAAAAAATAGATGAAAACGTAAAAAACAGACGAAAACGTAAAAAAATAGATGAAAAAATAAAAAAATAGACGAAAACGTAAAAAAATAGAAGAAAACGTAAAAAAATAGACGAAAGCATAAAAAAATAGATAAAAACGTAAAAAACCAGACGAAAACGTAAAAAAATAGATGAAAACGTAAAAAAACAGACGAAAACGTAAAAAAATAGATGAAAAAATAAAAAAAATAGACGAAAACGTAAAAAAATAGAAGAAAACGTAAAAAAACAGACGAAAGCATAAAAAACAGATGAAAACGTAAAAAACCAGACGAAAACGTAAAAAAATAGATGAAAACGTAAAAAAACAGACGAAAACGTAAAAAAATAGATGAAAAAATAAAAAAATAGACGAAAACGTAAAAAAAATAGAAGAAAACGTAAAAAAACAGACGAAAGCATAAAAAAATAGATGAAAACGTAAAAAAAACAGACGAAAGCATAAAAAAAATAGATGAAAACGTAAAAAAAACAGACGAAAACGTAAAAAAAATAGATGAAAACGTAAAAAAACAGACGAAAAGGTAAAAATACGGATGAAATCGTAAAAAAAACGGACGAAAACTTAAAAAAACGGATGAAATCGTAAAAAAACGGACGAAAACGTAAAAAAAATAGACGAAAACGCGTAAAAACGGATGAAAACGTAAAAGGGACGAAAGAAGGATGCACGCTGCAATGTTCATGGGCCACAGGGGCTAAATGTGTAACTTCTAACGGAATTATTTAACGCCAGTTAAAACCAGGGACCAAAATGATGTGAAACAGTGCCCCACAGGGAGGCCGCCGGCAATTAGCCAACCACAGTGACTAATTTTGCAATCTGAGGAAACCACAGGGACCATTTTTGCAGTTTACTCTATATATATATATATATATATATATATATATATATATATATATATATATAAACTTTAACATTTTTTATAAAACCGTACGTAATTCAAAAATATATCAATATTGGACTTGTTTTGTACGTTATCAAGAGACCTTTTTGCCGGTATTTTTTTGTTCAAAAAAATGCGAGATATCAATTAAATACTTGATAAATAAAGTTTGTTGTATAAAAAGGTAATAAATAGTAAGAAGTTGAAGGTTTGATTTGTAAATATTATTTTTTGGGACCGGATTTGTTTGTCTCTTTATTCATTTGTGGGATGTTCTGTAAGAAATTTATTATTATTTTATTCATAGTATTCTATCACTCTTTTTTAATACTACGTAATACGAACCAAAGAAATATTTAAATGGGAATTTATTTTTTTATAAAGGCACAGTGCCCTATATCTTCCCCTTTAGTATATATAGAGAATGACGGCCTAGTAAAGACACAAATGCAAATACAAATTTCACTAACAAAAAAGTAGCGTTAATGAATAAAATTATATCGTGCTTTATAGTGGTTCAGGCAAGTCCGGTTCGAACACCATACTCGATCCTATCTAAACTTTCTTTGTTTTTGGCTCTGAGCTCTTTGATTCACATCTTGTGTTAAAGAGAAAAAACTTAGTGAAGTCGATCATATTTTAAACATTTTATTTTTCAAGTTGAATTTAGAAGCAGGAGCTATGATGTTCTTCTTCTACCTATTCGTTTTGATGTCTCATTAATATTCTTCATTTTACACGTTGAGAAATAGAATAAAAAATTGTTTAATTGAGGTGATTTCTAAATATGTCATCACGTACAACGCCAACGAAAACATGTGACTTTGCTTTGTACATTATCTATTTATTGTGGCCTTGTGGGTTATGTAACGACAAGGGTGAAACACCCAAATTTTTTCTCTTTTTCTTTTACACCATAGATCCTCCAAACGCCCCAAAGCTTGATCTTAGCTATACTTTACTTCATCATGAATGCCTACATATAACGTAAGCATACAACTTAGTGAGTAAACACAAGTACTAAAATATAACGTAAACATGGTATAATCACGTTCACTAAGTGAACAATATCTGATTAGTTCCCCTACTGATTATCCGCTATCGAATCAGGTTTGCTACAATGAATCATTCGATATCGAATCGAGCATACTACTGCCTATCATATGTCTACCCATCAACCAAAGTCTAATCGGAAACCTTTCTAACCTTCCGATTCTAATCGAGTTATGCTACTAGCTTTCTGATATCTAATGGGTTTTTGCTATTAACCTTCCACCTAATACTACTAACTGTAGGAACTCCCCTTTCTAGGCTGCGAGTATTCATTTGCGGCCTTTACCCTCATGCACTGATGTATTCTGGGATTTAGTTACTAATATGAGCCTACTATGCCATTCTTAACGATAAATTCCACATGACAGATACCCTCGATCTCGTACGAGTAATTTCTATACTCTTACTATCACGGGAGTTCCTGTATTGCTATTGATGCAACTATTAACTTTCTTCTATAGAGTAAGAGCATATATATATTGAACTTTTTTTTTTTTGTTATACATACAACTTTCTGCATTATTCATTTCCAACCAATATTGAGACATGTACGACCCATAATACTCTCAGAACACCCATATCCAAGAAGATAATGATATGATTTTCCTACTGCAAAACAAAGCAGCATTTATGCTGATACTAATGTCAGTGCGTGAATAACCTCTTCAATTTTTTGTCACTGTTCATTGATCGCTTTACTGATGTAATGCTTGTCCATACATCTGAAAATATCAGAGTTGACTTTCTTGACCATTTTATTTTTCTATCAAAGTATGACTTAAAAATTAGTGAAATTAAGAAATATTCATCTAGTATTAAATAAGACTGTTATTGAACACCATACGTATGCCGCAAATAACCAAAACTTAGGCCAACGGGCAAGCGAGGTAAGGTTCCAACCAAAAATCTTGAAATACATACTCTCTAGATAGACATATACTTGCGGCATATCTTCAATAATCGACTCCAAGACAAGTTACTTGGCTTTACATATTTCGTACTATACATTAGACACCTGATGGTTCATTGGTACATGGAAAGCTCACGTCATCATGCCACAACAGGGCTGGGCCTCGGGCTCAGGCCAGGGCTCATCATCTTCCTTCCATTTGTTGATGAGCTACGGCTGGAAATCAGACTCGGAAAACAATTCTTCACAGTCCTCCCAAACCTCTCTCTTTTAGTCTTTAAACCATGCACACCATTTGCTGTCACCTCACCACCATTCACAAGAGGGCTTGCCAATTTTGCGTTCACCCCATTTTTGTTGGCTGGTACACCATCCTCTTCAGATTCAGAATTGTAGTTGCCTCTTTGGCTATCATTGAAAAGGTCAGAAAGTCTCATTTTCTTTTCTGTGCCAGTTGGAGATGGTTGGTATGGGGAAACAGGAGGTTTGTTGTTGCCTGCAGAGAAGTTATGGTGGACCGGAGTATTGCCTCTTGATGGGGTAAATTCTGCATAAATATTAATAGTTAGAGGGAGACCACTCTTTCACAAGTAGAATCGACAATACAAATTGTATAAACAATAGGAGACAAGTTTGACCCACTAACTTATAAATGGGTTGATTTTGGTTGTGTTTTACACTTTTACTTCAAACAGGTCAATCAAAAAATTCATAAGATGGAACTAGTCAGCTGGTTTTACTGCATACATCTTAAAATCATTGTATCCAAAGATTTCAATTACTATTGTAATAATGCTGCTTTTATAGAAGATTTCGATTAACACAAACTATTATTAGTATTTATAAAAAAAGTGAGCAAAAATGTATTTGCGGGTCAAAGCCAATGCAACCCAAGCTGTCCAATTTTTCATAATTGTACCCATTTCCCATGTTTTGATCTGTTAACCAACCTGCCCAACCCACCCATTGTGCCACCTCTATGAAATATGTATCTTACCACCATTAACACTCATGAAATCATCATCACAATCCGAATCCAACCATGCTTGTGAATCAAAAAACGTCTCCTCTTTACTACCTGCAATTTAAAATAACACATGTACATCAAGATTCCAAATAACACATACAAGAAAAAAGGAAACGGCATTCTTCTAGCAAATTACCCGTGTCATCTTTATCTATCTTATAAAAACATCATAAGCTACAAAATAAAGCGAATTAAGCAAACCATCATTTCATTGGTAGTTACTAAATGTACATCAAGCTAGAAGAATTAGTATATCTAAGATTAAGTGAATTAGTATTGTTACTATCGTTCTTATAATAATTCGTTGCAAACTAACCATAGTATTTGATAAATGATAACATATAAAATATAAAATAATCTTTGCTAATATACATTGATGCACCCAAGATTATGCTATAAATTCCTATAATCATATACAAGTATATTCTTCCATTGTAAAGGTTAAAAAGATGGCCAAAGATAACTTGTAACAAGCAATCATTGTTGACGGCAACATGTTCTGTGGGACATTCTTCCCATATTCCATCAATCTAATTCTAGTTTTTGTTTTCTAGTCAATTATTTAACACAACCAAAAAAAACCAGCAAAGCATAATAGATGTACTAATGATATACTGATATGATAAACCAAATAAGAAAAACAGCATTTGAGAATTGAACAGTTGATGTCGAAACTACCAAAGTTCTATTCAGACAATGAGTTGAACCAGACCCTACCACGTACCATTTGGAGCATTGTTGAACTTTTAGATTACAATAGTCTAATCGTAAGAATGGAGATAGAAAAAGAAGCACTCAACTGATCAAGAGTGTAATTGTGTAATCCACAACTAGTACATATCTTCTTAGGAACTCAAAAGACTAAAGAACACTTCTTTTGACCCATTACAAAGACAAGTAAAGAACAATTAAATTCTACATAGACTTTGAAAAACTATCAAATCATAGCATACTAAATAAAAGTAATATGATCCTCAAATTTGAACTGTAATATATCAACCAACTTAATCACTAAATTCCCTAGATTATACAATAACTCAGGATATCGAGTACCGACAAATCAAACTAAGCTACAAATGAAAGAATCTAACCTATAAAGTATAAACCAAAAATAAGCAATCCCATATATTAAAGAAAGTTCAAAATGATCATCTAACACAAATAACCAAAACTCACATAATAAGCATTACCAGTTGGGCATGTTCTTATGAAAACTATACTTTCGTTATTTTTTTAAACCAAAAAATCAGAAATATTTCTTTAATATAAAACTGATTATCAAACCAAAGAGTATATAATAATAAAATTTTGTCAGATAATTATTACCATCAAAAGTGATTCCAGTTCTAGTTATTTAACTAATTTTAATCAAACCACACAACGAAACATCCCTAAACAAATCAACCAAAAAGTCAAACATAGAAATTATTAACCTTTACTCACATCAGTATAAAAATGAAAACATAAAAAAACAAGGAAAAAAGAAAACAAAAAATTACCCATGAAAAAACAAGATCATAGTACTAAAAAAAAACATACCAAAATCTTGAAAAGAAGGTACAGATGTTTTGGCTGCAGAAACATCATCACCATTAATGACATGGGTTTGTTTGACATCATTAGACCCATAAAACATATCCACCTTCAATGCACCAGCGGAAGATTGTTTATGATGAGATGAAACACAACTACCCATGTGATCTAATAACTGAAAAACTAAAAACACGACTACTTCTTGTTTTGTTTTTTTGTTTTTAAAGTACAAGTGAGAGTAAAGTATAGGGGAAAAAAATGAATGGTGCGATTTAGCGTTACGCTTAAGATAAGATTAAAGAAAAAAACAGTTGTGAAAAAATGACAAAATCAAGAGGGATGTGAAATTATGATATGATGATGATTGATATAAAAGGAAGTTATTTGTAATAAAACTAGGGGCATTGGGGACCTTTACATTCATGTGAGTTTTAAAGTTTTCTATTTTTGTCTGTTAGTCTTTGATTTGGACTTTTTATACACCCAAAGATACCTTTTCTAGTGACAATACCTATTGCTTTGATGGCTTTTTTCAAGGAAAAGATAAGTAATTTTTGGTCTTTCATTTTTACCTTTATGTAAAAGTAAGGAAAGATATGAAAACGAGATTTTGATGTAAAAAAAAAAAGGGAGAGATTTTGTGTCAATTTCGCAATGTTTTATATAGTTTAAACAAGCATCGTGTAATTGTTATCACTAATTAGATGTTAGCGTTACTTTTTTTCGTTTTCTTAGTAGCAAATCTAACAATTTTCTCTTCACATGTAACCAAAGATGCGACATTATTATTTATGTTGATGATATTACTTTGATAACATAGTTTGTTAGTCTGGCCAATCATGTAAAACCTCTTTCATTAGTTTTTCATGATGGATCTTGAGAGTATGACTTATTTTCATGGCATTGTTGCCTCTTCTTACCGTATGCTTTACTTTTGCCTTGATTGTTATGTGCAATCATCACACCGCTCCATCAAATGAAAAGTTAAACTCTTCTCTTCTATTGTCTAGTATCAGATCAAATTCTTTATTAAAAATTTTGCAAGCGTCTAGCAATATCTTACATTTATACATCCTGACATTCCTTCTCCGGTTCAAAGTGCCATTTACGCACGATCGGCATAAATCTTTTATTATTGTATTCAAACGTTTTCTGAACTATTCGCAATGGACTTTGTCTTTGAGTCTTTTCATCTTCCATCCTCATGGGTAGTTTGGTCCCTTGTATTATTGTTGGCTAGGCGAGATTTCATTGATAATGAGATCTAACTTTGAGATGCGTTTTTGAGTGATGACGTTGTATAGTTGTATATTATTTTTTCCAGAGACAAGATATTGTGTTGTAACATCAAAGCTTGAGAAAGGTTTGTTGCTAGCGTTTTAGCCCAAGCACAATTTGATTTTGTAATCATTTCCTTGAGCTATCTTGCCCTCTTATGATGAGGTATAATTTCCTCCTGATGAGCTAAATCACTTTTAGTCTACATCTCTTAAGGAAGATTAGAAAACAATCACTCCATGTTGGAACGGTCCTTCGGAGAAGCTAGGATAACGAAGGTTAGGCTAGGTCTGGAGGCAATGACGAAGAAGATTAGTTTCCTCCGGAGCTTAGCAGACAAACGCTGACAATCATCCTCTTAATAGTATGATTGGTCTACTTCAATCCTATTGATTTTCTCTATTTTCAAATAGTCCGATAATGGTTTTGCCACATGTGTTTATTACATCGTTCGTCGGATAAACATGGTATAGGTTTTAAGGATATTTAATAACGCTACTTTTAGAGTTGATAAAAAATCTTGATGTGACCCCTGTAAATGGTCTCACAGATTTGAGAGTCATGTGTCGAGGCCATAATTAATTTTAAGATTTTGACTCTCAATTGATTTGGGTTTGATTAAACATCAATTTGACATTGTGTAGCTACATAAAAATTTCTTACTAAATGATGGTTTCATCTTGTTTATAAGTTCATGGGGAGTGACTCTGCATGCAAAAGATGCAAACAAGTCCTCCTAACTACTTCATCATTTCAAATAAATTGATAATAATAAATTGTTTGGTAAATACATTTAAAAAAATTGCTATAAGTCATATTTAAATCCGATGAGCTACAGTATATAGAGAGTTAAAAGTACTAATTTATAACTACTAAACATAGAAAAAATATATATAAGTTTTAACTTGGGGACGGTTTTGTAAAGTGAGATAATTAATATGGACTATTTATATTATTTTTCATTTCACAACAATCTTTAGATTTATGCATGGACTGTTTTTATAATAGAAGCTCAACTGTAGACTGCATGGTATTTTTGTAGTTTTTCTAAGACTGTTTATGCGACACATCTAAACCGCATGGACAATTTTTGCCATTTCCCTTGGAGGATGTACCGGTCAATGAATGCTAAATTGCCCCTGGCAATTGTTTATATTGAAGATTTATCATCTTAAAGTATGATTGGTATAGTTGAAATTTAGAGATTTTCCCAACTTCAAATAGTTCGATAATGGTTTTGCCACATGTGTTGATTACACGTTCATCGGATAAGCATGAAATAGCTTTAAGGATATATAGTAACGTTATTTTAGAGCTGGTCACAAATCTTGATGTGACACATGTGGATAGTCTCGCAGATCTGTGAGTCATGTGTCGAGGCCACAATTAGTTTTAAGATTTTGACTGACACTTAATTTGGATTTTGATTAGACATCAATTTGACATTGTGTAGCTACATAAAAATTGCTTACTAAATGATGGTTTCATCTCGTTTTTCAGTTCAGGGGAGTGACTCGAGATTCTCACATGCAAAAGATGTAAACATGTCTTCCTAACTACTTCATTGTTTCAAATAAATTGAAAATAATAAATTGTTTGGTAAATACATTAAAAAAATGCTAATGTAGTCATATTTAAAACTAATTAGCTACGATTTATAGAAAGTTAAATGTATTTATTTAAAACTATTAACCATAATGCGACACATCCAAACCACATGGACGATTTTTGCCATTTCACTTGGAGGATTTACAGTTAACGGTAAATTGCCCCTATCAATTATTTATATTGAAAATTTATCCTCTTAATAGTATGATTGTATAGTTAAATTTTACGGATTTTTTCTATCTTCAAATAGTCCGATAATAGTTTTGCCACATGTGTTTCTTACATCGTCCGTCGGATAAGCATGGTATAGTTTTTAAGGATATATATAGTAACATTGTTTTTATAGCTGATCACAAATCTTGATGTGACCCCTGTGAATCGTCTCGCAGATCTGTGAGTCATGTGTCGAGGCCACAATTAATATTATGATTTTGACTGACATTTAATTTGGATTTTGATGAGACATCAATTTGATGTTGTGTAGCTACAAAAAATTTCTTACTAAATGATGGTTTCATCTCGTTTATCAATTTAGGGGAGTGACTTTCGATTCCCACATGCTAAAGATACTAACACAAAGCCCCCCTTCCCCCTAACTACTTCATCATTTCAAATAAATTGTTTGGTAAATACGTTTAAAAAAAATTTCTAATATAGTCATATTTAAATCCGATTAGCTACAGTATATAGAGAGTTAAAAGTATTTATTTAAAACTACTAAACATAGAAAAAAATATATAAGTTTGAACTTGGGGATGGTTTTGTAAAGTGAAATAATTAATATGGACTATTTATGTTATTTTTCGTTTCACAACAATCTTTAGATTTACGCATGGACTGTTTTTATAATGGAAGCTAAACTGCAGACTGTAAGGTATTTTTGTAATTTTTCTAAGACTATTTACACGACACATCTAAATCACATGGACAATTTTTGCCATTTCCCTTAGAGGATGTAGTGGTCATTGAATACTAAATTGCCCCTGGCAATTGTTTATAATGAAGATTTATCCTCTTAAAGTATGATTGGTGTAGTTGAAATATTCTCTACTTCAAATAGTTCGATAATGGTTTTGCCACATGTGTTAATTACATCGTTCGTCGGATAAGCATGACATAGCTTTAAGGATATATAGTGACGTTATTTTTAGAGCTGATCACAAATCTTGATGTGCCACACGTGAATAATCTCGCAGATATGTGAGTCATGTGTCGAGGCCACAATTAATTTTAAAATTTTAACCGACACTTAGTTTGGATTTTGATTAGACATCAATTTGATGTTGTGTAGCTACATAAAAATTGCTTATTAAATGATGGTTTCATCTCGTTTGTTAGTTTAGGGGAGTGACTCGAGATTCTCGCATGCAAAAGATGTAAACATGTCCTCCTAACTACTTCATTGTTTCAAATAAATTGAAAATATTAAATTGTTTGGTAAATACATTAATTAAAAAAAAAAAAAAAAAAAAAAAAAAAAAAAAAAAAAGGCCAATGTAGTCATATTTAAAACTGATTAGCTACAATTTATAGAAAGTTAAAAGTATTTATTTAAAACTACTAACCATAATGCGACACGTCCAAACCACATGAACGATTTTTGCCATTTCCCTTGGAGGATTTACTATTAATTGAACGGTAATTGCCCCTGGCAACTGTTTTATTGAGAATTTATCCTCTTAATAGTATGACTGTTTAGTTAAATATTACGGATTTTTTCTATCTTCAAATAGTCCGATAATGGTTTTGCCACATGTGTTTATTACATCGTCCGTCGGAGAAGCATGGTATAGTTTTTAAGGATACATAGTAACATTGATTTTAGAGCTGATCACAAATCTTAATGTAACCCCTGTGAATCGTCTCGCAGATCTGTGAGTCATGTGTCGAGGCCACAATTAATATTATGATTTTGACTGACATTTAATTTGGATTTTGATGAGATATCAATTTGATGTTGTGTAGCTACAAAAAATTTCTTACTAAATGATGGTTTCATCTCATTTATCAATTTAGGGGAGTGACTTTCGATTCCCACATGCTAAAGATACTAACACAAAGCCCCCCCCCCCCCCCCCCCCCCCAACTAGTTCATCATTTCAAATAAATTGTTTGGTAAATACATTTAAAAAAAATTGCTGATATAGTCATATTTAAATCCGATTAGCTACAATATATAGAGAGTTAAAAGTATTTATTTAAAGCTACTAAACATAGAAAAAAATATATAAGTTTGAACTTGGGGACGGTTTTATAAAGTGAGATAATTAATATGGACTATTTATGTTATTTTTCGTTTCACAACAATCTTTAGATTTACGCATGGACTGTTTTTATAATAGAAGCTAAACTGCAGACTGCAGGGTATTTTAGTAATTTTTCAAAGACTGTTTACGCGACACATCTAAACCACATGGACAATTTTTGCTTTTTCCCTTAGAGGATGTACTGGTCATTGAATGCTAAATTGCCCCTAACAATTGTTTATAATGAAGATTTATCCTCTTAAAGTATGATTGGTGTAGTTGAAATTTAGGGATTTTCTCTACTTCAAATAGTTCGATAATGGTTTTGCCACATGTTTTAATTACATCGTTCGTCGGATAAGCATGACATAGCTTTAAGGATATATAGTGACGTTATTTTTAGAGCTAATCACAAATCTTGATGTGCCACATGTGAATAGTCTCGCAGATCTGTGAGTCATCTGTCGAGGCCACAATTAATTTTAAGTTTTTGACCGACACTTAATTTAGATTTTGATTAGACATCAATTTGATGTTAAGTAGTGATGAGTGTATAAATACTCATCATTTTTACCTTTTCTGAGCTACCAAAACATCTAAAAACACTCAATATTTCATCAAAATAGTGAAAATATCCCAGGAATGTGTTTTATATGTTTCAAATGCAAAATAATCAAAATCAGATGAAAAACGTACAAAGTTTGCATAATTGGCAGTTTCAGTCCCTCAACTTTCAAAAGTTGTCAAATCTAGTCCCTGGTCATTCTAAAAACTTGAAAAAGTCACCAAAGGTCCTTTTAAATCAAAAAGTTACATAATTAATCCTTTGGTGCAAAGTTTCACAAAATATCAAGTTTAGTCCCTGAAGTTTGGAAAATTGTCAAAAATGGTCCCTGGGATATTAGAACTTTGAGAAAAACAAATTTTGTCCTTGTACTTCTCATATATGGCAGGATTGGTCCTTGATTGGCAAGTTTGGTGAAATTTCACATTTGGTCCCTGAAGTTTGAAATATTGGCAGAAATAGTCCCTGGGAAAATTAAAATGGAAAAATCATCTAAGATCCTTGAACTATTCATCATTGGCAGGAATTACCCTTGTGACAAACTTTGGAAAAGTGCCAAAACTCACCCCTCAAAATTCAGGAAATTACAAAAATGGTCCTTGTGCAATAAAAACCAAACCGGACCCTAAGTATTATTCCAAGTCCAATCCACAACTCCACCAAAGCCCATCTCCCTTATTTCTTGGCCCAATCTCCACAACAGCCCAAACCACCCACTTTTATAATACCAGGGTCAAAGCTTTGACCCTCGGTCAAACCAAACAACCACACCACCCTTTCCCCCCCCCCCCCCCAACTTGCAGCCATCATATCACCACCCCCCACCATCACTGTCCCATCTCCACCGCCCACACCACTCATACCACCTCAATTGCACCTAACAAGCCAAAGTGCATTTAATGCACCCCCCATCCACGCAAGTTATCAGAAGCAATTTGACTCCACCAATTTGGCGCCAAAATCAGTTAAACGGCCAAGATTAAATTTTGATCATCCAAGGGCTCAGATTGCAAGTGGGAAATGCTCAGAGGTCATCACAAACCCTAATGGTGGGCTATATAAGAGAGAAGGAAGCAAAGGAGGAAGCAAGTAGTCACATAGTTTTAGTTTTAATCGAATTTGTATGAAATTAGTTTCTAAGCATTAGAAGTACTTAAATTAGTTTGTAATCTGTTTACTTAAGTGTAATTGATCTTTCCTTAATCAAAAATTCAAGTATTGTGGTTTCAATTCTGTTTTTGCATTTTTCTTCAAATTTTCTCTTTTAAGCTTGGATCATGTCCTAAACTGTTTCATAAGCTCAATTAGTTTACTTATATCTACAACTAAACAGAAAAACATAAAAAAATAGAAAAAGAAAATCAGAAACAAAAACAACAGGGTACCTTTGCATTTTGGGTGGAAAGCTTAAGGAAGTTGCCTGCAATGGAGGGGCAAGGTGGACTTTTACCTAGCTTATCCTTGATAAGCTAGGAGCTTGTTGCAGAAAAAGAGGCACTAGTAAAAGCTAGTACAAGGTTTCAACTCCTTATTTCATAATTTCAAATTTTATAGTATAAAAGTGTGATTCTGAGTTCTTAGGGTTCTAATACTTAATTGCTATTGAATTGTGTTTATTTCTGTCTAATAAGTCATAATCAGGGTTGTAGCATCTCATAGAATTTAGTTATAATAGATCTTAGTAAAATTCTCATAATTGATAAATTTTAGTGAAATTTGTGATTTGAAGTATCTGTGGTTTTAATCTGTCAATTTGTGCTTAAATCTGTTCTTGGAAGTATAGGGTGTTAATTTTAGTTAAGTTGGTGGATCATAGCAGCTTAAATCTTTTAAAATCAACAAAAGCTAGTTTATAAGGACTGTTTGGCATAACCAAGTTTGTGGAGTTCTAGGGTGTTTGTGTGTCTAAGGACTGTTTGAGTATTCTACATTAAGTCATCACAAGTCATTCAATCCATAAAAACCAGTGTTGTTTAAGAAAAAGTCAAAAATCAAGAGAAATCATCCCCACAGTTAACTGTGTGGGAATTTTAGATCCACAAACCATAATTTCATTGTATAAAGTGTTGTTTTAACTTGGTTTGATCTTGTTCTAGCTAAATACATCCATTTCAGTCATTAAAATAGGAATCTAAACACATATTAGTCAAAGTTCAAGTTTTTCATAAAAAGTCAAATCCTACCCTTTGCAGAAAATCCAAAAATAGAGAGAATTATTCAGAATTTTGTGATAGGTTTCAGGCTTTGTGTTTTCTAGGAGTTATAGTCCACCACCTTGTCTTTGATTTCCCATCATCAAAACATTTTTGTAAATTTTAGTGAGCAAGTTACACTGCCTCAAAGTTGCTTGCAGGGGAACACTTTCCCGTGTGCATCAGACCACCCAATCACCACCACCACTTTGGTGGTTGATTGTGGCCACCTCAGTGGGTCCCAGTGGTCCACTTTTGGTTTTCCCAACCCCCCTCCTAGCAAGCTTCAAGCTTTGACCATTAATTTGAACTTAGGATTAGTGGACCCCACCTGGAATCACCCCTAGTGTTTGTCCCATTTATGTGTTAAGCTTAAGTATCAAAGTGCTTATTTATGTTCTTATTAGCTTATCAGTGCTTATAGTTTGTTGTTTCTAGCTTATTTAAGTCCCTTTTGCTTAACTGAACCAAGTTCCATCATTTTGGACCCCACATATAATCATTTGAGCTTAATTTCCTAATTGGTCAAAGATAGTCAACTGTTTTGATTAAGGGGGTGCACACAACTTATTTTTAAGCTATAATAAAAGTGTTTTTGTAAAAAGTTCTTATTATTAAGTTATTTTCATCTGTCAAAAAGTAAAACACCAAAAAACCAAACATAAAATTAGTGATAGCTTTTATTTAATAGATTCTATCTTTTTCATTTTTTCATTTCAGCTTATTAATAAGCACTTATTCATTTTTATAATTTTCTTAATTTCCTTTTACCTTTAAGTATTTATAATAATTTTCTTAGATTTTTCCTAAACAGTTTACTATTTACTAGAATTAAAAGTAGTTTAAATAATTAAATAGGTAATATTAGTAATTAAATAGTTTTCTTTAATTTTAATTAACAACAGTAGAATTTTATATTTTTCCTAGATTTAATAAATTAGTTAAGACTTTTAGAAAATAGTTTCATAATTTCCATTGTTCATTTTCCAATTTTCCTATTTAATTTAGTTAAATTAGATTTAAATTAATTAATAAGTAATTAATTAGTAAATTAGACAAAATATAATTTTTATTAACTTTTTATATTTTTTTAGGATTCCTGTGATGGTTAATTAGTTTTGTAAATTTTTCCATAATTTTCTAAGTCATTTAGGTATTATTAGTAATTTAAAATAGTTTAATTAGTTTAATTAAGATAAATAGTTTTTAATTAATAAAAAAATCATAAAAAGACAAAAATATTTATTTTTATTTTTTATACTTTCTTCAAGTTCATTTTAAGGTTTAGAAATTATTTTTGCAAGTTTTTAGTTTAATTTGTAATCCTTACCATTTTTAGTTAATTTAAATTAGGTTTAAATTAGATTTTAAATAGTTTTAATTAATTAATTAGTATTTAATTATTATAATAATCATTTTTATAATCTCATTTTCTTTTAATTTTAAGTTTTAAAAAGTTTCACTTGCACCCCCTATAGTTTGTAATTTGTTAAAACCCACTTTTCTCTGTCTGTTATCTGATTTCCCAATTTGTGCTTTTGTGATTATATCTGTTATTGTTTATATCATTCCATAATTGTTCAAATACCAAAAAATCAGTAGTATAATCATTCCCCAATCATCTTGGTTACTGTCCTCAGTGCCACTTATTCCATAAATGTTTAAAATACAATTTCAATCTCGTTGGGACTTAACGACCCGGGGATTTCCCTGTACTTCCACGGATTATAAACACTTAACTTTCCTCTCCCAGGTGGGCCTATCAACTGCACCCGGTTGACTGGTTGGTTTGGGAGGAGTCAAGTAGCTACATAAAAATTGCTTATTAAATGATGGTTTCATCTCGTTTGTTAGTTCAGGGAGTGACTTGAGTTTCTCGCATGCAAAAGATGTAAACATGTCCTCCTAACTACTTCATTGTTTAAAATAAATTGAAAATATTAAATTGTTTGGTAAATACATTAATAAAAAAATAAAGAAAAAAAGAAAGCCAATGTAGTCATATTTAAAACTGATTAGCTACAATTTATAGAAAGTTAAAAGTATTTATTTAAAACTACTAACCATAATGCGACACAGCCAAACCACATGGACGATTTTTGCCATTTCCCTTGGAGGATTTACTATTCATTGAACGGTAAATTGCCCTTGGCAACTGTTTTATTGAGAATTTATCCTCTTAATAGTATGACTGTATAGTTAAATTTTACGGATTTTTTCTATCTTCAAATAGTCCGATAATGGTTTTGCCACATGTGTTTATTACATCGTCCGTCGGATAAGCATGGTATAGTTTTTAAGGATATATAGTAACATTGTTCGTCTTCTTAAATAGGTTGATATGGAGGGGACACCCCCCCCCCCCCCCCAATTTTAGAGATGATCACAAATCTTGATGTGACCCTTGTGAATCGTCTCGCAGATATGTGAGTCATGTGTCGAGGCCACAATTAATATTATGATTTTGATTGACATTTAATTTGAATGTTGATTAGACATCAATTTGATGTTGTGTAGCTACATAAAAATTGCCTATTAAATGATGGTTTCATCTCGTTTATCAATTTAGGGGAGTGACTTTCGATTCCCGCATGCAAAAGATGCTAACACAAACCACCCCCACCCCTATCCCTTATTTGGAAAGGTTAATTTGTTGCGTGTGTTCTATTATTTTATGTAGAATAATGTTTTCAATATTAAATAAACGAGGATGGCTGCGAGCCGCCGCATTGCGGCAGGGCAACGATCATTTGTTTGTGTACTATAGATAATGCAACGGGGTAATTGTCGTGGATAAGGCTCTTTCATGCTTGGTTTTTTGCAAAGGGCTTTAAGGGCGTCTATTTGAGTTTGTGAAGGTGTTGTCTCATACTTTGATGCATCTTTAGTTTCTTTTCATTGAGTCAGTTAGTGCCTTTTTTAGTGTTGCTACTGTTGTTTTAAGTTTGTAGGTACTGAAATGGTTGGCTTTTTTATGGTGCACCTGCAACTTTTGGTTTGTGGATAGTTGTTTTTTTGGTTCTCTACTTGTGCTTTTCTGTTTGTGGCTATAGTGTTTGCTTTCCTTTAGTTGTCTATATAAAGGTTACAACAATATCAAGGAGATCATTTTTTTTTTCAGTTTCTTTTCATTTTTACTAATCACACCCCTAGTGTTTGGCACGGGAGGTGTTGAACGCGCCGGCCTGCGTGTCTGTCTTGTCCGCAATGTGTCTCGCCGAGCTATAACCAAGAAAAACAATGCCACAAATACATCAACATTGCACAGCTTCCCGGTGAATGTAAACAATGCGAATATAATAACACATAACAATAAAACATTGTAAATACATTGGAATGTCGTTGCAGATGGCAAAGGATGTGAACACGGCACAACAAGAGTACTAGATGTGGTGGCTACTTCTACTCCTAAAATAGGCTAGCAAGAATGCACACCAGAGGGAAAAGAACCGGTTACGGGACCACGTAATTCACCTGTTAGAACAATGGTAAAACATGAATATGTAGCACAAAACAAAGACAACATGTGCGGCTGCTAGAAATACATACCCTGCTCACATTCATGAGTAGTTTATGGACTCGCATATCGAACGTCAGACCTATGATGAGCATCAGGATGGACGGCTGAACCTGCATAGAAAAGACAAGAAAAAAATCAAGCTAAACCGCGTAAACACAAAAACCAACACCATGAATGAGCCATGTACAGACACATAACAAACGACCTTCATTGGCATTAGGAATGAAGGCATTACCACTCCCAACTCGAACCTCAGCTGCAACAATAACGTCGAATACCAAATTACTGCTTGAAACAACAGACTGACACAGGAAAAATGAACCAACTGTGTAACAAAATACCAGCAATGTGATCGGAAGAAAGCGAAAGGACGTCCGCAATGCAGCAAGCAGCCAATGAAGACTTACCAACACATCCATCTACACCATGATAATCTACATACAAAAACCGCAATGGAAACGTTAGAGACATGAGTAATGCACACGCTCGATAAAGCACAAATAGAAAATATACAATACCATTCCCCGTGAACATTTGGTATGTCATCCACCTTCCTCTTTCCCTTCCCAACAACATCCATAGAAATTGGAAACTGACGATGCCCCCCCCCCCCCCAAACCCATCGCGCCAGCCGGATCAGGTTCACTAATCGTTATACCATTAGATAACCTGATTGGCATACCAATAACATCCATCCTCGGAAGAAAGCCCTGAGGCAAGGCATCAGTATAATACGACAAAGCATCGACATCCATCAAACCACCAAAGTCAACGTCGCGAATAATTATACCATCTGACATGCAATCCGCCACATCCATCATACCAATGACGCTACCACTATTAGAATCTAACAACGTATCCGCATCTATAGAACTATAGAAGTATCAACTAACGTATGACTATCTAAAGGACCGCCAAGATCAACATCGGCAACAACTAAACCCATACCAGCGTCAGCACTAACAGACCAGCCATCCTCTAACGTTTGTTCACTCTGTTCCTACGCACAACCTTACTTTTAGTTCTCATATTTAAACATCCAACATAGGAAACATCAAAAGACAACTAAACTAACAGCATACATATGCAACATCATACCTCACAATATAGAAAAACACATAGACGAAAATCAATAGATAGACAAACAAACATAATACCAAAAAAAAAAAGGGCACAAAACCCCAGTTTGCCTATAACGAATAAAGCCACAGTTCAGGCAAGTAAAGGCAGTAGAAGGTCCCAAAAAGATGCTGGATGAAGATAAGTATGAGTATTGTTGGTGATTTTACATCACCAATATGATTTAAGTGTAATGGATTGACTTAGTTGACCAGTGTATAATCATGATAAATGTTCAACAAGTCGGGGATTGTGCGGAGTGCACACTTGTATGACGTTATTGTGATTATCGCCCTGAATCACGGGGTTCCGGGGGCAGCGCCCCTGGTAGCAGGGTCCAAGGGGCGGCAGCCCCTGGCAAGGTCCAAGGGGCAGCGCCCCTGGCTGGGATAAAGTGCTATGTAAAAAACGCACTTAAAAATAAAATTCCTGGTATTTTGGACCTTAATTTGACTCGTTAATTTAACTAATTCGGTGGTTAAATAACTGCCATGGGCAGTTACAACCGAGTTCAGTTTTTGGTCATATGTTGATTATGTCTTCTGGTTCGGTTTTATAACATCAAAACATATTTTCTGTTCAAAATCTGAGTTTTATCCGATTAAAGATTTCGATATAACCATCGAAATACTTCGATCTGAAAGTGTTTACACGACTCTCAGATTAATGTGATCCCAAAAATTCAAAAAAGTATCGAGGCGGTGGCATCGTTGATATCAAAGAACATTTAAAAAATAATAATAATAAAAATAATAAAAAAAAAGGCCGAGGTACCGGGCTTGGACAATAACAATGGGCTGGACAAAAAACACGCAAGATCAAAACGACAATGCATGCGTCGTTTTCGACGCTGCATTATATATATAGTAATATATGTCATGGTTACTTCTTCCACCTGTTATGTGTTTTATTCACAACAGTGTTCGATTTCTATGTCAAATCAGGGACCGAATTCTCCCTACCCTAGTTTTTATTTTGCCTTTTATTTTATGCTGAAAATTTAATAGATGACAATGACATGGTGAATTTGTGATAAGTCATAACTCTGTAGTATTTGACAATGAGAAAAAAGATCATGGAGTTTTAACATACTATGTAAAATCTAAATTACTCTTGTATATTAGTGGACGGTCAATCTCAATGTTAATAATAGTGGGTCACGGCGAATTAATATTATTCTAAAGAGTTAGTAATGTTTGAGGCATGTGATATAAGTGAAGGTAGCCAATTGCCATGTGAGTGCCGCGTCCTAGCCGGGTCTAAACCGTGGACACATGCTCTAATTCCCAAATTTATATATTCTGAATCAAACTTGCCATTTGCCATGGAAAACGTCTTCTTTTTTTTATATATTGTCCAGTCAAAATCATATATAATAGCTGAGGCTAGGCACAGTAGTAACCTACAGCAACCTACAATTTTCCTGTCACCTCAACTTTCTTTCTTCAGCAATCTGCATGCGACCTATTAGGCACAGTAAGATGACTTATACTTCAAAAAACACACCCCACAAAAATATATTTTAATTAATTAAACACACACAACACAACACAAATTGAAGATTGAGACCACGATCTCTTCGTGACTTTTAGAGCCGACTGACCTTCGAAGACCAACATCCTTCATTGGTGATGACGTAGAGTGACCCACAACGACCTACGTGGTTGACCGATCATTGTGGGCAGTCTAACAATTTCCTTGAATATCTAAAACACAAGTACAATGCACTCTATCTCTTGGTTATATTTGCGAAAAATATGAAGTTGGTTAGTATCCCTTTGTTGGTATCCCTTGTCTAAATATTTGCAATTTTATATTTATATGAACAATGTATATTGTCTAAACTTAAATATCATAAATCATTTGTTAACAATATCTCTCTGTTGTTAGCAAAACTCTTTAAAGAATTGTCTCACTCGAAATTTTAAGTTATACGTAGTATTCAAGTTACAAATTCTACCTTTACAAATGTATTTAAAAGAGAGAGAGAGAGTAGAGAGAAAAAAAAAAAAATCATATATTAGAGTCATTTTCATTAGGTAGCTAAAGTAATCAACATGCAAACGGCATGAATAAACCATTTTATGCGTGGAAGCGGCATAGCCAAGTAGCCAACACTTGCTAATTACAGAGCATCCAATAATTATCCGGGGCAAGGTTGGTTATCAAACACAACAAAAACATTTTAATACTAATGTTTGATCTTATATTATACTAATATTTTTGAATACCAACCTTGACTCCTCACGCCAATCGAAAAGCATAATAGTTTGATTTTTTTATTGCATTTTGTATAAAAAACTCGTATTAACCAACGTAATAATTCTTCAACGTCACCGTCAATTTGACAATTTCCTATGCTAAATTCAACAGGTGCATGACATATGATATTTAGACATTGACAAAATCCCAGATTAACAAAATACCCCACAAACGATTTTCGCAACTTGTGCCATCATCAACTTGAATCTCGCCACGATTCACGAATATGATCCACCATACCCTCCCTCTCTCTATCTACGACAAATCTTCCTCTCACCTAGAAAGCACCATAATATACATCATACATATCATGTTTCTTCACAAGCAGTAGCACATAGATAAATCTATAATTAAGTATGGTACGTGCATAAAGTCGTGGTGACAAATAGTTTTTCAATGCGAAAAAGGACGTGGTGCAAAAGAGGATGTGGTGTAGGAGACCAAGAAGAATGTGATTGTGTCACATCATTAAACGGTAATAAAAATAGTGGTATAAAATAGGTTCGAAGTGAAGCTTTAATAAGTTTTAAGTTTTATCATTTAAACAAAGCTATTAGAAATCAAGAACAAAGGAGGAATCCTATGTAACTACGTACAGGCGTACAGCTTAAAATTGTTGATTAAGTGACAAACCTAACACAAATTAAATATTCCTAAATGTCAAACCTTAATCTATAAACAGTTCCAGATGGCCCAACGCATTCTGAGCAAGGCTGCTTAATGGGTAAACTCTACGCGAATAAGCTTTATTCGGATAGGGTTAATTAAGGGCATGCTTAGTAGGGGGTTACAAGAGGTGAGGAATGAGAAAAATAATTAAAAAATATGCCTGGTAGAGCATAATGTAATGACCCATTACCTAATAGTGGGTAATGGATCATTACCACATTAACACATTAACCAATAAATTAGGAGGATTCATTTTCTTTACATTTCTCTTTCCCCACCATTATCTTACTCTTTCCCTTTCCCTTTCTCTTTCTCGAATTTGAACCAAACGCACCCTAAGTTTTGAGGAAGAAAAACCTTAACTATACCCGTTTCTAATAAGGTACAAGTTATTGGGGTTGCGGGTTATTTGGGTTCAAGTTTATCGGGGTTCAGGATACTCAGGCACAGCTTAACCCGAAGAAGCCAATTATGACATAAAAATACAAATAAGTGGGTAAATTCTATTAAAAAAAAAAGCCAAAGAAAGATAGGAAAAAAAATTAAATCCATTATACGGGTTATTGTGGTTAGCCTGAACCCGAATAAGGTTGAAATTCTCACCCGAAACCCGACTCCTAATATGAGTTCGGGTTAATCGGGTTAACCCAATTAAGTTTTTCAACCCATCTAATCGGACCCAAATAAGCTTACTCAGGTTCGGGTATTTTGGCGGCCAAAATTCCGAGTATCAATTTTGACCGGCTAGTGTTTATGATCTCTATATATTTGTAACGCCAAACTTTTATCGAACAACTTAAGCTCGAGTTATTTCAATTGACATTTTAATGATTTTGAGTTGAGTTCAAGCATAACAAACAAGCTTGAAATATTTAACGACTTGGACTTATAAGGGTTCGGCTTGAGCTCGTATTAAGGTTTTCGAGTCTTATTTTGATATGCAAGTGAATACAAATATTGAAATCGGTAGAAAACTTCTGACTTCGTGCATCTTTTTCGTGTATGGATTATACCTTCACCAAAATTTAAGTCACAAGCAACGAGCACATGTTCCAGGGATTTTCTAGCTAGGAGTTAAGGATTGAACCCTTAACCACCTATTCCTTCAAAAGTCCTTCTTTAAACAGTAAACTAAATGTTTGTGATTGGAGAGTGATATTATTCTTAATTTAAATAATATTTAGTAAATTTCTAAATTTGACAAATCTTTTTTTTTTTTTTTTTTAGATAACCATTATTATGATTATTGTTGTTGTAATTTCTGTTATTATTATTATTCTTATTATAATTAAATTGATCGTAATACTAAAAAGCTTTGTATACGTATGAGTCATGAATATATGTTTGAAACACAAGTTATTGATACTAGCAGGGTACCCGAGAGTTGCGGCGGCGGGTACACTGAAATTAAATTTTCTGGTGAATCATGTATTTTAGTTTATTATGTTCTTTTTGACACTAAATTTACGGATATCAAAAATTTCATGTGGCGTATTTCAACTCCTTAACTAAGGAATTTATTTTGTCGTCTTTTTTAAAGTGATTCGTATAATATGAGTCCGTTTGGCCCGTGTAACACCCCCAAATTTGGGATACGCAGCGAAATTAAAGTTGGGTGTTACTCGATGGTACAACAGTTATAATAATAGAAAACAATCTACAATTGGATTGTTAAAATGATTTTATTATTCAATATCAAAGTTTACAAAATAAGGTCCCAATAGCTTTACAATTTGTTAAATAATTTATCAAAGATTAATAAAATCTTAGCCTTCCTTCCGTATCCATGCCCTTCCATGCCATCCTTGTTTGTTATGGACCTGAGATAAACATGCTAAAAAGTCAACACAACGGTTGAGTGAATCCACAGTGTTTATGAATGAGTAATAGTTGAACACAAGTTAAATAGATATAAAACGTAGTGTATTGCAACGCAGCGTATTGCCCTAAGCCTCATGAACTCAAACCTTAACAGTTTGGACATTATAGTAATGAGCTATAACGTAATGGTGCCCTCGAGTAGGAAGCTTGCCAACTTCCTAGTAGTTCTCAAATAAAGTGCATTTGGCCACCTATCCGGCAACACAAATGGGGCGTCAACTGCCAATAGATCTATTCACTATATTCGCGTTCACTCGCAAGTGATTAATGGTTCATGATATGAGGGACTTTCAGTGGCAACACAGTTAACTTAGGCAATACCAGATCAGGATAGCATACAGAAAATACTTGTGTTCGATTTAGTAGCATGTATCTCCCCACAAGTTTGAAAAACAGTATAAAAGTGGGACTATGAACTCACCTGGGCAGTCTGGATGGAAAACAAAGTTAAATGAAGTTGATAAACGTCTCCGGCTTGTGACCTGAGTTATTAGGTCAAGTTCTTTAGTAATTGCTTCTGATTATATAAGTTTTTCAATGTTCGTATCGTAATGTTTTGATTTAATGGTTAAATATTTTATTGAACCAATATGTAGTTTCAAAAGTATTATTTTATTATATTTTCTTATCTGTAAGATTTGGTTCCGTCCGTTCGTTAAATGGATACTTCGTTTGTTAGTTACAGTACAAAACGTATATTAAGTTTAAATAAAACTTAATAATAATAATAATAATAATAATAATATTAAATATTAATTAGGGTTTATAATATTTTCATTTTAGACCCTTAAGTTTCTAAAGTTGACAAATTTTACCCTTGAACTATATAAAAATGGCAACTTTTACCCTTGAACTTTAGTCAAATGACACTTTCTACCCTTAAGTTTCAAAATGACACTTTTTACCCCTGAGGGACTGTCCGATCACAAAACAATTCCAACTATAAAAATCTTTTGGAGTTTTGGCAAAAGCACCCCTTGAGTTTAAACCCCGATCGCACCTAAGGTCCTTTCTTTCCAAAAATAATTTATATCTCTCGTTTTACCTCGTAACTTTTTACGACTCCTTTTCTAAAACATTTATAAGAGTTTTAAGAGTATTTTTATAAAATCTTATGGCATGATTTGATCCCACGACTTCACAATAAATCACAGAAGTCGCGACTTTAAGTTTACTCGTCACAGAAAAATTACCAACTTTGAATGCCTCGTTCTCCCTCGTTTCTCAATGAAATTGACTGATTCTTTTTCCTATGTTTAGACCTTCTAGTGTACTTTAACCATGTCGAAAACTAGATTTTTAAAGGTACGTTTGATACATGAAATATGGGTCCAAAGCAGCAGTGTTGCTGCTGCTCGACAGGAGTAAAAAGAAAGGAAAAACCAAGTTTTCATGCAATCCGATTTTTATACCCTATGTTTTTATATTATAATTAGTTATTATAACATATTTAAAGTATTCTTAAACCATTTTTATAAATCTAGGTCTCCTAGAACTTTATTTCGAAATCATTTTTGTTAATGAGCTCGTTTAATACAAAAATACGTTTTTTGTTACTTCTGGGCCTATATACTTTTATTGACATGTTCTAATATGTATTTAGACACAAAATAAGTATAAAAGAATAATTGAAAAGAATCATAGATATACCTTTCTTGTTTTGTCGATTATGGACAATTTGTGGCGAAATGGTTTTGGAAATAAATCACTAAAGTCTCTCCTCCTTCTAAGTCTTTTTAGGACCTCATCTTAGCTTCTAGAGGGCTGTTTTAATTAGTAACAAAGGAGAGTATGGCTGTTTTTGGGTGTGGGTCGAATGATATAGAAAAATATAGGGCGTTTGGTTTGTTTATTTATAGAAAGGAAATGGCTAGGGTTTCTAGAGGGTTGATGTCACCTTGTGTTGTATGAGGGGACATGGAGATGTGTCTAAGTTCTATTAGTTCCATGTGTATGGAGGAGGGGAAAGATCGTGGCCTTTGGTGAGGGTGTGATGATGTGTTTATTTCAAAACCATACAAGCTACCAACTTGTGTATAGGCTTATGAGACATAGATATGTGGCTAAATTTGGGACTTAAGGAGGTATACGTGGTGTGTATATTGATTAGTAATTAGTAAGAAAACGATTTGGTTAAATCTTTATTAGGATCGAACTAGGTTATGAATTAGGGAAATCGAATAGGCTTAAAGGAGTGGTACTTTAGGCTATGTCATGTTGTACTCTAGGGTTTTGGATGGTAACTAGTTAGTTTAGGGTTTAGTTTATGTATTTGTTAGCTAGAAAAATAATTAGGGCTTTATATTTATATATGTGTATCGATTTGTATGTAAAAGAAAAGGAAATCATGTTGTGCATTACGGTGTTGTACCATGTGCTTAACATGGTTGTTCTAAGGTTTAAATAATATAAAAACTGTATTTTTAATATTAAGTTAAGTTATATTATTTATATATAATTTTTACTAAGTTATAAAGTATATAAACGTAATTTTAGATTTTATGCATTGAATGGTTGTACACTGGGTTTGGGGGTTTGTACCAAGGTTTATGTAAATATAAGAAAATATATTTTGAAGGCTTGTGCATAAAAGACTTGTACAATGTGTTTTGAAAAGAAGTACACTGAGGTTTATAATAAATTTATATTAATATTATGATCTCATGCTTTAATGACTTGTACCCTAGCTTGGATGACTTGTACTTTTATATTTTATAAAAATCTTGTACACACTAATTAGGGTTTGTGATTTTATCACATAAAATCATAGTTTTAGAAAATTAGGGTTTTAATCGAGATATAACGTAAAGTTAGGGTTTTGTGCTTTAGAAACTTATACATGAGATTTAGAGTATTGTACTTTAGAGTTTATGATTTATTTAAAATCATAGTTATAATAACTTAGGGTTTCGGGAAAATTCTTATAGATAGAAAACGTTTAGGTTGAACGTTTAATAATTATACATTAACGAAAAATCGTAAAGTGGTAAATAAAAGTTGAGAACTTTGATACTTGACATAAAAATATCTATTCAAGACAAAACTAAGTGAACTCGTTTACTTAAAATATTAGTTACGTCATATCTTCGTTGACTGTTGTGATTAGTTTGAAAAAAAAATAAAAATTGGATGTGAAAAATGGTTAAGTATTAGTTTTATTTAAGTGAAAATTTACCGGTGGTTACAGCCCGTGCCCGTACTGGCTCGAGCACGTTTTGCCCGTGCCAGTTCGGGATTGAATATTTGTATAATGTGCTTTATTATTTGTGTTAGTAACATTTAAAACATGAATTGTGTTTAAGTTGGTTATACAATATGTTTGATAATTTTTATTTCTTATGTAAGAAGTGTTTTAATAACTGTTTAAATTGTATTTAATGACTAGTTAATTTATGAGTGTAATTTGGCAAAAGTAAATTGTACATTTTGCTTTAGTATTTGTATTAATTCAAAAATCTGGACCACACTAATTGGTCATTTAAAACTAAATTAAAGAGTGTTTTTTGTGTTTTAAAGTGGTGTACCTTATGCTTTAAAAGTTATATGTCTTAATTTTAAAAGAAAAAGTGTTTTGTGTATTATATGTAGTATATATATACAAATTAATCACACGAGATTTGGATCTCAACTTTTTAATTTTACAATGTTTATAATAAAACTCCACATATACCCATTTTCTAAGGTGGGAGAGATTGTAGTTTCTGACAGTGATGAGGAGGAAGTTGTCAACTAATTTGATGAATCTGTGAACTTATTTGACAACTTCTCCTCATCGACAGGTGGTGTTCATGAGCTTGAATATGATTATAATGACTATGCGGATCAAGTCTATGATCTACCAGGACAATTGGAAGCATTTTATGACATGTATGATATCAAAGTCCAAGGTCCCGTTAGAAAGTAGTTTTGTTATTATAGTTGTCAAATGTTATCCTATGTGTAGTTGTTTATTCTTGTTTTAGAGGAAAGGAAATGTCTTGTTATGTAAGTCTTCTTGCCTATGTATCAGGCTGAGATATGGGATTTCACCCATATCCTTTATACTTGCACTATTTTTGGAGTAATACATTTACTGGGTCTTTTGACCTTTTACCCTAAAATATATACACATATAACCTAATTTAACTTTTGGGGCGTTTGGTTTAAAGGTCTGAATATAAATGAATGATTTCATAACCATTGTTTGGTTTGTGGGTTTAGTATTTAACAATGAGAATCAAACCCTCAAAACTAGGCATTGTCAAAACCCACCAAAAATGAAAATTTTGTATGTAGATAGCACTCAAAAACTAATTCTTTATGAACAAGTTGCAATTGAGGCACTTAATTGAATGAGTAAATTACCAAAATGAACGTTTTATGCAACTAGTTATCCAAAATGAACCTCGCTCATAAAATTATCCAAAATGAACATTTCACATTAACCGTTAGATGAGTAAAAGGAGTGCAGGCGAGGCGTATGTGATTGAGAAAGATAGGAGGGTTTAGGCGAGATGTAGGCGAGTTGTAGGCGAGGGTTTAGGCGAGGTGGGGGTTTAGGCGAGGTGAGGGTTTAGGTGAGGTGTAGGCGAGGGAATTGAATTGTGTTACAGAAGTGGCTCTAGGCAGGCCTAAGCGAGGTGATCAGCGAGGGTTCTTGGGTCTGGGCGAGGATCTACGCAAGGGTTTTATGCAAAATGGGTCTGGGCGAGGATCTAAGCGAGGGTTTTCTGTAAAATAGGTCTGGGCGAGGATCTGGCGAGGTTCTAGGGTGAGGGTCTGGGCGAGTCCTAGGCGATGATCTAGGCGAGCCATTAGCAAAAATGTCTTGGGTCTGGGCGAGGAGCTACGCGAGGTTCTAGGCGAGGATGTGAGGAGCTAGGCGGCTAACAGCTAACCTTGTTGCAACTAGGAACTAGCTCTTGAAGAAGCTTCATCCCAGCATTAATGTTCTCTCTTCGTGCCTAATAGATGAGGAACTAGATCTTCATTTTGTTATGCTGCTGTGTTTTCGGAGTGATAATATACTCTTGAAGATGGAGATTTGCAAAGAAGATGGGTTCAAGTGGGGAGTGTTCCCTAGGTAATAACTACCAGTAATAAATTTGTAAATAAAAAAGGTGTGGTTATATGTGTAACTTTTGACAGAGGTAGGTATTAGCTAATTTATGTAATATTGACTTTTGGTAAAGATTTGGCTATGTATTAGTTAATATGTAATATTAACTCAAACTATTCATTCCACGGATGCAAGGGTATACCAGGTTGTTTTGTCTTAAAGCTACATGGGTGAATCTTATTAAATTCGGGCAAGTGAAAAGTTGAAAGTGACATATATTGGTTACTTTAGTAAAGTCTATAAAAAATGTTCATTCCCATAAAACCCGTTAGAAGAAAGTTCATTTTGGTAATTGTGTTTAATTGAATTATCTCTTGACAAAGATAATGCCATACTATAATCAAAGTTTTTGGTTGATACTTCTTGGTACATGTGTAGTGAAGCCCATTGGGCTTGATACTTGATACAACAAATTATAAGTCCAATCCAAATCAGTAATTTAATAAGAAAATGATAGTGGTGGGTAAGATCTTGACGACAACTATATATCATTATACCGGCAAGGTTCTTGGTGTTGTATCAGCTTCAACTCTAAGTCAATATCATAGTACAACAACAAGATTCTGCAAATCTAACAGAAAATCATCATCAAAATCAAAAATGGTATCAGCAAAGATTGCACCATCGATGCTATCATCGGATTTTGCCAACCTGGCATCTGAGGCTCAGCGTATGGTTAACCTTGGTGCTGATTGGCTTCACATGGACATCATGGTACCAACTTTGCTTCTTTAACGTTCCATCGCTGCTTTTTTATTAAATATGTTAATTCTTAATTAAACTTGTTAAGTACCCTGTACTATGTTTTTACATGTTTACTGTCGGAGGCGTATATGAGGGTGTGCGAGGCATGCTATCGCAGAGGGCCTCCAAATTCTAGGGGCCTCAAAATTTTTATATGATATGTATATATATCCTATAAAAGTGACTTCATGTATTTGATTTATATTGCATTAAAAAATGATGGTGAGGCACATTGAAAACGATTATTTCTTATTTTATCTTTTAATTAAATTATTTACTTCTATTTTAGGCCCGTACTTGTCTTTAAACTGAATCCTGCACTGGGCCTCCATAAACTCAGAGACAGCACTGTTACTGTAAATAGATAGTAACGATATCCAAATCTTGATTTTCATGATTGTTTCTTGTTTCACGTTTATCTGTTGATAGCTGATATATTGTTATGAATTGCTAGATAGTTTTTTTGTTTTGACACCGGAAACTTTTACAGTATCTACTTTCTGCCATGTTTTGTTCTTAGACCCTTTGTAGTCTAGGCATTTGAAATTATGTTGTATTCGTTTCTCATAGCAATTGTTGATCATGTCAGTGAAGTTATCACTTTCACTTGTTATAGTTAAGGCAAATTAAGAACAAACATGGCATAAAGTAGATAGACTTTATCTTTCACGATTAGAAGAAAAAAAAAAAAATGTCACTGCTGTAGAATTACAGTTTAATTCCTTTGGTTGTACTAGTTGTCCCTGATATATTGATGTTAATTTGCAGGATGGGTATGTTTCACACGCGGCGGCTAAACCTCTTAAGATTTCCCAGTTGTGTTGATGGACTTTTATCTTCATGACTAATAACAATCACATCCTTCATTTTCTGCAGTCATTTTGTCCCAAATCTAACAATAGGTGCTCCGGTCATCGAGAGTTTGAGAAAGCACACCAAGTAAATTATTTGCTCCTTTTTTTCTTTGACTTTTCTCTAGTTTTTACTCATTAACTGCGTGATGATTAATTAAGGAGAACATTCTTTTTTCTGATGCAGGGCATATCTGGATTGCCACCTTATGGTAACAAATCCTCTTGATTATGTCGATGCATTTGGAAAAGCCGGTGCTTCAGGTTTCACATTTCATGTTGAGGTGTCCAAAGGTGGTGTTATTATGTTATTTGGACTGCACCGTTTGTTCTTAGGAATTTATGTTTTGGATTTACTCAACATTGGTAAAAACTGTTCCTTTGCGCAGATAATTGGCAACAACTTGTTAAACAAATCAAGTCTAAGGGCATGCGGCCAGGTGTGGCGTTAAAGCCAGGAACGCCTGTGGAGGAAGTGTATCCCCTGGTATTTATCATCTACATGTTTAAAAAGAATCTCATTGTAGCATGTACCGACAGTGTAAAAGAATCTTGCTCTTCACGTTAATGGTGTTGTCTGATATTATGTAGCATAGGATGGTTTTAAACAACATTTTCTCATGTGACTAATGATTGTATTCATTGGTTCATAGCTTGAAGGTGAAACTTGTGTTGAAATGGTTCTTGTTATGACTGTCGAACCTGGATTTGGTGGGCAGAAGTTCATGCCAGATACGATGAGTAAGGTACGCTTGCCGTGTTTATGAGACCTCTGCTAAAATTTTATACGGAGTATCAGTTTCTTAGTTGATTTTTATCATCTGTCACTTTGGTTTTAGGTACGGACGCTGCGAGAAAAGTATCCAAATCTTGATATAGAGGTTAGTTATTTCATATCTATAACCCTTTAACGTATTTACATGCTTGAATGTATTCATATGACTTAATTTGTTCACCAAGTAATACTACGTCATACGTCTTATGAGCTAGTTATATTTGTAGATTTGATTTGACTTCATCATTTTGTGGCAGGTAAATTTGTTTATAGTATTTTTTGTTTTGCTATTTATCGGCCTAGGAAACTTCTGGATATAATGGGAATTATCAGTTCGGCTGGTTACGGGTCCTTCAATTTCATAATGCTCCCTAACAACCTTAATTTTGTATCCTTGTTTATTTTAAGATCATCATTATATGCATCTCATAATGCCACCCCACTTTATCATGCCTACACTAGTGTAGGTGCAGTTTCTACCCACAATTTTCTGTTCAGTTTGGGATATAAAGATGTGGATGCATTTATGATTTGGACATATAGTTGAACACTGTTGGGTATTTTAGATTATTATCTGCAGCACTCCACGGGACATGTCTTGGAGAATAAGGGATAGAGAGAGATTAACTCAGCACTCCACGGGACATGTCTTGGAGAATAAGGGATAGAGAGAGATTAGCTCGCCAACACTATCAGGGGTTCAGAAAGCAAAGCCTAGTATGACACCTAAATAAATCCAAAAAGTTAACCTATACTATTGGATCGTCCAAGCAACCAAGTATCAGTCAGATTCAATTTTGACCTGATCCACTTATTATTTGTAGTCAATGAACATGGTCATTATCATTATTTAGTCTCTTGCTAACTAAAATATAGCCTAGCCTGCTAACCAAAGATACATGCTCATTGGTTAGAGTTGTACTAAACATATATTGTCTACATTATCATCGGTAGAAATAGCCAATAATGGTTAGAACCCGTTTTATCAATCCTCATTGCCTTGCATAGCAGAATGTACCGGAAACATGATCACATAGCACATGTCAGCAGCAAACACCATAGGAAAATGACTAGTACGCGATATATGAGAATGAACAGTTGCCTTTTTACAAAGACTTGAGTGGCATTGGGTTTTTGTCTAATAACCCCTTTTATCAATCCTCATTGCCTTGCATAGCAGAAATGTACCGGCAACATGATCACATAGCACATGTCAGTGGCAAACACCATAGGAAAATGACTAGTACTCGATATATGAGAATGAACAGTTGCCTTTTTACGAAGACTTGAGTAGCATTGGGTTTTAGTCTAATAATCCCTTCTTCTAAGGGAACAACATACATCCTAGCAGATTGAATATTATAACTTTTATGTTCATCCAAATTCTATACGAAAACATCCATTGTCCAGCCAGTCAGCCACGATGTTAGTTATCATAGTAGATCCATAATGCAGTATGTCTAAACTGAAAATGGTCACTATGATGGAAACCATCAACCTGCAAACAGATTGGCAGCCTGACATTTTTTTTCTTCCCATAATGGCATCTGTCAAGAAGTAGGTACCTTGATCAGTTGAGCCATACCAATAGATACTAGTTCCTCCCATTTTTAAGTTTACATGTAGGTCTGTAGTGCCCCCCCCCCCCCCCCCCCCTTTTTTTTTTAATGCCACAAGTTACAATAAGATGCTATGTTGAGTTATGCAGGATCTATTATGAAATCCAAGCACCACATGCACATAGTTCTAGGTATCATAAACGAGATGGGCGTTAGTAGCATACCAACAAATATCCATTTAGTGGTGCTTGGATTTGATGACACATAATAAGTTAACTAACAAATGGTCCAACACAATGACCCCTTGCACTTGGTGTATCCACATATATTCCAAATTTCTGCTCGGCCCGACAATGCACCATTACTGCATACTCCATGGCCCCTCACTTATTACAATCGGATTATTGATGAAGGGTAAAACCGCCGACCCGAATAGAGGCATTGCATTTTTAGACATGTAGCAAACCCAAAAAAAATTCACTCTATTGACATGGGTAACTTCAAGTTACAGCATGTTTAAGTAGCTTTCTATGGAATTGACATTCCAACTTCTATAGATCTTTCAAATTCTGCAAGTTGTATAAGTTTCCAAGTTACAAAAAGATGCTATTTGTAATTGTTTATTGTCCAAAAAATTACCACAATTTTATTTATTTTTTAAATCAATATTGCTGAAGTTGAACATTGGTCTAGCTAATTTTTATCTTAATTTTTGGATAACAAATTTTAGGATTAGACACTTAGACCGCCTGATGGGTCCAAGTTTGAGGATTAAACCATTATTAACCACTGTTACAATAAGATGCTATGTTGAGTTATGCAGGATCTATTATGAAATCCAAGCACCACATGCACATAGTTCTAGGTATCATAAACAAGATGGGCGTTAGTAGCATACCAACAAATATCCATTTAGTGGTGCTTGGATTTGATGACACATAATAAGTTAACTAACAAATGGTCCAACACAATGACCCCTTGCACTTGGTGTATCCACATATATTCCAAATTTCTGCTCGGCCCGACAATGCACCATTACTGCATACTCCATGGCCCCTCACTTATTACAATCGGATTATTGATGAAGGGTAAAACCGCCGACCCGAATAGAGGCATTGCATTTTTAGACATGTAGCAAACCCAAAAAAAATTCACTCTATTGACATGGGTAACTTCAAGTTACAGCATGTTTAAGTAGCTTTCTATGGAATTGACATTCCAACTTCTATAGATCTTTCAAATTCTGCAAGTTGTATAAGTTTCCAAGTTACAAAAAGATGCTATTTGTAATTGTTTATTGTCCAAAAAATTACCACAATTTTATTTATTTTTTAAATCAATATTGCTGAAGTTGAACATTGGTCTAGCTAATTTTTATCTTAATTTTTGGATAACAAATTTTAGGATTAGACACTTAGACCGCCTGATGGGTCCAAGTTTGAGGATTAAACCATTATTAACCACTGTTACTAACCCCCCCCCCCCCCCCCCCCCCCCCCCTTTCTTCTTTATGACTTATATCGATCAATAGATATCAATCCATCATGTGCATATCTTTTTGTAGTCGTTATTTTGTCCTGTATCGTTCTCTGCATGATTTTGTTGACTTTGTAATCTATGTATTGTGATCATGAATTGAGCTATGAGGTTCAGTCTTTTAGATTAAAAGAAACGATAATGTTTAGCCAAAGTCATTGGACGTCATACATAACATTCATCATACTTTCTTGTGTTGTAATATAAAAACTGTTTTAATTTGGGTTACAGGTAGATGGAGGTTTAGGGCCATCAACTATTGAGACAGCAGCTGCTGCGGGTGCAAACTGCATTGTTGCTGGTAGTTCGGTGTTTGGAGCTCCAGAGCCAGGTCAAGTTATATCCTTACTGAGAACAAGTGTGAACAAGGCCCAGAAAACTGGTTAAAGCATATACAAGCAGAAAATATTCTGTCTGGTTTGACGAGTCAGCAACATGTTTACTGTGTACTCTCTGATACCTAAAACATGATAAAGTTTCAAGTTGCCATTTTGATTCACTTTCATACATGCACCCATCAGTGTACTATTGTGCTATATAAGTCGAGCTGTGCTTTATTACGATCGATCACTATGATTGTAGCTTTTGTCTCAATAAATGTTAAGCTTGTAGCTGCATAACTGCATCTCTTTGCTATCAACAATAAACACTTTACATGTTCATCATGTCTTGTCATGGGCGTATTACATGGTCATCATGTGATGGGTGTATTTCTTCACCAACGCGATCATATGTTTTATTAGGTTTCTGCAACTCTTCAGCTAGGGTAGGTGGAGTTGTCTGGCAATTTCGTTCATGCTCCCTATTGGGAAGTTGACCCTATGAGTTATCACCATGGCCTGCTCCTCCAGACTCACTACCACTCACACTACAATGGTAGTGGTGACACCCACTCACCATACATCCCATTTTTTTATTTAATTAAATAATATTTTTAAAAGTTTGTTACCTAAAATTTTTGAAAGTTCGTTACCAATCTATATAATTAAACCTATTTATAAATTAAAAATGTAAATTGAAACGTAAACGTTTCGGAATTAAAAACGTAATGAACGAAATTTCAAACGTCATTCTATAAATTTAAGAACTTTTATTCAAACATTAAAAACATTAAACAATTAAACATTTCATAGATAAATAAAAAACGTAAACTAAAATTAACACACACATACGAAATTAAAAACAATACATAGATAAATAAAAAACATAAACTAAAACTAAACATTACGAGACAAGTGTTCGACCTAATCAGCACGAAGGTTTTGATGAGCTTGTGACGATCTAATGTACCTCATAACTTCTCGCGCTTGTTCATCGGATCGTATGAGGTTGTCTAGTTGATGTGCTTCTTCCGGGAACCATTTGGGAGATATCGTCTTTTTTGTCTTGTCGAATCATATTATGTAATATGATGCATGTATATCTCATATTCAGTATTTTATCTTTTTTCAGCCGTTTTGCGGGAGTGGCTAGCACAACCTATTTCTTCTTCAGAACACCAAACGCTCATTCTATATCTTTCCTTGCCGATTCCTTCATTCTCTGATACCTTATTTGCTTATGATCATCATCAGATGGCTCTGGAATCGTCTTAACAGTGTCACCAATTCTGGATATTTCCAGTCAACAAGATAGCATCCTCATGGGTATGTAAAGCCGTTAACCACAAACGGAATCTCTAGTGCTTTTCCTTGTTTCAGATCGTTAAATAAAGGGGATTGTTGCAGAACGTTGATGTCGTTGTTAGATCCAGAAACACCAAAGAAAGCATGCCATATCCATAAATCCTATGACACAACAACTTTCAACAAAATGAATGGATTCGAATCGTGATCACATCTAACATATGCCTCTTTAAATGCGTTAAGACAACCAAACCACTCTCAATCTGTACAGTCAAGGCTTCCTAACATCCCTGAAAACCCGTATACCTTTTCATGATGCCGATAAAGCTTAACAATATCAGTCATAGTCGGTTTCCTCAAATACTCTGGTCCAAAAATTTCCATAACAGAAGTACAAAAATTATCAAGAGATAGACGAGCAGTTACCTCCCGAACTATCTAGTTCAAAAGAGACCGATTCATTCGGAACCTCTTTCGAAATGTGTATGCATCGTAGAATGGGTTGTCACTAAAATAGGCGGCGACTAAACGGTCATGAGCACCATAACGATCTCGACATACGGGGTTTCTCGTCGGTCGATTTGATCGTCGTAGATTCCTAATAAACGTCACCGCTTGTCGAATAAAATTAACGTTCCGACTTTTGATTTCTTGTTCTTCTTCTGAGTCGGTCAACATAAACATTTCAGAATTCATTTCGATAATGAGGAGTGAAGTATATTTGTTGTGGTTTTGGAGTATTTAAATTAAAAATAAGATGTTTGATTTATTTATTTTATTTAGCACCAAACGTAAACTTGCAAATTGGGTCCCACCACTTAGCGCTACAGTGTTTGTTGAGTTACTACTAACCATAAGGCTCAAGTTTGGTCGTGAGTTGGTACATGGGGCGTGGCACTCACGTTGTGAGTGAGTCACTCGCTCTCAAAAATCCTTCCACTCCCTCCAGTCTTATATCATATTTGACCTCTTTACTACGCCTGTTACGAGTCTTATAGTGACCTGTCATTTCGACTGCTAGGGTACAATAGCCAATGCTTCTTGGTATTTAGGTTTTCGAAAAACGGATTTCAGTAGCTTGAACAATTTTAAAGTGCCCAAGCTCAGGATTCAAGTTTGATACACTGTTAATTCTTTTGAATATTCTGCAATCATCTAAAATTTGAGGTCAAATAGATTCGTTGATGATCCTAAAGGAATAATTTGGAGTTAATTACAATACCATCAACAATTCAACATATCAGCGGTTGATGCAAGATAAAACAGCACAACCGAAGAACCTCTTGTGTCCGCTTTAGTTGCAACTAATCATGTAATGTTAATCATTTAGTATTGTGGTATACTTTCAAAATGCAATCATGAACTTAATTAATTTCATTCAACATCTGATTCAAAGAACTGTGCTTAGCGCTCTCCACTTATGAAAGGGCTGCGCTTGCAAAAAATTGTCAAACTCGAGCACATTGTTAATTGCTTGACTTGAGAACACCCACAAATTTATTGTTGTTGGCATAGAATGGAATAACATGCTAAATATCTATTTATATGTCACTGTCTTGCAATCACATTGTATTTGACTATTATGCACTATGTCATCAGTGACATTTGGTGAACTCCATAAGACACTAATTGGTGTTTACTACTGTAATTCATGATCATTCACATCCTGAGAGGACAAGTACTAATGCACTTTGACTTGTACGGACAGTACAGTTGAACCTTGTCTTTCTTTTGCTATGTTGAGTTGCACCTTCTTACAATCCTTTTTGTTGTTGTGAGCATGATACATGCGAAGAAGGAACCGTGACTTTTTCTTCATCTTATCCGCTTTACAATATTAATAAATTACATAGTTTAAACGTGCAAGTTTCTATTAATAATTGATGTTTTAAAACTAACATGTTTATTGTTTAGGTCTGCTTATCGAAATTTCTAGAATCTAACCCAACTTGGTCTTGTGTGAATGTGGGAGGGTTTGAATGCAGCTTAATTTGACGGCTGTTTGTGATCTTCCTTGATGCGGCAGTCCATACTACAGTTTGGTCCTTACGGCGGTTTAGGAATGAAGTCGGTTTTTTCACAAAAGTGTGACGAAAAGAAACTTCTTTTAAACGACATAAAACTGTATTCGTACATCTGGTTCTCTAATAGATATAGGAAGAATTTTTCTGATTAGATAGAGTAATTTAGCAACCCCCATAAACGCCGTTAATTTGTAATTTTCTTTTAGCTTCTCGCTAGCCTTTTTGTATGTAATTGTTGTTTAAGAAAAACTCAATCACAACAATATAGTTTTTAATATCATTACTAATATGTGTGAATAAACAAAATTTACTCATATACAATAACACCTGAGATTCAAAATAAATTGCAGAAATATATATTCAACTAGATGCACATTGAACCATCACATATACTACAAAATATGGACAATGCAACAACCAAATAAAAGATCTGAAGAAAATAACATAGACTACGAAAGATTGAAAGATTATGAATAGACGAATATATCTATATATGGAGGTAAATCTACCACCCAACCTACCAATGTAGTTTTGCACACGTGAAATTGAAGTATTGAGATTCTCTCAAGTTATAATGAAAATGATAGGTCATGTTCTCTCACCAACAAAAGAAAAATCAGGTCCCGCAGTAAACCTTACAGTTTTGTTTGTGAGGGAACATGACTTATCATATTTATTCTAACTTGAGAGAATCTCAAATCTTTATACAAACTCATTTGTAATTCAAGGTCAAGACATCATGTCTTGAAACTCCTGAAAATCAAGTACACCATTGCCATCAAGGTCGAACTTCTTGATCATTAACTCACACTCGTCAACAGTTCTCGACTCACCTAATTTGCTAAGCATTCTCTTCAAGCTCGTAGGAGTTATACAACCACAACCCTCCATTTCTTCATACATTTTAAATGCCAACTTCAAGTCTTTCTCTTTCTCTTCCTCATTAGCACTTTCGACCACTTTAACCAAATCGTCGAAGCTCAACAAGCCGTCACCATCCGAGTCCATTAACTCTGCCGCGATTTCTGCGTCCTCCAATGACAATTCCTCACCTATCTTACCTATGCAAATTTGGAGCTCGGGTGGCGATATCTTCCCGTCACCGTTCACGTCCAAATGTTTAAATACACGTTTGTATTGTTGTTCTTTGTCCATAAAAGTTTGTTTACTCGCAATAAACTGAATATGTGTAACTAAAGTAATGTGTTGGTATAGCTATTTATATATGTAAAGCAATGGAAGTTAAACCGGTTATGAGCATACAAATTTGAGCTATTTATATATACTTCTCATAGTTTTGAACTTTAACGAAGAGTCAATAAACTACTAGTAATTAAAGTCCATGTCTTTTGCGCGTGTTGACAAAATTATTATAAATCAGCTGCCGTACAGTTTACCATTGAAATTTAGAAACTACTAGGAAATGCCCCCTCTTAATTTGTGATTGGAGTTCTAGACGCACAAAAAGTCTACAACGTTTTTTTTGGTATTCAGTACGGCGGGTGTACGTCATTAGAATACTTACGTGGTGAACAAATCTTATTGGCTTTTGACGTCCTGGAAGGTACCACATGTGTATCCTAAAATTTAGATAGTCACATATTTTAAACTGACAATACGTGAAAACGGATCGGATATAAATCATAAGAAACCTTATTCATATTCAAGTTTTACATCTACAACAACAACAATACCTAATTCCGCAAAAAAAAAAAAAAAAATGAGAGATACGAGATATACAGTCATTCCTGCCTAGAGTCTGAAGTTCAATTATTTCTAGAAAACTTTCGGCAAATGTGTGTGCAAATAAACAGACAATATGCATTCTATCTAATTTATATGCATATATTTAATAGACTAGACGATTATTTGCGCATAGCAATGACGATTTATATTATCGTCATACGGATGCGAAGTAATTGAGAGTGAAAAAAATTACAATAGTAGTTTAAATTGTAATTAAGTTAACATATTTCCTTTTGATTTAACCATAGTACACAAATTTTATATTTTTAAGTTCTAAATAAATGTGTTCTCTCTTTAAATGTAGAATAGATCAAATTTGTAATTATAAACAAAGGAAGATGATTTACACACATTATGTTTTAATTTGCACACTTATGTGTACAACTAATTAAAACAGTGTATATTTTAATACATATAATTGAATGACTCAATAAAAAATAGTGTTCAAATCATTCCCCATAAACAAAACCTTTGAACTTTAAACATAATGTGATTTCTAAACGAACTAAAAATATACTTTGATAAAAATAACACGTACAAGGCAACAATAGGCTATAGGTAAATGAAATTTGGCTATCATAGTGAAATTTGGCTATCTTTTATATAATAAAAGAATTATATTATTTCGGAGTTTTTTTGATAAAACAATCTTAGTGGAAAAAAATTGGACCAATAGAAATGCTCGATTTTGACACATTAGCGAAATCGAGCAATATAATTGGTCAATAAAAAGTCAAAATTGAATTGATTTTGGTCAAACTTTAATAAATTTGGTAGAGAATTTGATTGAGGAAAAAAAATAAAAATATAAATGTCAAATTTATGAAAATAAAAACTTAAAAAAAGAGGAGGTAATTAATAAAACATTAGTGGTTGAATTTTAAATATATTATGTGAAGTTAAGTGTAAAATTATAAATCTTCGTGTTTTTTGATAAATTTAGATAATAAACAAATAACCCTTTTACACTTTATACCCCTTCCACTTTATAATATGAACTTTGTTTATAATTACATGAGTATTAGTATTGGTTTGAGACTTCTATCAATTAAATTTACAAAATTTTATAAATGTACGAATTAATTTTAATATACGTTAAATACTTTTAAAATAAATATCAGTTTCAAACTTTCATCTATTAAAATATCTTTTTACTATACATACACGGGTTTGAATATTAAATACAGTTAAATTATTATTAACGGTAATATAAATATTAAATGGTAAGTACGAGTTGATGTGATATGAAAATAAAAATACACGATTGTACTTATAACGACTCATGTAATTATTATTTAAAGTTTATATACGGATATCCGGAAAAATATTTTTAAAAAAACTTCATCAACGCTCATTATGTGCTACTAAACTCGCACATTTTGTATAACATGATATCAATAGTTAAAGTTAAACAACAACATCAACCTCAACCTCAACATTAACATCTATGTCAACTAAACAAAATTAGATCTTTCATCCAATAAATTTTTTTTAAAATATTAATTGATATTAATACATAATGAAAAACTCATGCATACTTATTAGTTGAACTTATATCATAATTTTCACGGGTAAATTTTTATATATCCATATAGTAAACAAAAATTTTAAAATAAATTTGATTGTGTAAACCAACGTGATCAAAGTTTGGCCCAATAACATTATAAGGAAACACGCTCAAAAATCCATTACAAAGTCGATGCCATGGTTATATTTACAATTTATGCTAACTATTTTTCTTACTTTCGCACATGTTGATGTTCTAACTTTTTAAAATATACATAAGATTTTCTTTTTTTAAACGATAATACTATATAATTAAATTTTTGTGGAAAAACCCCATGCGTGCACGGGTGTTATAAATAGTCAAACAAAACAAAAATTAAATTATTTGTTTTTCAATAAATAAAAATATATGATTCAAAAAATTAAAAAAAAAAAAAAAAAAAAAAAAAAAAAAAAAAAAGAAAACTCGCGTGTGCACGAGCATGCGTGCGCGAGCATTATAACTAGTTGATGTTTACTGGTACATTGACGAATTGATCCACTTGATCAAGTATCATATAAGATATACGAGATGAATATACATCACAAACTCTTTAAAAGTCAAATGAATAAATGCTAGTCATTTACTTTTCTATCAAAAAATAAGAAAACTTATTTTCAACATTTTTCTAAAAGGTAAAATATATTGTAGACAATAAATCATCTTTATATATAACAAAAGAAAAGATTTTTGAATTCTATTCAATTAAATGTGACGTCATAATGCTGTCATATTGACAGATGTCACTTTCTCCAAGCATTTGACTTTGAAGCTAGGAATCTATCTACATATTTTATCCTTCAACTTTTCTTAAGTTTCATATAATCCCCCGCATAATTTGTATGTTTGTTTTCTATATTAATCTTAAAATTTACGTATTGTTTATTTGCATATAAGTTTTAAAATACGTTCAAACAATAACAATATTATTTGCATTTAAAACTTTAAAGCAAGTACCAATTATTAATTAAACTTGTTTAAACAAGATAATTAGTAAAAAGTTTAGTTTGCATATCGAAATTGTGACAATGATTTCAAATTTAGATAGTATATATAGTAAAAAAAAAAGATGCAACTGTATTGCTAAATGAAAATACTCTTTTTTTTTTAACATAATGAATACGCTTGAGTTCATTTTTTTGTTTTTATATAATAATACTAGACGATTACACATACTAGCGACGATGTACAGTTTTTAACAAAACCAAATTGCGTCAATTTGTGTTTGGTTGTAAAGCAATATTTCCGTAAAGGTGGTGTATAACTAAGGGAAAATTAGCGGAGTTAATGAGAGTTTATAAATTTTGTAGGTTAGAATGTGATTAAATATTTAAGAATATAATAAATCTCATTGCCTTTATAGTTACGGGCAAAATTATAATTTAACATTTCTCATTTTAAAAGTTTTTAAACACAAAACATTTTCTCTTTATATATAATAGAGGCAAAGATAGAAATAAAGATAGAGATAATTGCAATTCGTGTTTAGCTATGTTTAATTCTGTAATTATTTTGGAATAACTACATTAATCCTCTGTGCTAAACCTCAATTTGTTTGTACTATGTTTCTAATGAGAATGATAAATCGCAAATCGTTAATTTGGCATTTTTTTTTGAACAAATATTTATTTCCATAAGCATGATAAATAACAATTACAATAAGATGGCAGGTAAGCGAGCAACAAGTTGCGCCGCAACCCCCTTTTGGATAGCAAACCCAATCCTACAAAAAATGAAGTTTTGTTTCTTAAGGGTCGACAAATTACTTTGCACAACCCGTTGTACCCTAGTCAAAAACTCTCATGCCTCCGGAGCTAGGAAACCAAATGTATCAAAAGCAAAAGGGATAAACACATGTTGATTTTCTAAACAAGCCTTCTCGTGTTTAGTAACTTTGCTCGATTTCGCTTTCAACGCAGCTTGTCCCGCAGCAAACCCATTGTCCTTGAGGCCAACGAGAGGGGACACCCCTGTAAGATCCACACAAGCATGTTTCCCCCGGGCCCACCCAAACACAAGTATATCAGCCGGCCGTAGAGTAGACCTCCCTTCAAGCGGATCCGTTAGAAAGTTCACAGGGGCCTCCTTTTTGGAAGAAATTCCTGCTCGTTTAAGAACATCATACAGAACATCTTTGACCAAATCATGCCTATATTTGAAACCAGGTAACTCCTTGCAATGGACCGTATGATCGCCAAAAGAATCCAAACAAACCTTCTGGCAGATTGGGCAAGGCTCATCAACTGGAAACAAAGGGATCATCAGCCGGTACTTAAGGATAGTCCGGTACTCTAAAGCCGACATATGTTGGCCTAATCCTTCAATGGGGATAACTGTCAAGAAATTCTGAGCATGAGGAGCTCGGAGACATTCAAACACTGCTTTTTGGCGAGGGGATAAATCAAACTTCACTCCCAAATTTTGAACGATTCCACTAAATAAGCCACACGCCAAAACATTTTGGGCTTTAGGGGGGGCGGTGTCCTTGTTAGAGAAACCGCTAAGATCGAAATCAGGGAGGGACATACGCAAGCAATCCATCGCATACCCATAATCAGTGTCAACCCCATCAATACCACATTCCCGAAGAATGTGGTCTTGCAAACTCCAAGATTGCGCCCTCGAGGCCACAAAAGCATAAGTAGATACATCCTCTGCCGAACATAAACCCAACCCACCAAAATGAATCGGAAGGGATGCTAGCCTCCATTGAAAATCCCCAAAAAAAGGGCCCCCACAGACCACAATGTCCTCAATCGCCTTCCGAAGGCCATTGCCAAAAATAGAAACAGCTTCCCTTATATACATAGGTTGGCACGTTCTGAGACCGAACAACAGCTTTGCGACACCCATACATGAGCGGAGCAAAAGGAGCTCTGACTGAGGGTCCCGCAGACCTGGGAGACAACTCATAAGTTCCACAGCACGAGATGCCCTTTTCACGGCCAAACCACTAATAAACCCCTCATCCTGGCTAACGGCACCTCCAAGGAGTTTCACACCCAATGTTGGCCTCCCAATCCCGCAGGGAAACAGCCCATCCTGTACTTTCACCCCATTGCATGACGGCCAAAAAAACTTCTGTTTTCTTAATGTTGAGTTCAAGGCCCAGGCGAGGCCCATCGGTCTTGATTATCTCTAAGGCTTTAGCTACCTCTTTAGTGTCTCCGATAATCGTTCCATCATCCAAATACCAAGCATGGAAAAGCAGTTTACAACAATCCCTGATCCGGTGAACTAGTGGGTGCAAAACTAAAGCAAAAAGGAGAGGCCCTAAAGGGTCCCCCTGCTGAACTCCAGTGGTGGACCAAATGTGGTCATCACCCACATATAGCCTCGTCGACTGACCATATAAAAACTCAACCCATAGGGAAATAGATGAGCATCGAGTCCGAACCTCATGTAGGAGGGTAGTCCGATCCACCAAGTTGAAGGCATTGGAGAAATCAACAGTAAGCATAGCCAACGACCCATCCTGTCACACCCCCAAAATCGGGTCCAGCGGAAGCATACGTGTAGCTGGGGTGTAACTCAATCGGTATTACAACACAAGTTCAAAAATGGTTTTCACTTTACTTATTTAAAATAAAATCGTTTAACCAAAAATATTGAATTTACATCGTTAAAAGTAGTGCGGAAGTAGGCCCTTAAAATAGTTTAAAACGGTCCCCATATAAATAATCAGAGTCTTCTATGACCATGCCATGCCCTGCCAAAACCTCCTGTAGCGTGCCATAGGTTAAAACCTGAAAATACATGCTAAAGTGTCAACACGAGGTTGGTGAGTTCATAGAGTTTGTTTAACAAATAAAGTTTATAAAAATGATCACACAGCAAAGGCATCGTAAATCCACTCAGTTACAAGTCCCGCCATAAGAGACTTGTAACCTGTGTGTTTACAACCCACTGCTACAATATATAGTATGAGTCTGGTAGTCAAGCACATGAGGTCAATAATAAGTCACAATATAAGCACCACATATATAATAATGTATGCCATGCAAAGCCCCTAATTAAATAATATGCGTCCCGTAACATAGTGGACGAGAGGTTGGCCGACCTCTAATAGCGCTATCCATATTACTAATAGGTGTCGAACAATGCGAATGTACGAACAGTACATCATACAACTATTATATACGATTAAGAACGCTCCAAACATGGGAGACTTAGCACGCTCCACCAATAAGGTGAGACTTTAGGGTTAAGAACGCTCCAAACAAGGGAGACTTAGCACGCTCCACCAATAAGGTGAGACTTTAGGTCATAGTACGTACGGTACATTAAGTTCAAAAGTTCAAGTTGAGTTCAATAGTTCAAAACAAGTTATAAGGTCAAGACAAGTCAAAAGAGTTCGTAATAATCAAAGGGTTCAAAACAATGTTCAAAGAGTTCAAGTAATAATTCATGTAAAAACGAGCATGCATTCTCCCCCAAAAAGTTAACAAAACAATTTAAAAGAGTAGGGGCTATGACTCACCTGATAATAACTGATAAATGATACTAGAAAATTGGGCAGCGCTTCCGCATCTAAATTCAAGAATCCATTTCCTAAACTATAAAAACCTCTAAATCACCTCATAACAACCCCAAAACAAACCCAATAGCTCCCACATTAAAAACCCATCCTTAGAATTACCCGATCTATTCTTGCCAAAGTTTTAAGAAATTTCTGTGGACCACAGCTCCTATTCACCATTGTGTAGTTCTTAATCTAACCGCGTAAACACAAAATAAACTATATTTTTACGTAGAGAATACTTATGCCATCAACTTATCTGTATAACTCGAAGCCTAAAAATCATGTATGGAGGATGTATGGAGGGAGAAAGGTAGAGGAGGAGGGAAATGTGTGTTTTTCTGTGAAATAAAATGAACTAGTTTCATTTCTATTTATAGTGAAAATTTCTGAAAATATCTAGATATTTTGATGAATAGTGTTTAGATATTTATGTGAATAGTGTTTAGATATTTAAGAAGAGAATTTCAACTTGACTTCTCTTAATGAGATATTTTGTAAGATATTATCTAAATAATATTTAGTTGATGATTAGGTATATGATTAGGCAAGATCATTTAAAATGTATTAGTCAAAAGGTGGTGCGGGTATCGGGAGTGAATAGTAAAAGTGAATAGTAATTTTAAGAAAAAGTTCCAAGTTTCTATACTGATCCAAAATACGATGAATAGTAAAAAGTGAATAGTAATAGTGAATAGTAATCCGAAAATGCGAGTTGTTACAGTCTCTACCCCTTAAGGGAACTTCGTCCCGAAGTTCAGTTAACGTTGGTCTCTGAAGTGTTATAAAGGTGAAGATTCATGAGATGAAATGACCAGTTGACGTGATTCCAGGCGGCGGTTCACAAGGTGATGAAAAGTATAAGCGTTCTGACAACGAGGGTATACACATACATAAATGTAACATTTGGAAATTGAGTTGAGGATTCAATCCAGACAGAATTTTATTATAACCATTCTCAGTGTTGCAAAATTTATTTCTGAGTCGGATATAGGTAGTCAGCCTATGTCCCACTATCCCGGGTTGAATATAGGTGACTAGTCTATATTCCACCGAGGTTCCATGAATTTTGAAATACTCAGCTCAGTTATACTAATACTATGTCCTTCACAAATACCAAGACGTTCAGAAAGACTAAGGCAGGTGACCAAACTCAAGGTCAAAAGATGAAACTATGCAAGGAGAAACATAACAGGGTGACATATATGATACGTGAACATGCTTATATGAAAGACAATGATAGAAATCAACTAGAATAAGTGAATATAATATACTAGATAATGAGATACAAATCTCATCACCTAAGTCAGCAACAAACCACAAGTGAGGCATCATCTTGGCAGGCAGGCACGTGACGGTCATAGGGTTAAGTTTTCGTAAAAGTAGCTATAGTCTAGGTTTTAAAAACACTTAGTTCGCTATAGCCAAAGCTCTGATACCAATCTGTCACACCCCCAAAATCGGGTCCAGCGGAAGCATACGTGTAGCTGGGGTGTAACTCAATCGGTATTACAACACAAGTTCAAAAATGGTTTTCACTTTACTTATTTAAAATAAAATCGTTTAACCAAAAATATTGAATTTACATCGTTAAAAGTAGTGCGGAAGTAGGCCCTTAAAATAGTTTAAAACGGTCCCCATATAAATAATCAGAGTCTTCTATGACCATGCCATGCCCTGCCAAAACCTCCTGTAGCGTGCCATAGGTTAAAACCTGAAAATACATGCTAAAGTGTCAACACGAGGTTGGTGAGTTCATAGAGTTTGTTTAACAAATAAAGTTTATAAAAATGATCACACAGCAAAGGCATCGTAAATCCACTCAGTTACAAGTCCCGCCATAAGAGACTTGTAACCTGTGTGTTTACAACCCACTGCTACAATATATAGTATGAGTCTGGTAGTCAAGCACATGAGGTCAATAATAAGTCACAATATAAGCACCACATATATAATAATGTATGCCATGCAAAGCCCCTAATTAAATAATATGCGTCCCGTAACATAGTGGACGAGAGGTTGGCCGACCTCTAATAGCGCTATCCATATTACTAATAGGTGTCGAACAATGCGAATGTACGAACAGTACATCATACAACTATTATATACGATTAAGAACGCTCCAAACATGGGAGACTTAGCACGCTCCACCAATAAGGTGAGACTTTAGGGTTAAGAACGCTCCAAACAAGGGAGACTTAGCACGCTCCACCAATAAGGTGAGACTTTAGGTCATAGTACGTACGGTACATTAAGTTCAAAAGTTCAAGTTGAGTTCAATAGTTCAAAACAAGTTATAAGGTCAAGACAAGTCAAAAGAGTTCGTAATAATCAAAGGGTTCAAAACAATGTTCAAAGAGTTCAAGTAATAATTCATGTAAAAACGAGCATGCATTCTCCCCCAAAAAGTTAACAAAACAATTTAAAAGAGTAGGGGCTATGACTCACCTGATAATAACTGATAAATGATACTAGAAAATTGGGCAGCGCTTCCGCATCTAAATTCAAGAATCCATTTCCTAAACTATAAAAACCTCTAAATCACCTCATAACAACCCCAAAACAAACCCAATAGCTCCCACATTAAAAACCCATCCTTAGAATTACCCGATCTATTCTTGCCAAAGTTTTAAGAAATTTCTGTGGACCACAGCTCCTATTCACCATTGTGTAGCTCTTAATCTAACCGCGTAAACACAAAATAAACTATATTTTTACGTAGAGAATACTTATGCCATCAACTTATCTGTATAACTCGAAGCCTAAAAATCATGTATGGAGGATGTATGGAGGGAGAAAGGTAGAGGAGGAGGGAAATGTGTGTTTTTCTGTGAAATAAAATGAACTAGTTTCATTTCTATTTATAGTGAAAATTTCTGAAAATATCTAGATATTTTGATGAATAGTGTTTAGATATTTATGTGAATAGTGTTTAGATATTTAAGAAGAGAATTTCAACTTGACTTCTCTTAATGAGATATTTTGTAAGATATTATCTAAATAATATTTAGTTGATGATTAGGTATATGATTAGGCAAGATCATTTAAAATGTATTAGTCAAAAGGTGGTGCGGGTATCGGGAGTGAATAGTAAAAGTGAATAGTAATTTTAAGAAAAAGTTCCAAGTTTCTATACTGATCCAAAATACGATGAATAGTAAAAAGTGAATAGTAATCCGAAAATGCGAGTTGTTACACATCCGAGTGAAACTCATTTAATAATCTATTCGCACTGTGAAGCACGGCCTCTGCCCCACTGGGGACTCCCACCCCAAACTGAAAATCACCAAGGTATTTGGACATCTCCTTCGTTACACCCCTCATAGCCACTTTAGAGACCAGCCTCCTCCAAATCGCGCCAACGGCAATAGGCCTAATCCCATTGTCCGGTTTGAGCAACGGCGTGAGGGGCGCAGAAGCAACAAACTCTGCTAAAACCTTAGGGCACCTCCCCGCCAACAAACTCTGCTAAAACCTTGGCATGTAATATGTTCAATTTCCTTGATTAATACTCCCTCCGTTCCATTTTATAAGTCCATTTTGTCAATTTGGGTTGTCTCAAATTATATGTCAACTTTTAATTTCAACCAATGAGAATGCTTGTAAGTGGGTGATAATGAATTTTTATTGGTTAGTATTATAAGGGCCCCACTTTTCCTAAACTTAATAAAATATGAAAGTGAAATTATAATTTGGGACGGAGAGAGTATTTGCTAATAACTAGACGAGTACCCGTGCATAGCAACAACATTTTATAGCGGCATTTAATTATAATGATATTTTGGTTAAGTGGTTTGTGTAACGTTTTGTGTAACCAAAATATCACTATAACTATCTGCCGCTATAAAATTCCGTTTCTATGTACGGCTACTCATCTAGTATTTAAATGTTTATTTTTATATATGTGTGTATTCATTCTTAAGTTGACAAAACAATAAACAACCCGGGTTTCTAAAACCGGGTTAACCGGTGTGACCCGCCGGGTTTTGAGTGACCCGGGTCAACTCGGTTCTCGAAACCTGGCCGGGTTTCATTTTTTCAAAAAAATTTAATAAAAACCCGGGTTGACCCGGTGATCAAACCGGTTGACCCGGTCAAAAAAATAAAATAATAATAAATTGAAAACTGGGTTGACCCGGTGGTCGAACCGGTTGACCCGGTGCCCGATGACTCGACCGGGTCGATTTCGAACGCGGTTTTCAAAACATTGCATTTTTATGTTTTCATTTATTAATTATTCATTTAACTTTGCATGTTTTTAAGTTGACAAAAAAATTGAATGTGTAATGTAAGTTTTCATATTTTCATTTAAGTTTTGATTAAGTTTTAAATGAGAGTTATTAAGGAGTGTTAAATGCATTAATTAAGGGTAATTTAGGCAAAACATTAATTTAAGTTTTTTACTTTTCACTTCTTGACTTTTTGACCATTTACTCTTTATAAATAGTATAGATTATGACGAGTCGTTCTAATTGTGAAAAGGGACCATATGATTACGTCAATCTTTCATATTCATTATTAAATTGGTTTTTTCAATATGACTGTAGTTTTAATTATTGCAAAATACTTTTCATGTTACATTAGCTTAATTTGACTATCAATATTGGAAAAAGAAGAGTATTATGATGAAAAAAAAGCAATTTTTTTTTTAAAGGCCCGACGAACCAATCTCGATAGTAAGCATTGGGCGGGCGATAGGTAGGGGAGCAGGACTAGGAACCAATTCGAATTTTTGCCAAAAGGCCTCATCACTAAAAGCCCGGCTCGCGAGGCGTCAGCTAGCGGACGCAAGCAGAGTGAACCTTGGGATAACCATTAGCATTGAGGTCAATCACCACACCACCTCTATCATTTTTTGTCGAGATCAACGTTTTCGTTTGAGGACCCCGTTAGACTTACCAGCCCTTGACATAAGTAAATCATAGACCGATCATCGCTTCCTTCCTCTACGAGTTCTGGAGTCAAGCCAGGTTTTTATGGCTCTCAGGTTTTTCGCCCGACTTGTTAATCGAAAAAGATGGGAATCCATTTCTATCTGACAGGACAAACAAATAGGAAGGGATGGTTCTTTATTAGCTTAGCTGGGTTGGGTGGATCGTGCAATAAGCCTCTCTCAAAAACAATACAAGACATCCCTCCTTAATTAACAAGCTAATTAAAAAAAGAAAGGACCCAACGAAAATTACATGAACAATACATGTGAAAAGCCTAAATAAATACATACCATAGCAGACTAAACTCAAAAGGATTTATAAACTAAAAACATACCAAAACTCACATGCCGTAAGAACTAATGACTACATATATGGAACACTTTCAACTGGTTCATCAGTAACACAGATGATCCCATATGCACCTGGGCCACATAAATCAAACTACCAGCCAACACTTTGAACTATCACAAGACTGCTGTAACCTTTAATTGACATGTAGACTATTATAGATACTAACCACTGTACTGCTATAGGTACCGTTGTTCCAGACGACAGTACAGAGACCACTGGATATGCACCTGAACTAAAATCTTAAACTGTCATCAATAAGAACTTGCAAGAAATTGTCAGCATTGAGAATTTGCAGTAGATCTGAATCTTGAACACGCATACGACGAAGCTTACTCTAGCCGAATCTTGAGAGGTTCCCATAACCATTGTTGCCATTCTATCGCTTTATATATATATATATATATATATATATATATATATATATATATATATATATATATATATATATATATATATATATATATATATATATATATATATATATATATATATATATATATATATGGGCATATATTAGCTATAATTAATTGTAGCTAATTGGCTACAATTTTGTGCTATAAATGTGGGTCCCTGATTTTTTTTGTGGGTCCTGAATCTTTTATGTGGGTCCCTGATTCATTTCATGTGTATTTTTTGGGAAGGATTGTAGCCAAGCTATATATATATATATATATATATATATATATATATATATATATATATATATATATATATATATATATATATATATATATATATATATATATATATCTTACAATCCATTCGAAGCTTTTGAGTTGGATATCTTGAACAATCTTATTAGTGCTTGAAACTTTTTTACCGAACACACGTGCGTTTCTTTCTTTCCAAATATAGTAGCCGGACGTCCAGATAACCACTTGCCAAACACAAGATAGAACGATGGGGACATCAACACCTCCATTAGATGAAAAGAATTCATCGAGAAAGCATTAATGCTTCCCACCTTCCACCAATTGAAGATATTTCCCACACACTCATCGCTAAATCACAAGTGACCAAACTATGAGTGCAAGTTTCCACGATATTGTTACAACAAGGACAAAGAACCGAATCCAAGTCAATTCCTCTTTTATCTAGCTCCACACGAACCGGAAGTCTTCCTTTTAGTGCCCTCCACACGAAAATATTACTTTCTTAGGCGCCAATTTATTCCAAAGTGTCTCGTGCCTTCCGCTATCCACATGTAAAATCTTTTCTTCCACCAATCTTGCTAGCTCTTTGACCGTGAATTCTCCTCCCTCTTGAAGCGACCATCTCCATCGATCCCTACAATCATTAGAAATAACCACATCTTGCAAAATAGTAAATAAATCTTCAAACTCCCTATATACTCTACCACTAAGGGGCGTTTGGTTTGCTGGAATTCGGTGTAATTCGTTGTAATTGTAATCTAAATTACATTACAATCCTGTTTGGTTGGCAGGATGGATGTAATTGTAATTCAGATTACATTACATTGATTGTTTGGTTTGCAAGGTAATGTAATTGGATTACAACCAATTACGTCCGGTGTTGTAATTCAGATTTTTAATTAAATACCATTATTTATCTTTCGTTGTTATTATTTTAAAAAATAAAAAATAATTATAATAATAATTATTTATTATTATTAGTATTATTATCATTATTATCATTATTATAAATATTTATATATTATTATTTTATTATTATTATTATATTAAAATTATTAATTATTAATTATATTTTTAATTATTAATTATTAAATATTAATTATTAATTATTATTATTATTTCTATATTCAAAATATTAATTGTTTATTATTATTATTATTATCATTATCATTATCATTATTATTATTATTATTATTATTATTATTATTATTATTATTATTATATTATTATTTAATAAATAATATTATTATTTAATAAATAATATTCTTATTACTATTTTATTATTATTATTATTATTATTATTATATTATTATTATTATTAAGTATTAATTATTAATTATTATTATTATTACTATATTAAAAATATTAATTATTTATTATTATTATTATTATTATTATTATTATTAAAATTATTAATTATTATTATTATTATTATTATTAAATAATAATAATTATTATTATTATTATTATTATTATTATTATTATTTAATAAATAATATTCTTATTATTATTATTATTATTATTATTGTTGTTGTTGTTTTATTATTTATTTATTTATTTATTATTATTATTTTTTTTTTGAATTACATTACGTTGCGAGTCAACCAAACTCAATGACAGATTTCATCAATTACAATTCCAACACATTCCAATTTTTTGAATTATAATTCATTCAAATTACAATTCCTTCTAAAGATTTCAATTCCTTTCAAAAACATTCTGTGAACCAAACGCACCCGGGCTTCTAACCCATTCCCACTCCCACCGCCACTCATTATTCACCCATTTTCCTTTTTCCACCACCCTGCCCACCTTATTGTTTTCTAAATGATACAATCTCGGGGGGAAAAAAAAAAAAAAAACAAAACAAAAACAAACAATTGTAGGTGTTTGTTAAATTAGGTAATACTCCTTTTGTTTCTTTTTTTGTCTTACATTTTGAATTGTTGATGTGGATAACGGGGCTTATATTTTACAAATTTTAAGTTAGCACTATCATGTTAATTACTTCATGTACATAATCAGTTTCACACTTCACCTAAAGACTACTTAACATTGTTGCATGAATTGAAGGCTGAAACCATCTATTTTTACATAATCTTTTTCATGTGTATGAGTCAAGGGATGAACCTACATTGGTATCAGGTGTGACACGTGTTACACTCGATTTTAGGTCACGAAGTTCTATTTTTTCGAAAATTGTCGCTTGTCTCATACACATGAAAAATCTTGGGTTTGTCCCGATCTTTTTGCGCAACATCCGCTCAAAAATATTGGGTTTGTCCCGATCTTTTTGTATTAAAACAAATTTCTTTTATCAATTTATAGTTTTATTAAAATTATATCATTTTTCTCTATATAGATATACAAGAGTGTCAGCATCTTTATGCTAGGTTTTGTTGCTATTGTACGGGTTTCTGAAGATACATACGTATACGAAAAAGTTTCGTTAATTTCATAACGATTTGTTAAATTTAACTAAAAGCAACTTAATGGATTACAATAAGATGGCAGGCAAACGAGCAACAAGTTGCGCCGCAACCCCCCTTTTGAATGGCAAAACCAATCCTATTAAAAATGAAGTTTTGATTCTTGAGGGTCGAAAAATTACTTTGCACAACTCGTTGAACTCTAGACAAAAACTTCTCTGCTTCCGGAGCTAGAAAACCAAATGTATCAAAAGCAAAAGGGATAAACACGTGTTGATTCTCTAAGCACGCTTTCTCGGTTTAGCCACCTTGCTCGATTCAGCTTTCAACGCAGCTTGTCCTGCAACAAACCCAGTGTCCCTGAGCCCAACAAGAGGGGACACTCCAGTAAGATCTACACAAGCATGTTTCGCCCCAGCCCACCCAAACACAAGTATGTACAACACCAAGGAGTGGTAAATTTGAGATAATTACTTTTTGTTAATGTATTTTTATGTTAACCGAGTAATCCATATATGTTGTATCTTTCAAAGTTTCAAGTTATTTGTAAATGTAAAATTTTGTTTTGATACCCGCGGGTCTATAGTCTAGTTAAGAGATAAAAAATAAACTATCGCAAACGAGAATTTTTTTTATTTTTCAGTAGATAGCATTTTGATATATTTTCGACAAATTTGTTTCTGAAATTTTTTTTGTGGCTGAAATTTACGTTTTAGAAAATCACTTGTGATTTTTCTTTTAAAAATCACGTGCGATTTCACAAACCACATGTGATTTTTAAAATAACAAATCAACTATGGTTTCACAAATCACATGTGATTTTTCATGGCGTAAATTTTAACACTAAAAAAAAAAAAAAAAAAAAAAAAAAAAAAAAAAAATCATCGAAAGTATATAGAAATTCCCTTTTATAAAAAGATGATTTAATTCTCGTCGAAATGATATAATTCGTTTCACGTATGATTAACGATTTATGAGATGTTTAATTTTTTAAAAAGAGCATAAACTAAATAAAGGTGGTTCATCTTTAAGATGTTCGGCGTCCCTACACGGAAGCGTCCTTTTCGTATGATACTGAACCATTAATACAAATGTTACATAATTACTAGCACTTTAGACGTGCATCCAAACAAGTTCCGCATGTTTTATGTTTATTGATCTAATTGTTGCAACAATGTCGGTCACATAAGTGTTTTACATTGGCAATTTTTTTATTTCAAACCTCCATCAATTGAATTGCTTAGATTGTGAACTATGGAATGTACTTAAGAGTATACATACTAGGGGTGAGCATCGGGTCAAATGACCCGACTAGAAACTGAACCGACAAAACCAAAACCAAAACTCGGAAAAAAAACCCAAACCGAAATTACTCAGTTTTCTCGGTTCGGTTTGGTTCTCGGTTTCAAAACTCGATTTTTCTCGGTTTTCGACCCGAACCGAAAACCAAAAATCAGTAAAACCTAAACCGAGAACCGAACCAAAATTACTCTGTTCGGTTCGGTTTTACTCGGTTTTGTCAGGTTGGTTTTGTTCTTGGTCGGTTTTGCTAAGCCATAATACATACATTCCATTACCAATGTAGCTAATCATCTAGTAGCCATTAATACACACGAAAGGAAACGTTGGTGTTCCCGACCTTTTTGTTGCGGATCAAATTAGCAAGCTTGGCTCAACCTCACCTCCGATGGCATTAATTCCATGGTTGGGAACAAATTAGTAGGCGTTACCCTTTTTACGTGCCGAGGTTGCGATCTTCCCGCATAGTATATTGCTAAGGTTGCTCAGCTAGATATAATATTAAGGGAAAAAAGCACTTAAAAGATATCATATAATTACTTTGCGATATGTTCATCAGGCACATAATTAGACCCAAAATGCTATCTCAAGCACATAATATAAGTTTGGTTATTGTGACAAACGAAGGGGAGTCATACTAATGCTTCAGAGTTTGAAGCACAATGTGTCCTCTGAGTAGTATTCTTGAGGTTATATTGTCTACCATCACTATAGTAGTTTTGGTTCTCCTTTGGACCACTTACGAGGATTGTGCCTCCGAAGCTTGATATGGATGTTCCCACTTTAGTTCTCAAGAATGACATTCTGTCTAATACATCATGCGATAATAATAAACACAAGAGTTATTTTGATTACGTTGGTTCAACGAGTCAAACTGAAGTCGTGAACTCACCAATGGTGGTATCCTACCACTTTATCACATTATTTAGAAAGAATGATAATGTTGAAATGTATGTTTTATTATTTAGAAAGAATGATAATGTTGAAATGTATGTTTTAGTTGTGGGATGCACCGTATTACATAAACGTGACGTCCTGATATCTATCAAACACAACTAAAGATTGTATGACGGATATCCCTTACATATGTTCATATTACTATTACTTTACTATTTAAAGTACATTTACAAGGATTGCTTTTGACATGATTTTTTAGCTGAGACACACCCAAATTGAGTTTTTTGGTTAACCATAGTGATGACGTATAGTCTATATTTGGGACACGGGCCCAAATGATAAACATTACTAAAGCCCAAACCCACCACGAGTGGGCTATCATGACAATGATTTGGGCCGCACTACCAATGGGTTGGACTCACGGAGGCCCAAACCCAACCAACCTATTTATGGTCTAGATAAGGATCTTCTATTTACGGATAAAGATCCATGGACCGGATAAGCACCATGTGTGCGAAGAGTAAGGAGCACGAAACCTACAAGGATTCTGCGCCTATATATAGAACGACATAATTCTCGTTAAAGGTACGATTTACAAACCCTAACTCTTTAATATAACCCTAAACCGATTACTTACTCTCACGCCGGAGGATAATCGTGGGAGACAATCCCACGATAAGCTTAACGGTGTTTGTTTACTTTCTTAGTGCGCATGTTTCAAGCATTAAGAGCTAATTGGTACAAGAGCAAGAGTCCAAACTAGGAACGCCCAACTTTTGTATCAACAAGTGGCGCCATCCGTGGGACCCTACACTAAGAACTAGAATGACAAAGAACAAAAACTCAATCCAGCGGACTCCGCAGTTGGAAAAAACACGTGGTGAACCCCAGAGGAAGAACCCTCAAGACTCGACCTCTAGGCAGGCCTCTGGAACAACTAGTGCGCCTGATCACCAAGAAACGGGGCCAACCCTACCTCTCCCAGCGGTAGAATTGCCTACAAGGACTACTCAAACCACCACGGTGGTTCCAAGCGTTGAAGAACTTCAGCGCACCCTCTTCAATACTCCCCATCAAACGGCACCTATAGTGAACAACACTGTGCCACCGGGCGCACCTAACCGTGATAGGGCGCCTAATGTTGAGGCAGAAATTCTTGCAATAGACGAGGACACGCCTGAGCTAACGTTAAATAATTTTGTATCTCAAAATTATGAAACCCTAGCTGCCCTCATGCAAGAAGAAGCGAGGAGAAGATCAAGCCAGAGCCTACAAGCCCGGCTTAACTTTAACCCAGAAACATCACCACCGCGCTACCAAAGAGGGGGGTGCGAAAATAACGAAAGACGTACCAATATCCATGATAGACTTGGTACAACATCTGACTCACAATACTCGGAGGAATACGAAGATGGCGAGAGGCGCACCAATATTCACTCCAGACTTGGTAGTCGAAGGATGCAAGACAGACTTCGACGTCAACATTCACCAAGCGAAGGCTCCTCTAGGTCTGGGAGCAGAAGAATTCATGACAGGTTGGGAAGGCGAACTTCCCCAAGTGAAAGCCCCTCAAGCTCCTCCTCTGAGGAAAACCGGCGCAAGTGCCGCAAAAGAGATAACCTCTCCTCCAGTGACTCCTCGGACAACGAGGACAAAGAGACAGGACACTGGAAGTCCAGAGGAAGACGTCGCGAGGAAGAGGACGAAGACATATCTCTTCCTTGGCGTCGTCAGAAAGTTGATGCATTTACACGACGCATCAGCGATTACTCCGATCATAAGAAAAGGCGCATGCCCAGTAATGTTAAAACATATGATGGAACGGGTGATCCTGATGACCACCTAAAAATTTTCAAATCCGCTGCTACTATCGAAAATTGGCCACAACCTGTGTGGTGTCATATGTTTAACTCCACATTAGTGGGGAATGCACGCACTTGGTTTAGCAAGCTTCCACGTAGGAGCATAGACGGGTTTGAAGAATTGCGAAAAGCATTCCGCTTAAACTTCACCCAAAGAAAGAAGTGCACTAAAAACCCTGTTGAATTAGCCAGAGTAAAACAGCGCCAAGGGGAATCAACCAGCTTACATGGAGCGCTTCAAAGATGAATGTATACACGTCAAGGCGTGTCCTGAAGTCCTAAAAATTTCAGGGTTCATGGATGGGATTAATAACCCAAAACTCATTAGGAAATTAAATGACAAGGTTCCCCAAACCTTCGATGAACTAATGAAGCGCACAAGATCATTCATCCAAGGAGAAGCAACCGTTGTGGACAGTAAAAAAGGCTACTCAAATTATAGGCAGCAAGAACAGCCTAGGAGACAATCTAATGACCAGAGCAGCAATCGCAGCAAGAATTATCGCAGTCAGGGAAGTGCACGAGATAATGACAAATATACCCCCTCACAAAGACCCCGAGGGAAATATTTGTAACCGAAGGCGCAAACTTCCCAAAACCCCCACCAATGCACACCCCAGAGGACAAGCGTATAGGGAACGGGTACTGCGAATACCATGGACAAAAGGGCCATACCACCAACGAGTGTGTCCAGCTACGACAACTAATTGACAAATTAGTAAAGGAGGGTAGAATAGATCACCTCGTTAAGAATATTAAAGAAGGGAAGGACAAACAAAAGAATGGAGGCAAAAAAGAACCTTCCAAAGATAAGGCGGACATTATCTACATGATACAGTCCTGGCAGCGCAAAACGAAGCAAAAGGTCAGTCAAAAATTCTCTTCAGAGAATGAAATATCCTTCCCCACTCTAGCTGCGGACAACGCAGTAGTAGAGCCACTAACCATTGAGATACATACTGGGGGACACGATATTCGCCGCATGTATATCGATGGAGGAGCATCCACATACATTCTGTATGAACACTGCTTCAAAAGGCTGCGACCTGAGATACAAAGTCAATTAATACCGGCCACGACGTCGCTGACTGGCTTCACAGGAGAAAAGGTATGGCCTATGGGGCAATTACGCTTACTTGTAGTTGTGGGCGATGAACAACACTCTACAGCAACGTGGATAAACTTCATGATAATCAAGTCTCCTTCACCGTACAACGGCATCATTGGGAGACCTGGAATATCATCCATGCGCGCTGTACCATCCACAGCACATGGGATGCTAAAATTTCCAGTAGAAGGAGGGATTGTCACCCTCTACAATACCACGGTGCCGCCTAAAGAATGCAACGTGGTAACCAATGAGGCGGAAAATGGTCCAGAACAGCGCGCATCTAAAGTACCAAACCTAAAGGTTGCCATTCACCCTGATTACCCAGATCAACAAATATCGATTGCAGGGTCTCTATCTGACAAAGGTAAAGCAGTTGTGTGCGCACTCTTGCAAAAGAACCTAGGTATCTTTATGTGGGAACCAAAGCACATGATTGGCGTACCACGATCTATCACGGAGCACAAGCTACAAATCCGACAAGGATTTCCTCCAATACGACAGAAAAAGCGCAGCCAAGCTCCGGATCGCGCAAAAGCCATCTTGGAAGAAGTGCACAAACTGGTAGACGCAGGCATTATGCGGGAAGTCTACTACCACGACTGACTTTCCAACCCAGTAATGGTAAAAAAGAGTGATGGCAGTTGGAGAATGTGCGTAGACTTCACTGATCTTAATAAAGCATGTCCACAAGACTGCTACCCTCTACCAGAAATTGACTGGAAGATAGAATCCCTATGCAGATATCCCTTTAAATGCTTCCTAGATGCATACAAAGGGTACCATCAAATTCAGATGGCAGAGGAGGATGAAGAAAAAACAGCCTTCCACACAAGTCAAGGGGTATATTGCTACACAAAAATGCCCTTTGGTCTAAAGAACGCAGGCGCAACATACCAGCGATTGGTGGACATGGCTTTTGAAAAACAATTAGGTCGCAACTTGGAAGTTTATGTCGATGACCTTGTTATAAAGAGTCATACTGAGGCAGAATTGGTGCGCGACATCGAGGAGACATTCAAAACACTGGGAAGGATAAATATGAAGTTAAACCCCAAGAAGTGCACCTTTGGCGCAACAGAAGGAATGTTCCTTGGATATTTAATAGAACCTGACGGCATCAAGCCGTGCCCAGAAAAGACAAGAGCTGTCATCGATCTCCACTCACCGCGCACACTGAAAGAAGTCTAGTCATTAAACGGAAAGCTAGCTGGGCTAAACCGTTTTTTATCCAAGTCAGCAGACAAATCACTCCCTCTCTTTAAAACACTCACGAAGTGTACAAAAAAGGGAGACTTCCGTTGGACTGAGGAGGCAGAGGAAGCCTTCCAACAACTAAAACAGCACCTTGCATCACTTCCCAAACTTGTCGCACCGCGACCAGGGGAAGAGTTGATCATGTACTTATCTGCAACCCATGGAGCAGTTAGCGCAGTACTATTGACAGATAGGAACTCCGTCCAAACACCCATATACTTTGTAAGCAAGGCACTAAAAAAGACAGAGACTAACTACAGCGCTATGGAAAAGCTGGTCCTAGCTTTAGTATTCGCAGCCAAAAGACTGCGCAGATACTTTCAGGCGCACCCAATAGCTGTAATCACGGACCAGCCCATCAAACAACTCATCTCTAAACCTGACGCATCAGGACGGCTACAAAAGTGGAGTGTGTTGTTGAGTGAGTATAATATCTCGTATAGACCACGCACTGCAATCAAGGGGCAGATATTAGCCGACTTTATTGTTGAGAAGCCAGATACCGATACTCCACCTTCAACAGGCAAGATAGAGTTACAAGAACCATGGGTTCTATTTACAGACGGATCCTCATGCGTGGATGGATCAGGCGCAGGCCTTATCCGTACTAACCCAGAGGGGGTAGAATTCACCTACGCATTGCACTTCAAATTCACAGCCAGAAACAATGAGGCAGAATACGAAGCCCTACTCGCTGGACTGCGTATTGCAATTCAAATGGGTGTACGCAACCTAGAGGCAAATATGGATTCCAGGCTACTAGCTAACCACGTGCTAGGTGAATATGAAGCCAAGGATGAACACATGATTCAATACCTTGAGAAAACCAAGTCTTTGATTCAGAGCTTTGATAGGTTTACAATCAAACAGGTACCTAGAGGAGAGAACAGGAAAGCTGACGCGCTTAGCAAGATCGCATCTACAAGCTTTGTGCATCTATCAAAACAGGTATTGGTGGAAACTCTAAAAAACAAATCAATCTTGGAGATGGAAGTATCCACGGTGATAGAGGAACAGGATCCTACATGGATGACACCTATCATTGAATTTATAAGCAAAGGAATCTTACCACAAGATCAGAAGGACGCTCGAAGGGTGCGGCGCACAGCGCAGAGATTTGAACTTCGAGATGGCGTCCTATACCGACGTTCATTCCTACAACCTTGGCTCCGATGTGTTGGACCTCTTCAAGCAGATTATGTACTCTGAGAAATTCATGCCGGATCATGTAGCATGCACTCAGGACCACAGTCTGTAGTAGCGCGCGCCCTGCGATCGGGATACTATTGGCCTACTATGCACAACGACGCACGGGACATGATAAAGAAATGCAGCGATTTCTAAGTCCACAGGCCAATTTCGCGCCGACCACAACAAGAGTTAACTCCCATCACCTCACCATGGCCACTCTATAAATGGGGCATTGACATTGCAGGCCCTTTCACAGTTGCAGCGGGAGGGCTAAAATTCCTCATCGTAGCCATAGACTATTTTACCAAGTGGATTGAGGCAAAAGCAGTGGTGAGCATCACCGGCAACCAGGTAAAACGCTTCGTGTGGGACAACATTGTGTGTCGCTTCGGACTACCTGGGGAAATTATTTCAGACAACGGAAAACAATTCTGTGACAACCCATTTAAAGATTGGTGCGTGCAATTAAACATCACACAACACTTTGCTTCAGTGAAACACCCACAAACCAATGGCTTGGTTGAACGCGCGAATCGCAGTCTAGGCGAAGGAATAAAAGCGCGCCTTGACAGACATAAAGGAAAATAGGTGGACGAATTATCACATGTTTTATGGGCGCACCGCACAACAATCAAAACCAGTACCGGAGACACACCATTCTCTCTTGTCTATGGGACAGAAGCCGTCATACCAGCTGAAATTGGAATGCCAACTATACGTATAGCGGAAATAAACGTCACAACAAATGATGTGGAGCGGCGCATAGACTTGGACTTGCTGGAAGAAAGGCGTGAACGCGCAACTATACGCGAAGCGAAGGCTAAAGCAAAGATGAAGAAGTATTATGATGCAAAGGTCAAACACACTTCTTTCAGGCCAGGAGACTTTGTATACCGCGCTAATGATGCAAGCCACGCAGAAGACACGGGCAAGCTTGGACCCAAATGGGAAGGACCCTATAAGGTCACGGATGCACTAGGTAATGGTGCATACAAGCTGCGCGATATGGAAGGCCACGAGCTGGCACGCACCTGGAATATCTGCAATCTGAAGAGATGCTATCTTTAGGAAAGGCTACGGCCCACAAACAGACAACCTTGCACTTTAGTACGTGCCCAATAAATGTCTGTCTTTGAATTTTTTTCGTTTTAGGAATTGTCTTTTATCTTCCAAAAAATTGCAAGTATTAATAAAACGTTGTGGTTTCTAGCTAACTCCATAACACACTTAACTTTATTGGGCACATTTTTATTATGTTTCAATATTGTCATTTTATATTTTGCCTACATGGCGTGCATGCACTTATTAAGACCTACGATGGCAGAAAGGATGAGTCAACCTACTAACTAACTCGTTGAGTAAGAGGGTTGTAAACCCATCAACACTGGATCACGCATCCTTGCTAAGCACCTTACCTTCAAGATGCTGAAATAAGTTTACATGCGCATTCCACGAAGATTGCGCAATATCACGTACACCGTACATGCTTAGCAATTCACGAGCCAAGACTCTTGGTCATTTTGATATACTCTTTGCAAAACAACAACAAGTTTGTATTCACCTTTATGATTTTTTTAAGTCATGTACTTAATCTAAATTATTTTAAGTACGTCGCATTATCAATTTGGCTCTTGGATGATCTTTTACAAAGAAAACTGATGAGGCGAAAAATGATCCATTTTTAGGGGGTCATTTAAGCCCGGAATTGAAATTATTTGATCAAATATTGCCCTAAATCGTTCCTTTTGTGATTTTAGGTACTTTTGGAGTGAATTCTGGAAAAGGAAGCATTTTTGACGTTTTTGGAGCATAAAAGTGAAGAAAACGGCAAAGTCTTAATTTTCCTTGTTGTGAACAGTACCTACAGCGTCACCAAATTCTACATGACGGCGTCAAGAGTAAAACAAGAGGTGAAGTGGATAGAGTACGTGACGGTCCAGAGAGTTTTTACACTAGGGCATGACGACGTCACCATAGGCCGTCATGGTCCCTTTACACGTGACGGCCCAGGGGAAATTTGCTCTTGACGGCGTCAGATCTGGATCTAGGCAATCCGATATTATTTTGGGCGGCGAGTTGACGGCGTTAGATTTCTCTTCTTGATGCCGTCACGTTGGAAAATCTATATATAGTTTTGTAATTTTCATTCATTAAGAGAGGACAATTAGAGGGATAACTTGGAGAAACCCTAGCACGATTTTATCAGTATTTTCAAGGGTTTTTACCCTTTGAAACTTTTCATGTTCAATTAAGATAAGTATCCTTTCAATTCATTCAATATGTCTATGTGTTGTTTGAATATAACTTACGCTTGTCTTGATTCTAACATGCTAGGCTAGATCTCTTGTATGTTTGCTTAGATGTAGTGAAACCTAGATGTTGATTATGGGTTGATTGCTTGTTTATAGTTGTTACCGATGAATGACTTCGATGTTAGGCTTAAGAAAACTGGCAGACTTCCATAGGGTAACTTGCTTGAACGTCTTAAGAAACATGAACCAATGCGTACTAGGTTTTTATGGTTGTATTTAATTCATGAGCGAATTCTAGTGATCCCATGTTAGGAGCTTCTTGCAGGCTCGACATATGAGTGAAGTAGGAGCTTATAGAGCTGGGGAAGTACGTACGCCACCCCACGATTGGTATTAAGGAATATAACCCGTCATCCACGCAATTGTAACAAACTATCAACCTGTAAAAGATATCTAGGGAGTAATGAAATCTAAGTAAACACAATTTTCCCATTTATTGTTCACACCACTAGTTTAATTAGCTTTATTTACATTTTTGTTATTTTATTTTGATTGCATCTTTAGTTATTGGGTTAGTTGATTAGCAACTAATTTCGCCCACTCTTCCAAAACCTGAGATTTTAATTGCTTTTATAAAAAATATAAAAATACAAAAAGAATCATCCCTCACCTCTAGACTTAATTTTTAGGCTTTCTAATCCTAGCGACACTAGTCCTGAGTTGAACGATCAATCCCCCGGTACTTGTCACTATACTATACTACAACGATCAGGTGCACTGCCTGGTGGGGGTTGTAAGCTTCTCGAGATCCCTCGAGAGGTAAAGCCTGGTGCAATTCCCACGCATCAAAAATAATCTAAGTACAGATAACAAGACGTACGAAATAAAATAAACATTATTATTAATGCGAACTACGAGTTTATACAAGTTATAAAAATAAAAATTCACATCTAAACGCTATGAGCACGCTTGTGACTTGAGCTACTAGTTGTGGATGCCAACTCCTCAGCCTCACTTAGCCTCCTCAGTAGGCTGCTATCGTCCTGAGACACCGTTGGTACGCTAACGGGAATCCCATCGGACCGAGGAAGATGGGCTGCGCCAACACCACAAAGGATGGCTTTTCCCTTCACGCCCTTCTTGCGAGCAGCTCTTGTCTCATGTGCCTCTAGGCACTCCTTTAACGAAATCTCCTTCTCAAGAGCGAAGGGATTAAGCATGTGGCGAAGGCGGACAAAAACAGGCACCATCAGCTGTGATTCATCCGGCTTCAAAAAATAATCAGGGTGCGCCTCTGCATCCTCAGCTATATGCTTAGCCAGCGTTAGGCCCTGCATGATCACGCTGATTGGATAGTCCTGGTCACGCTCCAAGCGGGCAATCTGAGGAAAGTCAAAGACTTTCATCTTTTCCATCGCCTCCACCAGCTCATCAAACGCATTTGCATTGTACCCAGGGACTTCTGCAAGTGGCACACTCAGTATCTTACTCTCATGAAGCTCCTCCACAGCCTGGGCCTTGCCGCGTGCCACAGCGCACTCCACGACCCTCCCAAAGGCCTCTACGACCTCAGGAGACTCCAACGTACCCATAGCATCTAGGCGTAAACCATGGCTGATCAACCACCTACACAAGCCACAACGGATGCATTAGAAAGTTAAAGGAGCATTAATACATATGGTAAGTCAAAACGGCGGAATAGACAACACATACCTGCGCTCAGCAATCATAGACATGAGATGAGGATATAACTCCTCATCATATTCTATACTTAGCTTGCGCAGCTTGCCCTCCTGCACCTTCAGAGCCTTCTCCACTTGCGCGCGAAGTTCATTAATATGCCCAAAGTGCTCAGCCTTCTTCTCTTCGAGGTACTTTAAACCCCAAGATAAGTTAGACCTGAACTGTTCCATCTTCCCGCGCTCGTTCTTTAGCTCAACCATCAAGGACAGCTTCTCATCAGCAACTTTCATAGCATGCGCAGTGGTAGACTCTACCTCTGCTCGCGCATCAGCCAACTGCGCCCTGAGAAAGGCAATCTCCTCATCCTTCTAAGCGAGACTGCTACCTTCTCCAACATACCGCACCTTCAGCTGAGTAACTAACTCAGACTGACGCGCAGCAACAGCCCCCAGCTCCTCCATCAGCTGTTGTGCAGACATCCCCTCATCAGCTCTCACCGGCTCCTCCACATGAGTATGAGCCGCCTGAGGTGGCACTGATTCCTCCACGAACGCTGCATCACCCCCTGCAGCATCGTCACTACAAACAAACATAATCAAAGTTAGAAAACGGTGTTGCGCAAAAAACACGTATAACCATAAATACTCAGCTTACTTACATAAAGGGAGAAGTCTGAACATTCTGATGCGCAGCAACAGACAATGATGTCTCCTCGTCTGTGGACTCATCCACACTGATGATATGACGCCTACGCTTGGAGGTCCCTTCACCATCATCAACCACAGCCTTGCGCTTCACACCTTGGCGCTCCTCTTCAGAGTCCGTATCCACTTTGAGAATCCCAGCACACGTGGACGACTCAGCGCGCGCAATTTCAGATGTCACCACCACCTGCGCAGGCAACGTCTGAACTGGGGTCGCATTCACCAAAGGCTGCGACGCGCCAGAAGACTCCTCTCGCGCAAGCTCCAACAGACGCCCAACAGTAGCCTCCAGAATAGGCACCTCACCCTCCCTCAAGGGGCGCACGCCCACAGTTACCTGCGTCGGCTTCGCCAGCTTCACTACGGCGAATAGATCCATCTCTGCGCAACATATAAACACACAAAAAGGAGGAACAAGTTAGTGAATAAAATCATTGTGTTGACATAAATAATGCCTAAAAACATTATTAACATGTTATCAATATCTCTATGTTTTAATTATCACAAAATATAAACTCATAGAACTAAAACTTGTGACATAAACAAGTATTTAGTTATTAATATTTCTTTTTATATCCAAATCACTTAAGCTATGAATAAACAAAGTGTTTAGTGCAATTTATGATCAAAGGGGTATTTAATTAACTAATACAAAGTTTATTTAATTATATAAACATATTATATATTTTTGAAAAACACTTTTGGTAATAAAGAAAAATGTTTTATTCATACTAAATATATGAATTCAAATTTTTAACCAAAATCAGTTAGTTTTTCTCCAAATAAACTTTCCCCACTAAAAGACAAAGAATCTGGCCGTTTCAGCTGGGTGGCCCCCTTAATTATAAAGGGCGGTCCCCTTAATTTTAAGGGGGCCGGCCATGAATTAAGGGGACCGGCCACGCTCCTCTGTCAGATTCTGTTGCCTATAAATACCACCTCAAACCTGGATTTTTTTCTCACCTTTTGCACTACAGAATTCTCTGTTCTAGATCTTCATTTCCAATATATAAATCCTTTGATCATACATTCTTAAATCTTTGTTTCAAAGTGATCCAAACATCATCCCATCAAGTGCAAGAGAAGAATACTTCTATCCCTCAAGACAAGAAGTATTACAACTTGTTGTGATCTCCACATCTAAGTTGTTAGTGACTCATCATTGTTATTATTGTGTGATTAGTTGTGAATATTAGTTAGAAGGTAGTGTAGTTTGATATATATATAGTGTGATTGGTTAGAAGAATAGTTGTGAAGAAGATAGGTGTGAAGAAGATTGGTGTGTAGAAGAATAGGTGTGAAGAAGATTGGTGTGTAGAAGATTGGTGTGAAGAAGTGGTGTGATTAAGTAGTGAATAGGTGTGAACTAGTTGTGTAGAAGTTGTGAAGATATTGTGGTGTGTAAATTGGTGTGTAAGGTTTTCTCCGCCATAAGGGAGCTTGTTGATATAGTGAAGAAAACTCTCGAGTTAGGTGCTCGGGGAGTGGAGTAGGGCAAGGAAGGTGACCTTGTAGCCGAACCACTATAAATCGCTTGTCTCTCGGTTCGATCTTTCCAACTCTTATCTATTTATTTACTTACATTATTATTGCTTTATAGTACACACTTTTGGTTGTTCATATTGTGCATGACTTGATTTCATATAGCAACGAATCTATATTTTATAAAACAAAGAAAACTTTAAGAAAAACTTTTATAACAATTTAAAAACGACGTAAAACTATTCAACCCCCCTTCTAGTTTTCCACAATTGGTATCAAAAGCCACGTCCAACAAGATCTTTAAAATATATTGTATTTTAAAACTTGTAACGATCTATGGAATCTTTAAAATATTTAGAAGGGCAATCTATGCAAAGACCACCACTATTTGAAAGTGACGGATTTTTATATTGGAAAAATAGATTCGAAACGTATGTGAAATCAAAAGATCTTGATCTTTGGCATATTATTACCTTTGGTGATTTTCCCCCTATTCAATATAATGATGAAACTAAAATGAATGAAATTGTATCTTTTGAAAAACAAAATGATGATTTGAAAAAGAAATTAGCAAAAAATAATGAGGCTAAAATGGTAATTTATAATGCGTTACCACGCAAAGAATATGAAAGAATTTTTATGTGTAAAACCGCCAAAGAAATTTGGGATTCTTTACTAATTACTCACCAAGGTAATAGCCAAGTCAAAGATAATAAAATAGATCTTCTTGTACAACAATATGAACAATTTACGATTTCGGAAGAGGAATCAATTGATAATGCTTTTGCTAAGTTTAACACTATCATCACAAGTTTAAAAGCACTTGATGAGACATTTTCTAGTAAAAATTATGTTAGGAAATTTCTTAGGGCGTTGCATCCAAAATGGCGAGCTAAGGTCACGGCAATCGAAGAATTAAAGAACTTGATGACGTTATCACAAGATGAACTAATTGGCCACTTGAAGGTTCATGAAGAAATCATAAAAAGAGATTCGGAAATGGTCAAAGTAATGAAAGAACAAACCAAATCCATTGCTCTAAAAGCCAAAAAGGAACCTAGTGATGATGATGATGATTCAAGTGACGAAAGTGAAGACGAAGAATATGCAATGGCCGTAAGAGAATTCAAGAAGTTCTTCAAGAAACGAGGAAGATTCACTAGAACATCACGAGATGAAAGAAAAGCATTCCAAAGGAATAGAAGTGACAACTACGGGAAAAGAAAGTGCTTTAGATGTGAAAGTCCAAATCATCTCATTGGCGAATGTCTAAAGCCACCGGGTTATGAAAGTCAAGGTGCTTTTGTTAGTGGAACATGGAGTGATAGTGACAAAGAAGAAGTTGAAAAGCCAAGAGACGAAAAGTGTTTTATGGCAAAAGAAACTGACGAAATATGTTTAGGAATTGACTTGGAACCTGATGAATGGATCAAAGATAGCGGATGTTCGAGGCACATGACGGGGAATCGAAATCTATTCTCTACATACAAGGCATACAATGGAGGTAACGTTATTTTCGGTAGTGACTTACGTGGAAAAATCATTGGCAAAGGTACGATCTCTCAAGACTCACTTACTATTGAAAATGTAGAGCATGTAGATAAATTAACATATAACTTGCTTAGTGTAGGACAAATATGTGATAATAAATGTAGAGTCACATTTACTGAAGATGATAGCGAAATAGTTAAGAATGGAAAAATTATAGGTAGAGGGATTAGAAAAGGTGGCATATATGTTATGAAACTAGGAAACAAACCTGAGGATAGGATATGCCTAACGACCCTAGATGAAAACTCTACACTATGGCATAGGAGATTAGGACATGCTAACATGCAACAAATACAATCTTTGGTCTCTAAGGAATTAGTTAGAAATTTGCCTAATCTAAAATATGACAAGCATTTTTGTGATGCATGTAAAATTGGAAAACAAGCTCATGCTAGTCACAAAGCCAAGAATATAGTATCCACTACTAGGTGCCTAGAATTATTACATATGGATCTTTTTGGTCCATCCCCTGTGCGGAGCTATGGAGGAAACAAATGTACCTTAGTAATAGTAGATGACTACTCACGATACACGTGGACTAGGTTTTTAAGTGACAAAACCCAAGCCTTTGAAAATTTCAAAATATTTAGTAAAATGATTCAAAATAAATTAGGATGCTCAATAGTTGCCATTAGGACGGACCATGGTAGGGAATTTGATAACGAAGTACAATTCGGAAAATATTGCGAGCTAAATGGAATATCTCACAATTTCTCCGCTCCTCGTACTCCTCAATCAAATGGCGTAGTAGAAAGAAAAAATAGGTCACTACAAGAAATGAGTAGAACTATGTTAAATGAACAATCCATCCCACAAAAATTTTGGTGTCACGCCGTAGATACATCAACTTATATTTTAAATAAGGTATCAATTAGAAGAATTCTAGGAAAAACTCCTTATGAGTTATTAAGAGGTAGAAAACCAAACTTAAGCTACTTTAAGGTGTTTGGAAGTAAATGCTATATTTTAAACACTAAGGACTATCTCACTAAGTTTGATCCAAAATCATATGAAGGAATATTTTTAGGATACTCACAAAATAGCAAAGCATATATAATACTTAATAAACACTCCATGAAAGTAGAGGAATCACTAAATGTAACATTTGATGAAACACCACCACCTCCTAAAACATTACCTTTAGAAGATGATGATTTAGTCGAAGATGAAGCTATTGAGGTTAGTAAAACAAAACCCATAGGAAATGATAATGAAGACATTAACTTAGAAAATAGCAAAACTGTTAATATTAAAGAATCTAGATCACATCCATTAGATAATATAATAGGACATCTTAACCAAAGAACCCTTAGGTCACAAGCCCAAGATAAAAACAATTTCTTTTGTTTCCTCTTAGCAATAGAACCTAAGAATATTAGCGAGGCTTTAAAGGATGAAAGTTGGGTTATAGCTATGCAAGAAGAATTAAATCAATTTAAGGCAAATGATGTTTGGGAATTAGTCCCAAATCCAAAGGATATGACCATCATAGGAACCAAATGGGTATATAGGAATAAATTAGACGAGAATGGAATAGTTACTAGGAATAAAGCTAGATTAGTTGCCCAAGGTTATAATCAACAAGAAGGAATTGATTATGACGAAACTTATGCCCCCGTAGCTAGACTAGAATCGATTAGGATATTACTTGCCTATGCTTGCGCCCTAGATTTTAAGTTATTCCAAATGGATGTGAAAAGTGCATTCCTTAACGGTTTTATCAATGAGGAGGTATATGTGGCACAACCTCCAGGATTCATTGACTTCGCAAAACCTGATTATGTTTATAAGTTAAAGAAAGCTTTGTATGGACTCAAACAAGCTCCCAAAGCTTGGTATGATCGATTAAAAGCTTTTCTTATTAAACATGATTATTCCATGGGAATGGTAGATAACACTCTTTTCACTAAAAGGAAAGACCCAAATCTCATCATTGTCCAAATATATGTTGATGACATTATATTTGGATCGACTTGTCAAGACATGTGTGATGAATTTGCCAAAATCATGCATGATGAGTTTGAGATGAGTATGATGGGTGAACTTAACTTCTTCCTAGGATTACAAATAAAACAATTAGAAGATGGAATATTTTTTAACCAGTCTAAGTACTGATTGGGTCAAAACCACCTTGTTAATACAAATATCGCCTAAAAACGTTATTTATATTTTACGATCTTTGCTAAGTTTTGTTAATGACAAAGTATGAACTTTAGCTAAGAGTAAATCATCACTTTAAGTGTTTAAGTCTTGTTTAACTAAGGTTCACATTTCCTTTTAAACTAAACATTGTTTTTATTTCTTAAATTAGAAAGTGTCTTGTCATATCATATTTATTTCTTTAAATAGAATTGTCACATCACACTTATGGCAAGTTTTGTCAATATGCATTTATGTGTTTGACTAACTTTGTAGTGACTTGTAAGTTTGGTGTTTGACTAGTGTAATGTGATGTGACATTGTTTGGTTGCTAGGATTTATGAGACAAGACCTTGTTTGGTTTGAAGAGTTATTGCATAAACCTACTGCAGACCCGGCGGTACCCTGGGGGTACACGGGCGGAACCCATCTGAGGGTTCCGCTTGATCCACCAAGCATGCAGTATGGTGTGCTATAAATACCAAGCCATAACTTGATTTTTGGCTAACCTTGTAGGACATATATTCATATATTCTCTCAACTAACTCAGTAACCCTTGACTTGTGTGATTCTTTTATGTAGCAAGGAACTCCACAAGTTCATTCAAGAAGTTGCAAGCTTGAACTTTAAAGTTGCAAGTCTTGGTAGCTTGGTCATGTATAAGCTTTGGTAGTTTATACTTCATGTGTGTTATGTATGTAGAAGTTATAGGTTAGTATTTTAGGCCTCAAAATACGTAGTGTGTTGGGAGTTGTTGTACCCTAGTAAAAGAACTAACGGGAGTGGTTATACCCTTGGTAAAGAACTCGACATCTAGCTTTGTGTCGGTAAAAGTGTAAGCGACGAATGGGAGTGGTTGTACCCTTGTAAAAGAACTCGACATCTAGCTTTGTGTCGGTAAAAGTATAAGCGACGTGTAAGGTTTTCTCCGCCGGTGAAAGGAGCTTGTTGATTAGTGTTTATAACTCTCGAGTTGGAAACTCGGGGCGTGGATGTAGGGCAAGGAAAAAGAGTCCTTGTAGCCGAACCACGATAAACTATCGTGTTGTGGTTTGATTGTTTCTTTCTCTACCTTTGCTTATTATATGTTGTTGTTTAGTTAGAATTGTTGATCACATATAAAGCTTTTCAAAGAACCAAAACAAGTAATGTTGTTCTTACATCTTTAAACATAAGTAAAGCTTTTCAAAGAACTAAACAAGCAAAGTTAGGATCATTACAAGTAAAGCTTTTCAAAGTATGAAACAAGTTAAGTTGGAATTGTTATTCACATGTAAAGTCTATTCAAAGAATCAAACATATTAAGTTGTTCTTATATCTTTAACCAAACGTCAAGTTCTCAAAGGTTATTTAAGCTAAATAAGAATCGAAAAAGCGGTAAACTATTCAACCCCCCTTCTAGTTTTCCACAATTGGCATCAGGAGTTACGTTACTCAAGATCTTTAAAATAGAATGTATTTTAAAACTTGGATCGATCCATGGATTTTGAAAATCTCAAAGAAGGGCAACCTATTCAAAACCAACTGCTATTTGAATAAGAAAACTTACTTGAATGGAAAAGTAATTTTGAAAACTATGTAAAATCAATTGATCAAGATCTTTGGCATATTATTTCTTTTGGTAATTTCAAACCAAAGAAAACAAGTTTTTGAAAACCAAGATAACTATCTTAAACTTGATAAAAATACTAAAGCTAAAACAATGCTTTACAAAGCTTTAGTACCAAATATGAAAGAATGTATTTTTGTCAAAAGGCTAATGATGTTTGAAAAATATGGTAAACTTTCATCAAGGAATATGTCAAGTCAAAGATGATCAATTTAATCTTACATATGAATTAGAAGTTTTAGAAAAACTAATTGATAGACACTTAGTAGAAGTTAATACATGTGCTACTAGTTTAAATGTTTTAAATGAAGGTACAAGTGAAGATGAGTACGTGTGTTTTGTTGAACCTGCTTGCGTATCTTGGAATGTAATGGAAGTTGACGAAGACAATGATCCGGTAGTTTATTGTCAACTTATTGATACAACAAGCAAGGTGTAAGTAAAGGTGATTACTCGTGTCAAGCTCGTTGTTGTCTTGCTTGCGATTCATGGATTAACTCGGATGAAGATGAAGTCAATCATCCGGTTTGTGATTCCATACTAGATAAAACATCAAGCAAGGTACACTTTGAAACCAAACTATTTTGCTTTGATTAATTTATCCTAGAGTTTTCTAAACTATAAAATGAGTCTAAACATTTGTGCAACATGGACCTAAAAGCTATCTTCAAGAATGAGTCTTTAAAATCTCTTAAGAATATCTTTAAAAAGGAAATCTTATTGGAAGATAAAATGTCTAGAATTAAGAGTAATGTTGAAATTAATCTAGAATGTAAATTATGTCTAAATTACAAACATGAGATTAAAATGCAAAATGAGAAAAGAAAAATTATTAGTTAAATTTGATGAAAGCTCAAAATCTCTTGAAAGATTGTTGGGGAGTCAAAGGTTGTTTAAAGATAAAACCGGATTAGGATTTAACTCAAAAGCACCATTAACTAATAAAACAAAGCAAGTAAAATTTGTTTAACCTAGAAGAAAGACTTAGAGATAATTCTATCTCTAATAGAAACTCGTGATAAAGGAATTAAGATTATCATGCTCTATGCCTTTATATGATTGTCTAACCTTCTTGGAAACATGAGTTATTGAGTTTCAAAGCATGTCGTCAAACCAAGTCTTTACGCTTAATGCTTATTTGCTTGATAGCATCTCTATGCAATTTAAAAGGTACGCATTACTTAAACTTGACTTTGGTTATATCTTGTCTCTAGCATTATGTGCTCAAATATGTGTTATTTGTAATACTCTAGAGTGTTTGTAAATAACTAAGATTAGATTCTAGGCAACAAGGAATTTAGTCTTTAGTACTAGTAAGGAGATATAAGGTGTTTTGGTTATTTAACCATCAAGAGATAAACACGAAAAACTCTTGAGTTTGTCTCACTCAACTCTTGCTTACAAGTGAGCTAACTAAGAATCTCCTAAGTGTTAAAATGTCTAACACTTTTGTGATGCTTGCAAAACAAATCTTTGTTAAACAATTTTCTCAAACACCATACTTTGAGTCTTTAATTGTGTCTTTCTTCAATCACTCCTTTATAATCTCACATAAAACACACAAGGTAAAATAAATCACAATTAACATATATTAGGATGTGTGAAAGAAAATAAGTTTTCAACATCTAGGATTTACACATCAAATGTGACACATAGTCTAATGATGTTGTACCTATTGGACTTTTTAAAAATAAATAGAGTTCATAGTGTCTTAAGTAAGAAAACCTAAAGAGTCGAGGAGTCGTTGAATATGACATTTAACGAGTGATCTCCTCCTTCTATGATATCATCTTTGGTAGATGATAACTTAGTCGAAAGTCAAATGATGGCAAGACAAGCATGAAGTTAAAGTACAAAACAACATCTTCTCACCTTGAGTTAAACATTAAATCAAGTAAAATTGACATAAGTTATAAAACTTGATTTATAGGTCATTAGTTGTGTCTAAACAAATTCAACAATAACAATTTTTGGAATTTAGAATAAAACAAATAGTGAAACGAAGTTGATATTTCAAAGTAATCAAGTGAGTATAGTGTCAATATTTGAAAGACTTTTTGATAATAAAAGCAAGCCACAAAAGCAAAGGATTTTAACTTAAAGACATTCCTAGTTGCTCTCTTGTTCTCAATGGTTAAGTTATTGATGACTTATCAAGAATGAGATTAGTAAATCCGTAGGTAAAATTAAACGTAGAGAAATGTTTGGAAGACTACTTGTTCTCATAACAATTAGATTCAACATTATGTTTAGTTTTTGTCTATGTGATCGTGTTAAAGAAGATCCTAGAACAACTCTTTAATTGAACCTATTTGGATACACAACTAGGATTATGGTCTCCCAAAAGAACGAGAATAGAAACCATAGTGTATGCCAAATGGAATTATGTCGGTAATAAGTTGATAAGAAAAGCACAAGTGGTACTTGCACTTTTATACTTACTTACCCAATGATTCTCCAAAACGCGTAAGATTCTCATATTAGTATCGGATGGAGAAGCACATCAACAAGCTCCGCTTGAACAAGCAAATTCGCGTCAACAACGGAATTCATCTTATCAACGTTGTTATCCCTTCAACAAAGGAAGCATCGACTTCAGCGACAATTCAATTCATTATGTTCTTTATAGACATATTTGTGATCCATCATCATCGCCTTGGTAAGATTGTTCATTGAGGAACGTCTTATCTAAGAAAGTCTTCTACGTTAACTATTTCATCCACGCGTTAACAAAATCTCTTGAAAGTGAAGCATTCATAATTCCTAGGCTTAGTCAAAGACTCATAAGACCTAAAACCTTAAGGTTTGAAAAAACCATAAAAATCAAGACAAATTATTTTTTGAGTTTCTCCCTGCAGAACCCACAGTACCTTCAGACCATACGGGCGGAACCCATTTTTTGGTTCCGCCTAGTCCGCCATACCTCAGAATGTTTAAACTTTTTATTTCAAAGCCAAACACCCTCTTTAATCTTAACAAAAACTAACAAACAGCATCACCCTCTCTAAAACGCATATCCTCATAAATTTTAGTGCTTCTAATCCAATCTCTTCCAATCCAATTAACTTTGTAAGTATTCTAATCACAATTGCACTTTTAATTTAATTAAAACATTTGTGCTTACAATCATTAACTAGAATCTTAGGGCTTTTGCATAAAACTTCATGATTCATGAAAAACTTGGTGCCAAGTCAATTATGTATTTCATTAGTTAAGAAATGTATCTTTTCATTGTTACTTTGATTTACCAAACACACCAAGAGCATTATTTTTCTAATTGCAACATGATTCATCACCACATTGTTAAAACAAATGAAAAACATCATTTAAACATCACTTTGTCACAACTCGTAAATTCTGGTCTTTTCCCGAACTTTCAACATTTACTATTCATCGGTTACTATTCATCGATCACTATTCATCATTTTACTATTCATCTTTTTCGGAGTCAGTTTGATATTCTGAGAAGCGTTTTAAAATTTTACTATTCATAAAACACTATTCACCTCCGGAGAAAATTTGTCATTCATGCGTGAGTTGCGTCATTTCTATATACGTACGATTATCTAACTAATAAACGTTATCCTATAAACTATTACTATGAATAATTGATCCGACAATCCCAACTATGGTCCTAAGACATTTTTACACTCATTATAATGATACAAAAATTATAAAATTCATTTACCCGTTATTTTGGAAATTTATTTAATTCGTATCGTACGTCTAATATAATTACGACGGTTTTCTTAAAAACTAAACGATAATCATCCAAACACCCAATACTTGTACCCAACATATTTTTACAAATTTTATGACTTTATTATGTCCCGAATAACTTTGATAAAATTTATTTCTAACAAACCCGGTACCCGATTATAACTAAAACTAGCTACAACTACACAAAAACTACACTAATATCCTAAATAATTACCCAACATCTTTCCCCCTTTTCTTCCTTTGTAAAACCCGCCCCCCCCCCCCCCCCCCCTTTTAGTCCTAAAACATTAAAAGCTCACCAACACTCTTAATTACTCACCAAACTTTTGTCCCTAACTATATAATAAACTTTTTCATTCATTTTATCACAAAAATCATTTTTACAAGTTCAAGCAAAACTCTTTTCTCTCATTTCTCTTGAGGTTGGTTCGAATTAGGGTGGTAAAGGAGCAAGGAGAATAAATTTTACAAGATCTTGTCATAAACTAGTTGATATAATCATCCTTGTTAGAGTTTTGAAATAGAAACTCAAGGATTAGTAGGTTTTCATCATCTAAACTCCCTAAACCTTCAAGTAAGTTAACAAACTCATCTCTATAATTTTACCAAGTTCTTACAATGTTCATATCATTTTTATACAAGGATTTCATGCATATGTTAGTTATACCACTCATTTATATATATATATAACTTTTGAACTCTAGAAATGGATTATAGTTAGATCCTTGTTAGATCCACTTGGTTTATGATGTTTAGGAACCCATGACACCCTAAGAAGGTGTATGGTAAGATTAGACTAGATTTGTGGTGATTGAAAGTGGTTTGGTTGGATTAGAAACTAGTTTGAAACAATAGAAATGGATTTTAAACATGTATATTTACCTACTGTCCTTAAAATGAAAACGTGGCCAACTCAGTGGGTTTGGGGTAACTTTTGACCAAAGATTTAGAAAATACTTTCCAATACGGAACTATGGCCGAAAACGGGGATAAAAACGAGTTTATAACGAAGGAGATACGCTAAAAACGAGTTTAACGACGAAAACTATATTTTCCGGAAATGCTTGCTGATGAACAGTTGTCACGACCGTTTCGAGGCGTAAAACTAAATCTAGCCATCCCGACTTATCAAAAATATGTTAGTATTTTGTCCCACGATTCCGGGAATATAAGGAACGAGTAAAACGGACTAATAACGACAAATATATTCACGTTTCAATAACGGCAAAATCTATATTGTTTTGACAGCTTTTACCAAAATAATAACTTACGTACTAGACGGTATATTTTCTAGAAATATTACTAAGGACTATATTCTTAACAAATGAAGAACTTATGACCCAAGACTTATTTTTACAACTACTAGACATTATTTTAAGGTTTTCAAGACGAGGAATATAACACTAACATTTTTATACGATATACTACGACAAGTTATATACTTCTAAAATTGGACTTATTTTCCTAAGTATGGAAACTATTTTACTTTGACAATAACAATTATTTCCAAGTTACGAGTGGTATAGGTATCATGTGCATGTGCATTCATTACATCCTTTCATGATCTAAGTAGATCACTATCATTCATATTAGGTTGCGGTTAGAGATCGAACCTCATTTCTGTGTATCCACTTTGTCATCGTAGTTATCGCACCAGGTGAGTCATAGCCCCACTTTTACTCTTTACACTTGTTTTAACTCTTTGGGGGAGATACATGCTCAACTACTTGTTTATACTTGTACAAATTTTTAAAACATGTATACTTGATTACTTTTATACTTGATTGTCTTATACTTGATTATACTTATACTTGATTTTTATACATACGTGATTGTGTTATACTTAACTGTGTTATACTTACTTGATACTTGAAACGTTTAAACTTTTATGCTTTGGGAAACGACACCCAGTAAACTTTTATGCTTTGGGAAACGACACCCAGTAAACTTTTATACTTTGGGAAACGACACCCAGTAATCTGTCAAAGGAGAGGTATTGATAGTACTATTATGGGGAAACACCCCCCCACCCAAGTCCAAAACAGAGGCGACGTTGGGTGACAGGTACTATTTGGGATGGTGGTTCCCCGCCTTTGTGTCTATGCTTGACCTTGGGTGAATATAATCCTGAGAAACTATATATTGTAGCAGTGGGTTGTAAACACACAGGTTACAAGGCTCTTATGGCGGGACTTGTAACTGAGTGGATTTACGATGCCTTTGCTGAGAAACCTTCATACATATGCATAAACTTTATTTGTTAAACAAACTCTATGAACTCACCAACCTCGTGTTGACACTTTAGCATGTATTTTCAGGTTTTAACCTATGGCACACTACTGGAGGTTTTGGCAGGGCATGGCATGGTTATAGAAGACTCTGATTATTTGTATGGGGACTGTTTTAAACTACTTTTAAGGGCCTACTTCCGCACTACTTTTAACAATGTAAGTTTAACATTTTTGACTTAACTATTTTATTCTAAATGATTGAAGTGAAAACCATTTTTGAACTTGTGTTGTAATACCAATTGAGTTACACCCCAGCTACACGTATGCTTCCGCTGGACCCGATTTTGGGGGTGTGACAGATTGGTATCAGAGCTCTGGCTATAGCGAACTAAGTGTTTTTAAAACCTAGACTATAGCTACTTTTACGAAAAACTTAACCCTATGACCGTCACGTGCCTGCCTGCCAAGATAATGCCTCACTTGTGGTTTGTTGCTGACTTAGGTGATGAGATTTGTGTCTCATTATCTGGTATATTATACTCACTTATTCTAATTGATTTTTATCATTGTCTTTCATATAAGCATGTTCACGTATCATATATGTCACCCTGGTATGTATCTCCTTGCTTAGTCTCATCATTTGACCTCGAGTTTGGTCACCTGCCTTAGTCTTTCTGTACGTCTTGGTAGTATAACTGAGCTGAGTATTTCAAAATTCATGGAACCTCGGTGGAATATAGACTAGTCACCTATATTCAATCCGGGATAGTGGGACATAGGCTGACTACCTATATCCAACTCAGAAATGAATTTTGCAACACTGAGAATGGTTATAATAAAATTCTGTCTGGATTGAATCCTCTACTCAATTTCCAAATGTTTCATTATGTGTGTATACCCTCGTTGTCAAAACGCTTATACTTTTCATCACCTCGTGAACCGCCGCCTGGAAGCACGTCAACTCGTCATTTCATCTCATGAATTTTCACCTTTATAACACCTCGGAGGCCAACGTTAACTGAACTTCGGGACGAAGTTCCCTTAAGGGGTAGAGACTGTCACAACTCGTAAATTCTGGTCTTTTCCCGAACTTTCAACATTTACTATTCATCGGTTACTATTCATCGATCACTATTCATCATTTTACTATTCATCTTTTTCGGAGTCAGTTTGATATTCTGAGAAGCGTTTTAAAATTTTACTATTCATAAAACACTATTCACCTCCGGAGAAAATTTGTCATTCATGCGTGAGTTGCGTCATTTCTATATACGTACGATTATCTAACTAATAAACGTTATCCTATAAACTATTACTATGAATAATTGATCCGACAATCCCAACTATGGTCCTAAGACATTTTTACACTCATTATAATGATACAAAAATTATAAAATTCATTTACCCGTTATTTTGGAAATTTATTTAATTCGTATCGTACGTCTAATATAATTACGACGGTTTTCTTAAAAACTAAACGATAATCATCCAAACACCCAATACTTGTACCCAACATATTTTTACAAATTTTATGACTTTATTATGTCCCGAATAACTTTGATAAAATTTATTTCTAACAAACCCGGTACCCGATTATAACTAAAACTAGCTACAACTACACAAAAACTACACTAATATCCTAAATAATTACCCAACATCTTTCCCCCTTTTCTTCCTTTGTAAAACCCGCCCCCCCCCCCCCCCCCCTTTTAGTCCTAAAACATTAAAAGCTCACCAACACTCTTAATTACTCACCAAACTTTTGTCCCTAACTATATAATAAACTTTTTCATTCATTTTATCACAAAAATCATTTTTACAAGTTCAAGCAAAACTCTTTTCTCTCATTTCTCTTGAGGTTGGTTCGAATTAGGGTGGTAAAGGAGCAAGGAGAATAAATTTTACAAGATCTTGTCATAAACTAGTTGATATAATCATCCTTGTTAGAGTTTTGAAATAGAAACTCAAGGATTAGTAGGTTTTCATCATCTAAACTCCCTAAACCTTCAAGTAAGTTAACAAACTCATCTCTATAATTTTACCAAGTTCTTACAATGTTCATATCATTTTTATACAAGGATTTCATGCATATGTTAGTTATACCACTCATTTATATATATATATAACTTTTGAACTCTAGAAATGGATTATAGTTAGATCCTTGTTAGATCCACTTGGTTTATGATGTTTAGGAACCCATGACACCCTAAGAAGGTGTATGGTAAGATTAGACTAGATTTGTGGTGATTGAAAGTGGTTTGGTTGGATTAGAAACTAGTTTGAAACAATAGAAATGGATTTTAAACATGTATATTTACCTACTGTCCTTAAAATGAAAACGTGGCCAACTCAGTGGGTTTGGGGTAACTTTTGACCAAAGATTTAGAAAATACTTTCCAATACGGAACTATGGCCGAAAACGGGGATAAAAACGAGTTTATAACGAAGGAGATACGCTAAAAACGAGTTTAACGACGAAAACTATATTTTCCGGAAATGCTTGCTGATGAACAGTTGTCACGACCGTTTCGAGGCGTAAAACTAAATCTAGCCATCCCGACTTATCAAAAATATGTTAGTATTTTGTCCCACGATTCCGGGAATATAAGGAACGAGTAAAACGGACTAATAACGACAAATATATTCACGTTTCAATAACGGCAAAATCTATATTGTTTTGACAGCTTTTACCAAAATAATAACTTACGTACTAGACGGTATATTTTCTAGAAATATTACTAAGGACTATATTCTTAACAAATGAAGAACTTATGACCCAAGACTTATTTTTACAACTACTAGACATTATTTTAAGGTTTTCAAGACGAGGAATATAACACTAACATTTTTATACGATATACTACGACAAGTTATATACTTCTAAAATTGGACTTATTTTCCTAAGTATGGAAACTATTTTACTTTGACAATAACAATTATTTCCAAGTTACGAGTGGTATAGGTATCATGTGCATGTGCATTCATTACATCCTTTCATGATCTAAGTAGATCACTATCATTCATATTAGGTTGCGGTTAGAGATCGAACCTCATTTCTGTGTATCCACTTTGTCATCGTAGTTATCGCACCAGGTGAGTCATAGCCCCACTTTTACTCTTTACACTTGTTTTAACTCTTTGGGGGAGATACATGCTCAACTACTTGTTTATACTTGTACAAATTTTTAAAACATGTATACTTGATTACTTTTATACTTGATTGTCTTATACTTGATTATACTTATACTTGATTTTTATACATACGTGATTGTGTTATACTTAACTGTGTTATACTTACTTGATACTTGAAACGTTTAAACTTTTATGCTTTGGGAAACGACACCCAGTAAACTTTTATGCTTTGGGAAACGACACCCAGTAAACTTTTATACTTTGGGAAACGACACCCAGTAATCTGTCAAAGGAGAGGTATTGATAGTACTATTATGGGGAAACACCCCCCACCCAAGTCCAAAACAGAGGCGACGTTGGGTGACAGGTACTATTTGGGATGGTGGTTCCCCGCCTTTGTGTCTATGCTTGACCTTGGGTGAATATAATCCTGAGAAACTATATATTGTAGCAGTGGGTTGTAAACACACAGGTTACAAGGCTCTTATGGCGGGACTTGTAACTGAGTGGATTTACGATGCCTTTGCTGAGAAACCTTCATACATATGCATAAACTTTATTTGTTAAACAAACTCTATGAACTCACCAACCTCGTGTTGACACTTTAGCATGTATTTTCAGGTTTTAACCTATGGCACACTACTGGAGGTTTTGGCAGGGCATGGCATGGTTATAGAAGACTCTGATTATTTGTATGGGGACCGTTTTAAACTACTTTTAAGGGCCTACTTCCGCACTACTTTTAACAATGTAAATTTAACATTTTTGACTTAACTATTTTATTCTAAATGATTGAAGTGAAAACCATTTTTGAACTTGTGTTGTAATACCAATTGAGTTACACCCCAGCTACACGTATGCTTCCGCTGGACCCGATTTTGGGGGTGTGACACACTTGCATACTATCTCTTGAATGCTAAAGGGGATACATAACTAATATGTATTTTCGGGTACATTCAATTGAAGATACATTCAATTAGGAGAGTGTTGGTTATCTTTTGTTTTCACAACAAAATTTGCATAACAAAACAATTTAGGAATCAAAATGAGTCAAGATAACCATGTCTTCACATTGTCTTGCATATAGGAATATATTAGAACATCCTCGTTGTTAAAAGTCATTAACATACAATCTTATGTTTTCTAGGAATCAACATGCCTCCCGCAAACAAATCCGATCACAAAGAAACCCTTAAATACATGCCCAAACACCATATGACCAAAGGTCTCAACTCGGTTCAAGTAGAAACCTTTAAGGCATTAGAAAAACGCTATGTTCACGAAGGTAGAACCATTGATCCATCCTTTCTAGAAGGAACATCTATTCGCCAAAACTTTGCCGCAATTCACTTTGATTGTCTCCTTGATTTAGATGAGCCAATCTGTCCTAGGTTCATCTTGGAATTTTATGCAACCGTAAACCTTTCCTCATGTGCCGGTGGTAGGATTTCATTAAACTTCACAACCAATCAAATATCACATGACATAGATTTAAAAGACTTAGCTATAATTCTTGGTGTACCAAATGAGGGAACTTGCCTCTACACGGATAAGTGGCCCATTTCAACTCTTGATTTTATTGATCGTTTTTATCCATACGATACACCTCTTACTAGTAAAGAAACCATTAAGGAACACCTCTTTGTTAGAACCTCTACCACTAGGGTGAATCGTTCGGGGAACATTGTAGACAAGGATCCTTTTGGCATGGAGCTCAATGAGCTTAAACCACAATTTAAGAAGTGGGAAGAAATTCTTAGGGCTAACGTCATAAGTACCATAGGAAATAGAGATCACATCAACGCATGCCTATGCTACATGCTATATAGCATTTCCACCGGTCAACCCTTCAACTTAGCCTACTACCTTGCCAAAAGAATGGCCGACATATCCTTAGTTGGAACAACCGCTCTTCCCTATGGCATGTTTCTTACCCGTCTCTTTAGAGCAATCTCACCCATTTCTCCTAACGAAGATGGAATACGTCTTGACTATTTTCTTGTTCCTCACACCTTCGTTCCCCTAAGTGATAAACGTGTTTACAAAAATAAGGGCAAACGTACTCGATCACCTACACCATCACCATCATCATCATCCGGAATGAGCGAGGATGATAAACTTCCCAACTCTAAGTTACCTCCTTTAGAATACCTTCAAGCTCTCCCCATCATTGACAATGCTTCCGAAGAATTCAAGCAAACCAAAGGAATGTTCAAGTGTTTTGGAAGGTACCTAAACAAGCTCAAAAAGAAGATAGACCGGTTGTGAGAAGATTAAGGAGCGTTTGGCTTAAGAATGCTTTAGAATTGTCTTTGTGTTAAAACTATGTGAATTATGTGTTTTTCACTTTCATGGTTTATTATGTTTGTTGGATTATGTTTGTATGAACTTTTATGCATAATGACAATGTTTAAGGTGTTTGTCATTTTTTTTATGCTTATGGCAATTCTTACTAAGTATAGTAAAATCCTCGACCTCAAGGTCAAAGTCCCATGATATGTATGTTTACATGTCTAATTTTTGCATTGCCTAACCAGAAATACCTTATCTCTTTGATTTTAGGAGTTTTCGAAAATTTTGAAAATCATCTCGCGGGTCAAAAACGCGGACTGCCTAATTTTTTACCCCTGGCGGATCTGGCGGTACCCAAAATTGGGGTCCGCCAGTGTGTTTTCTGGGAATTCCAGAAATGGCCCAACGGACCAGGCGGTACCCTCAAATGGGTTCCGCCAGTGTCTTCTGAGGGATCCGCCAGACACCTGCAGAAATTTTTTCCATTTTTCCTAAGTCCAAAACTTGTAATGTGTCAAAATCATTATCCTAAGTGAGAAACATCTTTCATTTACAACAACAACCATATTGGAACAAACCTCACTCACTAAAACAATTAGGAAGACACTTCCCGCCAAAAATTCAAATTCAAAACATAACTAACCAAAGGACCCCTTTTAAAGGATCCTTCAAGCCTTTGATACATTTTCAACCAAACCACTTCCCATGATCACAAAGCATTGAGTGCTTAGGTTGGTCTTTCACTCCATCCTATTCATTGGATTGACCTCAAATGATGTGACATGGTCATGAAAATCATTTGACACCTCAATCTTAGAATAGTAAAACATCAAATCCAAACACTATTTCAACACTTTTCTCATCCTATAAAATTGAAAGCTTCACAACAATTCAAATCACACCTTTCTAATCACAACAATTCAAGACTTCTCCCCTCAAATATCAAAACCAAAACCTTTGAAATGACCAAATCCAACACCTCTTCCGAGTCATCAAAATCATGTGCTAAAACCACTAGGATTAGTGTGAAACCTTGTTGCTTCAACAAAACCACAAAGTCAAGCTCATCATCATCAAGTGATGCTTCACTTAATATCTCGTCACCTATCCAAGATTTTCTTAACCTTACTACCTCAACTACACCCTCAACACATTGTAATACCAATGTGATCACCATTCAAGATTTACTTAATCTTGCTACTCCACCACCTTCTCCACCACTTTGGAACTCAAACCTAGCAATTAACCCATCATCAACTAAACCTTCGAGTGAGTCAACTCCATCTTCTCAACAAACTTTTAAATCAAAAACTCCTTCACCTCAATCACCAACACCTACACCAATGGAACTTTCCCATACACCTCCAACATCACCAACATCCAATTTGGAAACTTTTGATGATCTATCATCAACACCACCATCCTTCTCACTTTTTGATACCATTGCTCAAATGGAAACCCAACAACAACCTAGTGAGCAACTTAATGATGAACCCCATTACCCATCTACGGTAGAACGGTTGGCTTACCGTTATGCTAGACCATCCATTTTTCCAAATGATCAAGGTCATACCCACTCACATTCATTTGTGTTTCATCCAATTTACAAAGACCTTCATGGAAATTCTATCGGCGAACCAAGTTTCCGCCATTTTGTTCAAAACCAACAACCACCACTACAACAACAACCATCACCACAAGAACCTTCCCAACATCTTGAGTCTCTACTTTCTTCTTATAAGAAAATAGAAGCATCCATGTGGGAAAAACCTCCAAACATCAATGAGGAAATAAACACTCATTTAAACCACCTCAATGCCTTCAAACGAATGGTTGATTCTCAAATCAATCATGTTATGGAATTCAATACGGCATTAAATTCAACAAATGAAGGAAGCAAATACACCTCACAACCATCCACATTTGCTCCTTCAAGTTCAACCCATCCACCACCAACAAATCAAACCTCTCTTCCACCAAACTTTCCCCGCCATGATTGTGGACATTGCGAAAGAACCGCTCGCATTAGTGAAAGGTGTCGAACGGAACTTCGCGAGTTAACCGAAGAAATCAGGTTTATTCTAAACCACATTTTGGATCATCTACAATCCTTGTCTCACCCACCTCAACCTTAGAGTCTCCAAAATGAAACAAAACCGTTTCTCTTGGAAAATATCCCCCATTTTAACCAACAAACCAAAACCAAGTCACCTCCTCACCATTTAAAATAAAACCCGCTACAACCCTCAACTCACATTTTCATCCTTAAACAACCCTACTCTTGTTTTTGGAAAATGTTTCTCACAAAGGAAAATGATGATTTCCTTATAGCTTTTTATGGTCGTAGCTTATTTGTAGCTTTTTCTTTATTTCTAGAGGTAGGATAGTGTAACCAAAATTTCTTGTCTTTGACTTTTTAAGAAGTCTAAATTTTACATGAAATGAAGTTCATTACACTACAAGGTTTTCTTTGTTTGTTGACCATTTTAGGTATGATATGTGAACTACACCTTTATATGGTACCATACATAAATCTTGTGTTTTAGAAACTAACCTCTCTTTTTGTAGGTTCATTATCCATGTTTTCCTTCCTTGAAACTCCATTTAGGGGAGTAATATTCAAGGGGGAGCATGAGTATTGCATTATTCCGCTTCACAACTCTAAGTTGTGTTTTAGACATGAAATACCTTCATGACTTATCTTGTGCGAAAACTAACGTTTCTTTTGTTGGTTCAAAATCCATGTCTCCTCTCTTGGCACTCCATTTAGGGGGAGTATCAACCAAGGGGAAACATGGCCATTATTCCGCTTCACTACTCTACTTTTTGTTTCGACAAAAAGGGGGAGAATTTATATTAAACTTGTTCTACTTTTAATATTTCCGCTTCGCTAACTCTTTGCAAAAACAAGTTTTAATACTAACTTTATAAGACTTAACACTAAATCTTATGGCTTACTTTTGAATAAAGTTTATGTTTTGTCATCAACAAAAAGGGGGAGATTGTTAATACAAATATCGCCTAAAAACGTTATTTATATTTTACGATCTTTGCTAAGTTTTGTTAATGACAAAGTATGAACTTTAGCTAAGAGTAAATCATCACTTTAAGTGTTTAAGTCTTGTTTAACTAAGGTTCACATTTCCTTTTAAACTAAACATTGTTTTTATTTCTTAAATTAGAAAGTGTCTTGTCATATCATATTTATTTCTTTAAATAGAATTGTCACATCACACTTATGGCAAGTTTTGTCAATATGCATTTATGTGTTTGACTAACTTTGTAGTGACTTGCAAGTTTGGTGTTTGACTAGTGTAATGTGATGTGACATTGTTTGGTTGCTAGGATTTATGAGACAAGACCTTGTTTGGTTTAAAGAGTTATTGCATAAACCTACTGCAGACCCGGCGGTACCCTGGGGGTACACGGGCGGAACCCATCTGAGGGTTCCGCCTGATCCGCCAAGCATGCAGTATGGTGTGCTATAAATACCAAGCCATAACTTGATTTTTGGCTAACCTTGTAGGACATATATTCATATATTCTCTCAACTAACTCAGTAACCCTTGACTTGTGTGATTCTCTTATGTAGCAAGGAACTCCACAAGTTCATTCAAGAAGTTGCAAGCTTGAACTTTAAAGTTGCAAGTCTTGGTAGCTTGGTCATGTATAAGCTTTGGTAGTTTATACTTCATGTGTGTCATGTATGTAGAAGTTATAGGTTAGTATTTTAGGCCTCAAAATACGTAGTGTGTTGGGAGTTGTTGTACCCTAGTAAAAGAACTAACGGGAGTGGTTGTACCCTTGGTAAAGAACTCGACATCTAGCTTTATGTCGGTAAAAGTGTAAGCGACGAATGGGAGTGGTTGTACCCTTGTAAAAGAACTCGACATCTAGCTTTGTGTCGGTAAAAGTATAAGCGACGTGTAAGGTTTTCTCCGCCGGTGAAAGGATCTTGTTGATTAGTGTTTATAACTCTCGAGTTGGAAACTCGGGGCGTGGATGTAGGGCAAGGAAAAAGAGTCCTTGTAGCCGAACCACGATAAACTATCGTGTTGTGGTTTGATTGTTTCTTTCTCTACCTTTGCTTATTATATGTTGTTGTTTAGTTAGAATTGTTGATCACATATAAAGCTTTTCAAAGAACCAAAACAAGTAATGTTGTTCTTACATCTTTAAACATAAGTAAGGCTTTTCAAAGAACTAAACAAGCAAAGTTAGGATCATTACAAGTAAAGCTTTTCAAAGTATGAAACAAGTTAAGTTGGAATTGTTATTCACATGTAAAGTCTATTCAAAGAATCAAACATATTAAGTTGTTCTTATATCTTTAACCAAACGTCAAGTTCTCAAAGGTTATTTAAGCTAAATAAGAATCGAAAAAACGGTAAACTATTCAACCCCCCTTCTAGTTTTCCACACACCTAACTTATATTGACCAAGGAATGGTCAACAAAGTCAAATAGCCTAGATCAATGCTCCGCGGAAGTATAAGGTTTCCCCGGGTCGTTATGTCCCGACGAGGTGTGAATGGTTAACAAACGGTTCTGTGATCGGGTGAATTTGGATGAGAAAGGGGTTTGTGTGTGATTGAACTAAGGAATCTACAATGAAATAGCTTAAAGAAGCTATATAAACAAGACAGGAAAGTTTGAAAAACCAAAAACGATTAAAACTTAAAAACGCGTACGTTACGTTTAAATAAAACGTAAACGTACAAAATAAAACGTAAAAACTGAAATCTGAAAACACCCAGGGGGTGAAAATGACTTTTTTACAAACCTAAAGTTAAAATAAAATTTTTAGAAAATTAAAATAAATTTTAACACTAATTAATTATTTAATATTAATTAAAAACTATTTAATACTTATTATTAATACTTAAATAACTAAAATACAATATAATATTATTTAAATACTAAAAAAGTGAAAATAAAATTTCGAAAATTATAAAATAACTAAAACCAAGTTTTAAAAATAAAAATAAGTATTTTTGTCTTTTTGTGGATTTTCTATTAATTAATTACTAATTACCTAATTAAACTATTTTAAATTAAGCAAATACTAAATGAACAGTAAAAATTCTAAAAATATTTTATAACATATAAAAGCTATAAAAAATATAAAAACTTGGTTTTACTTAATAAAAACTAATTATGCTATTTAAAACTAATTATTACTTAATTATTAATAAAACTAAGATTAAATCTAATAAATACTAAATAATGAAATAAAAATCTGAGAAAATTACTATAAATACTTTAATATAATAGGTAATTAATAAAAATATAAAAATGACAAGTACTTAATTAAAATCTAAAAATGAAAAATAAAATTTAAATAAAATTAAATAGAAACTATCACTTAGAAATTAAATTGGATTTTTGTTAATTTTCTTTTTGAAACTTGTTACACTACTGAAAATAAGACATTTTTACAAAAACAACTTTCTAGGAGCTTAAAAATAAGCAAAATACAAGCTTATTATGGTGACAGTTGACTTTGGTCAACTGTCAAGAGCAAAAGCTGATGTGTACTACTAGGGGGCCCACAATGGTGAAATAAGATGGCAATAAGCTGTATGAACTAAAATAAGCTGGAAGGAACAAGTACAAGCTTTGAATAAGCCAAATAAGCTGGTTAAGTTATACCAAATACCAAACAGCCAATACAGTTAAGGGACAAGGTTTGTGGCTTTTGCAGCCCTATCAAATGGGGTTCAAATCCCAGGATAAGCCCAGATACTTGAAGAACTGCTTATTGGCTTTTCAAAAAGCCAATAAGCAGCCTGTGGGGTCCACTATGCAGGCCATGAGGGACCTTGGAAGTTGGGGGTCTAAGATGCTTATCTGTGTAGCAGGGCATGCATATGCCCTGCAAGCTACTTTGGGAGCTTGTGAAATGCTCAGAAAAATTTGCAAAATTCAAACAAATATGAATTATCAAAGCCAAGCTGGTGGAGAACAAATAGAAACAAGTTACAAGTCTAAATCTATAACACAAAATTCAAAATACTTATGTGAACTTTTGGAAAATTCTGAGAATGCATATTTGACCTTTTAAGCAAAACCACGAACTTTGACTAAAATGGACTTCAATTGATCAGGAATGGCTTGAAATGTTGTAATAAGGTTTAATGAACTTGAAACAAGCTTAATTCTACAACTAGTAAGCCAAAGTAAGGATTTGTGGTGTGATTGATGCTAAACCACCTAACTTATATTGACCAAGGAATGGTCAACAAAGTCAAATAGCCTAGATCAATGCTCCGCGGAAGTATAAGGTTTCCCCGGGTCGTTATGTCCCGACGAGGTGTGATGGTTATGAAACGGTTCTGTGATCGGGTGAATTTGGACGGGAAAAGGTTTGTGAGATTGATTACACTACTGAATTCACAAAGAAATAGCTTAAACATGCTATATGAATAAGATAAGAAAGTTGGAAAAACCAGAAACGTTTAAAACCTAAAAACGCGTACGTTCAGTTTTAAGTAACGTGAACGTACAAAATAAAACGCGAGTTTTGGTAAAATAAAATACTTACAAAAGTGAAAATCAGATTTTTACAATCCTAATAATAAAATAAACTTTTTAGAAAATTAAAATTAATTTTTATACTATTTATATAATTACTATTAATTAAATACTATTTATTAATTACTTATTAATTATTTAAATTAACCTAAATTATAACTAATTATGAAATTACACTAAAAATATGAAAAATAAATTTGGAAAAATCTAAAATATTATAAAACTAATTTTCAAACTTAAAATATATTTTTCCTACTTTTTATATAATTACTATTAATTAAAAACTAATTTAAACTAATTAAGATTACACTTAATAATAAGAAAATATAAAATAAGTTTAGAAAGATAAAATTAAAACTTAGAAAAATCTAAAATAATCTAAAACTAATTTTAAAACATAAAATATATTCTTAAGACTATTTAAATAATTACTATTAATTATTAACTAATTATTAATTAATAAAAACTAATATTAATTATTAAAAATACTAAATGAAAAGAGAAAATTATGTAAAATTTACAGAAATTATTTTACAACTAAGGGAACTTAGGAAAATTATAAAAACAGAAAGTGCTTAAGGAAAATAAGCACTTATGCAATAAGCTTCTTAAATAGAAGCTATCACTTTAGGAAAATTTAGCTTTTTCTGGATTTTCTTTTTGAAAACTGATTATATACTAAAATTATGAAACTTTAATAAAGGGACCAAGGCTGTATCTCAGGAATAAGCACTACAAGTGCTTATAAGCTTAACAGTTGACTTTGGTCAACTGTTTGAGCTTATAGCTTAAAAATAAGCCACAAGGGGCCCACAATGGGAAATTAAGCTACACTAGGATGCAATAACTAAGAATAAACAAGAAATGACAGAATAAGCATAAAAAATAAGCTAATGAAGCCCAATAAGCACTTACCTTGGACTGAGTAAGAAACAGACCTCCAAGGTGATCTTTAGGCCAATGTGGGACCCACCATGATCATCAAGAGCCCAAGGTAAAAGCTTATTTGAAAAGCTGAGCTTATGAGCATCTCAATAAACCAAAACTCAAGCCATGGGACCCACTAGGGAAGCAAAGGGTGGGCTTGGAACATGGTACCAAATCTGAGTGCATCAGATTATACACAGAATGGGACAAGATAGAACCTAGCAGCAGCCCTAGGTAACAAGCTCAATTCAATGAAATAAGCAATGGACCTAGAAGCCAGGCTAAATGGATTTCTAATAAGCCAGAAACCTAGGAGTGGGGTCCACTATGGAAAGCATGGGAGACCATTGAAAATGGAGTGGTGACTGATCATCAGTGTAGCAGGGCATACCCTTGCCCTGCAACCTACTTTGAACACCAATAAGCTACCACTAAGAAAATCTTAAAAATAAGACATCCATGGGATTATAGAGTTAAGCTGGGGTAATTTGACCTTAATAAATTTCAAACCATGAAACCCAATACAAAAATCACATAAAATCTTGCAAGTTTTGGTTTTCTGCACACAAGAACAATTTTGACTTTTTTGAATTAAACCTCACTTTGACTAATCTGAGTTTGGATTACTTCTAATGGAAAGAAAAGAGTATATTAAGATACTAGAAGATTGAAATAAGCTAAGCTACCTAAGTATGAGCTAATATAACTGATTAAGGCCCCTTAACTCCTAACAGTTAACAGACAAGGATGATTCAAAAAGATTTTTGACTTTCCTCACTTGAGGTTTGTGATTTGAAGCAATACCTGGCCTAAACTAACCTAATGCAATCTACTTATGTCAAATTTACAACAAAGTAACAATAGAACTACCCAAAGATCACTAATCCAAACACCCCTATATGTGATCACTGAGTGAGATTTGTGAAGCAATCCCAAACTTTAAGCTATGAATCTGAATCTTAAGTTCATACCAACATTAAATAAGCATTCATAAACCATAATAAGCAGTAAGAAACAGCTATGGCTACTGAGCATGGAGATTCAAAGTTTGAATTAGTGGACTTACTTGAAAATAAGTTGCAATGGGCAATTGCATATGAACTGCCAGGATAAGCTCAGATAAGCTATGAAAGAGCTTAGTGGGCTTATCCAAAGGCTGTTTGAGCTTATCTAACAGGAACCAATAACTTACAAAGCTAAACAATAATTTGGATTTTCTATATTTAAAAACACAAATTTGGAATTGAAATCTGGAAACTTGAAATATTTAATTGAAATGAGTTTCAATTACATAAGCAATACATAGTACAAGAAATTTAAGCAAAAATTACAATGAAAACTAGATAATTAGACTGATTCGACAATAACTACACTACAACTATTCTAAAAACTAAACTAATGCCTTCTCTTCTTTCATTCTTGACTTTTTATAGACCCTGGCACATCTCTCTATCTTTCCCACTTTATTTTGTGACCGTAGGATTTCTTCTTTAGATCCCACCCGTTCAAAACACCTTTTGGCGGGAAACATTGTTGAGTGGGATAGGTGTGGTAATAAATGAGGAGAGGTGGGGGGTTGGGCTTAGGTGAAAGTATTTATGATGGTTGGTGGAGAAGGTGAGGAGGGGGGGACATGGAGCTAGAAATTAGGGCGGTAATGGTGGGATTACAAAGAGGTTAGGGATGAGTGGTGAGGGTGTTGACCTGGTCAAACTAACCAGGTTTATTCAAAAGGGAAAGTGGGCCGGTGGCTGTGATGGGCTTGGGGGGTGATGGGTTTGTTTATTGGATTTGGTTTTGGGTATTTGTAATAAAAAGGATCCAATTGGTTTGTAACTTAGAAAAATACCACAAGGACCTATTTTGTAATTTACCAAAAGATGAGGGGCTGTTTTTGTAAATCCTCCAAAGTTATCATAAGGATAAAAATTGCCAAGTTTGAATATTACAAGGACTAAAATTTATATTTTCCAAAATGAAACACCCGGGGACCAATTTTGTAAATTTCCAAATTCCGGGGACTAAACTTGCAATTTTCACCAATCTTTCATTCCAAGGACTATTTTTGACATGTTTTGATTTTCCAAGGATAAAAATTGATTTTCCTTTCAAAAATATCCCACCAGGGACCAATTCTGCAAAAATCTGAAACTCCAGGGACCAAACTGTAAATTTCCAAAACTTTTCAGAATTTTCACCAAAGGACTAAATATGATAACTTATGATTTCAAAATGACCTTTGGTGATAATTTTCCATATTTTGAATATCCAGGGACTAGTTTTGTAATTTTATAAAAGTTGAGGGACTGAAACTGCCAATTTTGCAAACTTTGTGCGTTTTTTATTTGTTTTTGCTTATTTTGCATCTAAAACATATAAAACACAATTTTGAAATATTTTTAGTATTTTGATGCATTTCTGAGTGTTTTTGTATGTTTTGCAGTTCAGATTAGACAAAAAATGATGAGTGTTTGAGCACTCATCAATCCCCCACACTAAACTATTGCTAGTCCCTAGCAATACTGTTTTGAAAATTTGATGGATTTTAAACTCTTTACCAAAAGCCATCACTTCTGGAGTAGCCAGGTGTAAGAACTGTGGCACACCTGATAACCGTGTGATTTTGAGCAAACCACCAGCTGTCAACGGATTTGATTTGTCTTTACCAAAAGCCGTTTGCTTCTGGACTAGCCAGCTCCTGATGGAATAGTCAACATCTTGGTGAGCTGATTACCAATTATGGATTTTCCACGGCCTTTACCACAAGCCATAATCTTGCGGGCTAGCCAACTCATTTGTTTTTGGGGAGTTGAGGAACCGTACAATTTTGGGCAAATTGCAAGCCGTAAACGGATTTCATATGTCTTTACCAAGAGCCGTTTGCTCCTGGACTAGCCAATCCCTTTTGTCGCTTAGACAAGGCGGACTGATTACCACAAAAAAAATTTTAAGCACCAGTGAAATTTTTTTAAAATTTTTGAATTTTGGCTAAAAACGGGGGTATTATATAGTAAAATGTGATAAAATTTCGCTAGAATAGCGAATACCCCCCACACTAAGCATGAATATTGTCCTCAATATTCAAAATCCCGGCTATTATGCCGACATTTTGAACGTAAAAGGGCAACATTACAAGCTAAGCGTGGAAAACACCATTTTGTTTTTTCACTTCTGTAATCATAGCATGGGGGACTCCCCCACACTTAGGGTGAAAACCCTATAAGCGTGCTACTGTTTTTGTTTACCGAGTCGCTAGCTTGACTCGACCCCTAATTCATTTGTCATTGGGGAAGCATGATGTGGAAGAAACAATCTCAATCGGACTTTCATTCAAGATGTTTGGACAAACATTTGAAACACGTGAAAGTTCCACACCGATGAGATAAGTATCCGGCTCAAGATAATGATACATGAAAATGCCGGGATCAAATATAGTGTCCTCATTCCCGAAGGAATGAAGAACAGGAGAAGTCACCTGGTAGGTGAAGAAAGGAAGAAAGATCTTGATGACAATCAAGATTGATTCATCATCATCGGAAAGAGAATTCATGATTGGTGTATCATGAATCTCATCAGTAAAGCTCATCTGATCTAGAGAAATTATGGGTGGGAGGGTTGGGATTTTAATATCAATCAAATTCTCAGGGTTGAGAATATTTCCCTCTGGAAAACAAAGATTAACTTTGTTTAGATCAAAGTAGAAATTATCATACTCCGGTGGAGATATGATATGAGTGAGTTCACCGGAGAACTCCTCAAAAGTGAATGAATCATAATCGGGGAGAGAAATTTGAGAATGAGAAGTGGTACTGTCACTAATCTTCTCTCCCATATGATCAAAGGTAAAGGCTTCAAGCTCCGGAATAGGATCATCGGAGACAATGTCACTATCCTTTATGGGGATAGGAGATGAAATAGGTTTCATTTTGAAAGCCTCGATTTTAGAAATGAGGAGATCGACATTTAATAATGTTGCATGAAGTGCTTCATCCTTGATTTCGGTGTCAATCTCATCATTCTCTTCTTCTAAGCTGACTAGCTCAGAAGGTAATTCTTCCATATAAACGATGTCCTCACAAGATAACGAATTGTCATCAGTAGAATCGGAGAACATCTCATCATGATTAGATGGGAAGAATAGAGGAGGAGGAATATCACACATGTGATCAAAAGTCCCCTGTGACTCTCTCGGGATTGGGACAAGGATCTTAACACTAGACTTTATTAATTCGTCCGATTCCTTATTAGGAACAGTGCTAAGATGCTCATCCCCCATGATCAGAGAGTGAGTGTGAACCTCGGGTGTGATAAGAGCAGACTGAGGGAGATAAGAAAGACTAGCACACATAGATTTTATATTTTTCATGTGTTCTTCTGCTAGCAATTCTTGCATACTCTTATCTCCCTGTGCTTCCACGGAAGGAATCTCAACTGATGAACTGGATGAATCTTTGTAATATTCCTTCATTTGAATAGAATCCTCATCATCATCGTCATCATGAATAAAACGGAACAAAGAGCTAGATTTGGCTGCTTTTTCTTTTGCATATGATTCCCTCACAGCTTTTTCAAAATCATCAATGGAATCAATTTTAGCAACCTGCTCTTCCGTCAATCTTTTAGCCATGTATTTCTCATGTGAATTAAGAGTAAATGAAAATTGCGGGGGTGGGGATTTGTCAAAACCGGAAGGTTGACATTGATAATCATCATGAGGACCCCCACAATTTACACAAGAAACACTGGGTGCATTATGAAGTTTTGTGGTACCCAACTCCTTAAGTTCTTTCAATATCTCAAGAACCTCTATTATAATGTCAGTAGAAGAAGGAGTTGTGTGAATCATTTGGTGCTGTGGAGGTGGTTCTTGAAACGAATAGTCGTAATTGTTACAAGGAAAGGGATTCCTTGTTTGACAATCCGAGCTAAAGTGAGGACCTCCACAGTACTCACAACAGTAAAACTGTTGAGTCTGGCTTGGTGTATCTTGATACGAAGCATCATTGAAATTTGGGTAATATGATTCTTGCTCGTATAAATGTGATGGGTAATCGAAAAAATTTGAAGAGTCGTTGAATGAGTTTTGATTAGGATCATAAGCCAATGACTTACTCGACCCATAAAACAAACAACTCCCGTTTTGAATATCATTACCACATTGCACACATGTATACCAATGACATGGAAAACCGAAAAGTGGCTCACCACAACCGACACAAGGAACAAAATCTGGAGGTGGGACAAGTGGTGTGCTCTTAGAGCTAGCAATTTCCACCACTTCCGTTATGGTCTCGGGTTTTGGTTCTTGATAAACGTGAAGGTTAGGTAAGTCGTTCTTTTCAGTCTCAGCCCTAAGCTCAGCACGTATGCTTGACAAACTTTTGACCGTAAACCGTGAAAGGTTAGGATCAATTCTTGAAGGTTTAGGAGCAATTGTGAGCTTAGATTCTTGGACAACCGTAGGTTGGACGTATTTAGCACTTCCATCGTCATAGGGAAGTACAGGATCCTTTGTCACCTCGGTTTCTTGATTCATTTCCCTCACCGGAGAGGGAATAGGAATCAAAGGTCCATCATAATCACTACGACATCTCGATATTTTTGACAAGGCCATAAGTTTTTCAATTTTGCTCTCAAAGGCCCATTGTTCGAAGAAATCGTCATCGAGAGATGTCATTTAGAATTATACATGAGAGGGGTATAAGAAGGTAGAATCAAACGGATAGAGGGTAAGGAAAAATATTTTTGGGTTTTTATGAAAAGATATGAACAAAGATGGATAAATGTACAATGGAATGAGTTCCAAAATCACTAATCAGAAAACCGTTTTAGAATAACGCGCACGACCTCCCCGGCAGCGGCGCCAAAAATTGATTGATGCTAAACCACCTAACTTATATTGACCAAGGAATGGTCAACAAAGTCAAATAGCCTAGATCAATTCTCCGCGGAAGTATAAGGTTTCCCCGGGTCGTTATGTCCCGACGAGGTGTGATGGTTATGAAACGGTTCTGTGATCGGGTGAATTTGGACGGGAAAAGGTTTGTGAGATTGATTATACTACTGAATTCACAAAGAAATAGCTTAAACAAGCTATATGAATAAGATAAGAAAGTTGGAAAAACCAGAAACGTTTAAACCTAAAAACGCGTACGTTCAGTTTTAAGTAACGTGAACGTACAAAATAAAACGCGAGTTTTGGTAAAATAAAGTACTTACAAAAGTGAAAATCACATTTTTACAATCCTAATAATAAAATAAACTTTTTAGAAAATTAAAATTAATTTTTATACTATTTATATAATTACTATTAATTAAATACTATTTATTAATTACTTATTAATTATTTAAATTAACCTAAATTATAACTAATTATGAAATTACACTAAAAATATGAAAAATAAATTTGGAAAAATCTAAAATATTATAAAACTAATTTTCAAACTTAAAATATATTTTTCCTACTTTTTATATAATTACTATTAATTAAAAACTAATTTAAGCTAATTAAGATTACACTTAATAATAAGAAAATATAAAATAAGCTTAGAAAGATAAAATTAAAACTTAGAAAAATCTAAAATAATCTAAAACTAATTTTAAAATATAAATTATATTTTTAAGACTATTTAAATAATTACTATTAATTATTAACTAATTATTAATTAATAAAAACTAATATTAATTATTAAAAATACTAAATGAAAAGAGAAAATTATGAAAAATTTACAGAAATTATTTTACAACTAAGGGAACTTAGGAAAATTATAAAAACAGAAAGTGCTTAAGGAAAATAAGCACTTATGCAATAAGCTTTTTAAATAGAAGTTATCACTTTAGGAAAATTTAGCTTTTTCTGGATTTTCTTTTTGAAAACTGATTAGATACTAAAATTATGAAACTTTAATAAAGGGACCAAGGCTGTATCTCAGGAATAAGCACTACAAGTGCTTATAAGCTTAACAGTTGACTTTGGTTAACTGTTTGAGCTTATAGCTTAAAAATAAGCCACGAGGGGCCCACAATGGGAAATTAAGCTACACTAGGATGCAATAACTAAGAATAAACAAGAAATGACAGAATAAGCATAAAAAATAAGCTAATGAAGCCCAATAAGCACTTACCTTGGACTGAGTAAGAAACAGACCTCCAAGGTGATCTTTAGGCCAATGTGGGACCCACCATGATCATCAAGAGCCCAAGGTAAAAGCTTATTTGAAAAGCTGAGCTTATGAGCATCTCAATAAACCAAAACTCAAGCCATGGGACCCACTAGGGAAGCAAAGGGGGGGCTTGGAACATGGTACCAAATCTGAGTACATCAGATTATACACAGAATGGGACAAGATAGAACCTAGCAGCAGCCCTAGGTAACAAGCTCAATTCAATGAAATAAGCAATGGACCTAGAAGCCAGGCTAAATGGCTTTCTAATAAGCCAGAAACCTAGGAGTGGGGTCCACTATGGAAAGCATGGGAGACCATTGAAAATGGAGTGGTGACTGATCATCAGTGTAGCAGGGCATACCCTTGCCCTGCAACCTACTTTGAACACCAATAAGCTACCACTAAGAAAATCTTAAAAATAAGACATCCATGGGATTATAGAGTTAAGCTGGGGTACTTTGACCTTAATAAATTTCAAACCATGAAACCCAATACAAAAATCACATAAAATCTTGCAAGTTTTGGTTTTCTGCACACAAGAACAATTTTGACTTTTTTGAATTGAACCTAACTTTGACTAATCTGAGTTTGGATTACTTCTAATGGAAAGAAAAGAGTATATTAAGATACTAGAAGACTGAAATAAGCTAAGCTACCTAAGTATGAGCTAATATAACTGATTAAGGCCCCTTAACTCCTAACAGTTAACAGACAAGGATGATTCAAAAAGATTTTTGACTTTTCTCACTTGAGGTTTGTGATTTGAAGCAATACCTGGCCTAAACTAACCTAATGCAATCTACTTATGTCAAATTTACAGCAAAGTAACAATAGAACTACCCAAAGATCACTAATCCAAACACCCCTATATGTGATCATTGAGTGAGATTTGTGAAGCAATCCCAAACTTTAAGCTATGAATCTGAATCTTAAGTTCATACCAACATTAAATAAGCATTCATAAACCATAATAAGCAGTAAGAAACAGCTATGGCTACTGAGCATGGAGATTCAAAGTTTGAATTAGTGGACTTACTTGAAAATAAGTTGCAATGGGCAATTGCATATGAACTGCCAGGATAAGCTCAGATAAGCTATGAAAGAGCTTATTGGGCTTATCCAAAGGCTGTTTGAGCTTATCTAACAGGAACCAATAACTTACAAAGCTAAACAATAATTTGGATTTTCTATATTTAAAAACACAAATTTGGAATTGAAATCTGGAAACTTGAAATATTTAATTGAAATGAGTTTCAATTACATAAGCAATACATAGTACAAGAAATTTAAGCAAAAATTACAATGAAAACTAGATAATTAGACTGATTCGACAATAACTACACTACAACTATTCTAAAAACTAAACTAATTCCTTCTCTTTTTTCATTCTTGACTTTTTATAGACCCTGGCACATCTCTCTATCTTTCCCACTTTATTTTGTGACCGTAGGATTTCTTCTTTAGATCCCACCCGTTCAAAACACCTTTTGGCGGGAAACATTGTTGAGTGGGATAGGTGTGGTAATAAATGAGGAGAGGTGGGGGGTTGGGCTTAGGTGAAAGTATTTATGATGGTTGGTGGAGAAGGTGAGGAGGGGGGGGGGGACATGGAGCTAGAAATTAGGGCGGTAATGGTGGGATTACAAAGAGGTTAGGGATGAGTGGTGAGGGTGTTGACCTGGTCAAACGAACCAGGTTTATTCAAAAGGGAAAGTGGGCTGGTGGCTGTGATGGGTTTGGGGGGTGATGGGTTTGTTTATTGGATTTGGTTTTGGGTATTTGTAATAAAAAGGATCCAATTGGTTTGTAACTTAGAAAAATACCACAAGGACCTATTTTGTAATTTACCAAAAGATGAGGGGCTGTTTTTGTAAATCCTCCAAAGTTATCATAAGGATAAAAATTGCCAAGTTTGAATATTACAAGGACTAAAATTTATATTTTCCAAAATGAAACACCCGGGGACCAATTTTGTAAATTTCCAAATTCCGGGGACTAAACTTGCAATTTTCACCAATCTTTCATTCCAAGGACTATTTTTGACATGTTTTGATTTTCCAAGGATAAAAATTGATTTTCCTTTCAAAAATATCCCACCAGGGACCAATTCTGCCAAAATATGAAACTCCAGGGACCAAACTGTAAATTTCCAAAACTTTTCAGAATTTTCACCAAAGGACTAAATATGATAACTTATGATTTCAAAATGACCTTTGGTGATAATTTTCCATATTTTGAATATCCATGGACTAGTTTTGTAATTTTATGAAAGTTGAGGGACTGAAACTGCCAATTTTGCAAACTTTGTGCGTTTTTCATTTGTTTTTGCTCATTTTGCATCTAAAACATATAAAACACAATTTTGAAATATTTTTAGTATTTTGATGCATTTCTGAGTGTTTTTGTATGTTTTACAGTTCAGATTAGGCCAAAAATGATGAGTGTTTGAGCACTAATCATGGTGCTACAATCCCTCACAGTTAACTGTGAGGGTGAGTAACTTTGATTTTGACTATTTAGCAAAACAACCTTAGTGTTTTATGATTAAACTATCCTAAGTGCACCTAATTGAGACTATATGAACCAAAAATAACACCACAAACAACCTGTGACCAGGCTAAATCAGCCAATCCAAACACTCCTTTAACAGATGACCAATATGAGTAGTGGCATGTACTATTGAACTAGAGTACATAAAAGTTAACCCTAAACACTTAAACAAAAGCAGTACTAAACACAAATAAGCTACAAGCTACAGCTAATAAGCAAAAATAAAGGAAAATGCATAAAAAGGAAATAGAGACTTACTTGAAAACTGAAAATATGATGCTAGAGGGACTGCTATAAGAGCTGATGAGACAAGCTCATATAAGCTAAGAGAGAGCTTAATGAGCTTATCCAGAGGGTATTAGAGCTTATACAAGCTTATATCCCCTCACTTATTTGTATTACCTATTTATTTTTGATTTTTGGTAATTTTTTGTACTAGTTATAGATTCCAATACTAACTGATTTAAAATCTTTCAAAAGCTTATGGTTAAGCTTCTGTGAGCTTAATAACACTTAAACAACAGCTAACTTTAGTAATAAAGACACAATGAAATTTCTTAATAAAAATGATTCATAAAACTGAAGTTGTAATAACACTTGAGTCTAAAACTTAACAACTGATTAAATTACATCACCAAGGTTTCATAAAACTTTCTGAGAATAAAAATTACATCTTAATAATAGAAATTACAATAAAGACAATTTAACTAAAACTACACTAATTTAATTCTACCCTAACTACTGCCTCTCTTCTTCTCTTTTCTTTTCTTTTATAGTCCTGGAGGTCCACAAAGTCATTCCCACTTGCTTATGAGCCGTTGGATGAGCTCCTATGATCCCAGCCGTTTAAAATAGATTTTGGCGCGAAAATTGGGATTGGCAGGTTTGGGTTTGGTGTGGGCATTTAATGAGGAGAGGAGGGGGGTGAATGTAGGTGAGAGCTTTAATGAGGGTTGGTGAAAGTATCATGGAGGGGGGTACATGAACCTGGTAATTAGGGGTGGTAATGGTGGGAGGTTAGGGATGAATCGTGAGGGTGGACGTGTCAACGACGGGGGTGAGTTTTTTTATTTAAACTGTGGGATTGGGCTTGGGTAGGATGGGCTGGGAGTTGTGTTACTGTATCAGACCATGTATTTGGGTTTGGTTGTTGGACTTTTAATAACTTTAAGGGTCCATTTGGTAAAGTATAAAAACACAAGGACCAACAATGTAATCTGCAAATTTGAGGGACCTGAAATGTAATTTTTCCAACTTGCAACAAAGGACAAAAATTGCCAATCACCAACAAACCAAGAACCAATTTTTTCCATTTTCATTTTTCAAAATTTCCCGGGGACTAAAAATGGCATTTTTCAAAGTTAAGGGACCATTCTTGTCATTTTGTGAAAATCTTTTATCCAAGGATCCATATTGAATATTTTATAACTTCCAAGGACTGAAAATGATTTTTCATCCAAAAATATCCCACCAGGGACTGAATCTGCCAAAGTTTGAAACTCCAGGGACTAAATTGTAAATTTCCAAAACTTTTCCAATTTTTCACCAAAGGACTAAATACGACAACTTATGATTTCAAAAGGACCTTTGGTGATAATTTTCTATATTTTGAATATCCAGGGACTAGTTTTGTAATTTTATGAAAGTTGGGGGACTGAAACTGCCAATTTTACAAACTTTATACGTTTTTCATCTGTTTTTGCTCATTTTGCATCTAAAACATATAAAACACAATTTTGAAATATTTTTGGTATTTTGATACATTTCTGAGTATTTTTGTATGTTTTGCAGTTCAGATTAGACCAAAAATGATGAGTGTTTGAGCACTCATCAATCCCCCACACTAAACTATTGCTAGTCCCTAGCAATACTGTTTTGAAAACTTGATGGATTTGAAAAACTCTTTACCAAAAGCCATCACTTCTGGAGTAGCCAGGTGTAAGAACTGTGGCACACCTGATAACCGTGTGATTTTGAGCAAACCACCAGTTGTCAACGGATTTGATTAGTCTTTACTAGAAGCCGTTTGCTTCTGGACTAGCCAGCTCTTGATGGAATAGTCAACATCTTGGTGAGCTGATTACCAATTATGAAATTTCCACTGCCTTTACCACAAGCCATAATCTTGCGGGCTAGCCAACTCATTTATTTTTTGGGAGTTGAGGAACCATACAATTTTGGGCAAATTGCAAGCCATAAACGGATTTGAGATGTCTTTACCAAGAGCCGTTTGCTCCTGGACTAGCCAATCCCTTTTGTCGCTTAGACAAGGCGGACTGATTACCACAAAAATTTTGAAGCACCAGTGAAATTTTTTTTAAAATTTTTTGAAATTTTGGCTAAAACGGGGGTATTATATAGTAAAATGTGATAAAATTCGCTAGAATAGCGAATACCCCCCCACACTTAGCATGAATATTGTCCTCAATATTCAAAGTCCCGACTATTATGCCGAATCTTTGAACGTAAAAGGGCAACATTACAAGCTAAGCGTGGAAAACACCATTTTGTATTTTCACTTTTTTGAAATCATAGCATGGGGGACTCCCCCACACATAGGGTGAAAACCCTATATGAATGCTACTGTTTTTATTTACCGAGTCGCTAGCTTGACTCGACCCCGAATTCATTTGTCCTTGGGGAAGCATGATGTGGAAGAAGCAATCTCACTCGGACTTTCATTCAAGATGTTTGGACAAACATTTGAAGCACGTGAAAGTTCCACACCGATGAGATAAGTATCCGGCTCAAGATAATGATACATGAAAATGCCGGGATCAAAGATGGTATCTTCATTCCCGAAGGAGTGAAGAACTGGAGAAGTCACCCTGTAGATGAAGAAAGGAAGAAAGATCTTGATGACAATCAAGATTGATTCATCATCATCAGAAAGAGAATTCATGATTGGTGTATCATGAATCTCATCAGTAAAGCTCGTATGATCTAGACATATTATGGGTGGGAGGGTTGGGATTTTGATATCAATCAAATTCTCAAGGTTGAGAATATTTCCCTCCGGAAAACAAAGATCAACTTTGTCTAGATCAAAGTAAAAATTATCATACTCTGGTGGAGATATGATATGAGTGAGTTCACCGGAGAACTCCTCAAATGTAAATGAATCATATATGGGGAGAGAATTATGAGAATGAGAAGTGGTACTGCCACTAATCTTCTCTCCCATATGATCAAATGTAAAGGCTTCAAACTCTGGAATAGGATCGTCGGAGAAAATGTCACTATCCTTTATGGGGATAGGAGATGAAATAGGTTTCATTTTGAAAGCCTCGATTTTAGAAATGAGGAGATCGACATTCAATAATGTTGCACGAAGTGCTTCATCCTTGATTTCAGTGTCAATCTCGTCATTCTCTTCTTCTAAGCTGACTAGCTCAGAAGGTAATTCTTCCATATAAACGATGTCCTCACAAGATAACGAATTGTCATCAGTAGAATCGGAGAACATCTCATCATGATTAGATGGGAAGAATAGAGGAGGAGGAATATCACACATATGGTCAAAAGTCCCCTGTGACTCTCTCGAGATTGGGACAAGGATCTCAACACTAGACTTCATTAATTCGTCCGATTCCTTATTAGGAACAGTGCTAAGATGCTCATCCCCCATGATCAGAGAGTGAGTGTGAACTTTGGGTGTGATAACAGCAGGTTGAGATGGAATCTCAACTGACGGGATTTCATCTGATGGACTGGATGAATCATCATCAAGGATATCTTCATCATCACTGTCATCAGGAATGAAATGAAATTTAGAGCTGGATCTGGCTGCTTTTTCTTTTGCAATGGATTCCCTCACGGATTTTTCATAGGCATCTTGGGAATTTATTCTAGCAGCCTGCTCTTTAGCAAACAATTCTTCCATGGATTTTTGATGAGTGTGTCTTTGGGCAAAGTCTTGAACTAAACCCTTAAGCTCATCAACGATTTTCATCATATTTTGCATTTCTGGAAGAAGTGCTTGATTCATATCGTACTGTGGAGGTGGGTCTTGTAACAAATAGTCGTAATTGTTACAAGGAAATGGATTCCCTGTTTGACAATCAAAGCTAGTGTGTGGACCTCCACAATACTCACAACAGTAAAACTGATGTGGCTATGGGTTGTACGTGTTATAGTCATAATTGTTATCAGGAAACTGCTCATAGACAAGTGTGTTGCCTGATTGACAATCAGAACCGTAGTGTGAACCACCACAGTACTCACAACAGTAAAACTGTTGAGTCTGGCTTGGTGTATCTTGATACGAAGCATCATTGAAATTTGGGTAATATGATTCTTGCTCGTATGAATGTGATGGGTAATTGGAAAAATTTGAAGAGTCGTTGAATGAGTTCTGATTAGGATCATAAGCAAATGAATTACTCGACCCACAAAACAAACAACTCCCGTTTTGAATATCATTACCACATTGCACACATGTACGCCAACGACATGGCAAACCAAAAAGTGGCTCACCAAAACCAACACAAGGGATAAAATCCGGAGGTGGGTCAAGTGGTGTGCTCATAGAGCTAGCAATTTCCACCACTTCCGTTATGGTCTCGGGTTTTGGTTCTTGATAAACGTGATGATTGGGCAAGTCGTTCTTTTCTGTCACTGCCCTAAGCTTTGTACGTTTGCTTGATGACCTTATAACCTTATATCGTGAAAGATCAGGATTGATTCTTGAAGGTTTAGGAGCATTTGTGAGCTTAGGTTTTTAGATAACCGTAGGTTGGACGTATTTAGCACTTCCATCGTCAGAGGGAAGTACAGGGTCCTTTGTCACCTCGGTTTCTTGATTCATTTCCCTCACCGGAGAGGGAATAGGAATCAAAGGTCCAACATAATCACTACGACATCTCGAAATTTTTGACAAGGCCATAAGTTTTTCAATTTTGCTCTGAAAGGCCCATTGTTCAAAGAAATCGTCATCGAGAGATGTCATTTAGAATTATACATGAGAGGGGTATAAGAAGGTAGAATCAAACTGATAGAGGGTAAGGAAAAATATTTTTGGGCTTTTATGAAAAGATATGAACAAGGGTGGATAAATATACAGCGAGGTGAATTCCAAACTCACTAATCAGCAAACCGTTTAGAAAACGCTCACGACCTCCCCGGCAACGGCGCCAAAAATTGATTGGGTCTAAAACACCTAACTTATATTGACCAAGGAATGGTCAACAAAGTAAAATAGCCTAGATCAATGCTCCGCGGAAGTATAAGGTTTCCCCGGGTCGTTATGTCCCGACGAGGTGTGAATGGTTAACAAACGGTTCTGTGATCGGGTGAATTTGGATGAGAAAGGGGTTTGTGTGTGATTGAACTAAGGAATCTACAATGAAATAGCTTAAAGAAGCTATATAAACAAGACTGGAAAGTTTGAAAAACCAGAAACGATTAAAACTTAAAAACGCGTACGTTACGTTTAAATAAAACGTAAACGTACAAAATAAAACGTAAAAACTGAAATCTGAAAACACCCAGGGGGTGAAAATGACTTTTTTACAAACCTAAAGTTAAAATAAAATTTTTAGAAAATTAAAATAAATTTTGACACTAATTAATTATTTAATATTAATTAAAAACTATTTAATACTTATTATTAATACTTAAATAACTAAAATACAATATAATATTATTTAAATACTAAAAAGGTGAAAATAAAATTTCTAAAATTATAAAATAACTAAAAACAAGTTTTAAAAATAAAAATAAGTATTTTTGTCTTTTTGTGGATTTTCTATTAATTAATTACTAATTACCTAATTAAACTATTTTAAATTAAGAAAATACTAAATGAACAGTAAAAATTCTAAGAAAATTTCTAAAAATATTTTATAACATATAAAAGCTATAAAAAATATAAAAACTTGGTTTTACTTAATAAAAACTAATTATGCTATTTAAAACTAATTATTACTTAATTATTAATAAAACTAAGATTAAATCTAATAAATGCTAAATAATGAAATAAAAATCTGAGAAAATTACTATAAATACTTTAATATAATAGGTAATTAATAAAAATATAAAAATGACAAGTACTTAATTAAAATCTAAAAATGAAAAATAAAATTTAAATAAAATTAAATAGAAACTATCACTTAGAAATTAAATTGGATTTTTGTTAATTTTCTTTTTGAAACTTGTTACACTACTGAAAATAAGACATTTTTACAAAAACAACTTTCTAGGAGCTTAAAAATAAGCAAAATACAAGCTTATTATGGTGACAGTTGACTTTGGTCAACTGTCAAGAGCAAAAGCTGATGTGTACTACTAGGGGGCCCACAATGGTGAAATAAGATGGCAATAAGCTGTATGAACTAAAATAAGCTGGAAGGAACAAGTACAAGCTTTGAATAAGCCAAATAAGCTGGTTAAGTTATACCAAATACCAAACAGCCAATACAGTTAAGGGACAAGGTTTGTGGCTTTTGCAGCCCTATCAAATGGGGTTCAAATCCCAGGATAAGCCCAGATACTTGAAGAACTGCTTATTGGCTTTTCAAAAAGCCAATAAGCAGCCTGTGGGGTCCACTATGCAGGCCATGAGGGACCTTGGAAGTTGGGGGTCTGAGATGCTTATCTATGTAGCAGGGAATGCATATGCCCTGCAAGCTACTTTGGGAGCTTGTGAAATGCACAGAAAAATTTGCAAAATTCAAACAAATATGAATTATCAAAGCCAAGCTGGTGGAGAACAAATAGAAACAAGTTACAAGTCTAAATCTATAACACAAAATTCAAAATACTTATGTGAACTTTTGGAAAATTCTGAGAATGCATATTTGACTTTTTAAGCAAAACCATGAACTTTGACTAAAATGGACTTCAATTGATCAGGAATGGCTTGAAATGTTGTAATATGGTTTAATGAACATGAAACAAGCTTAATTCTACAACTAGTAAGCCAAAGTAAGGATTTGTGGTGCTACAATCCCTCACAATTAACTGTGAGGGTGAGTAACTTTGATTTTGACTATTTAGCAAAACAACCTTAGTGTTTTATGATTAAACTATCCTAAGTGCACCTAATTGAGACTATATGAACCAAAAATAACACCACAAACAACCTGTGACCAGGCTAAATCAGCCAATCCAAACACTCCTTTAACAGATGACCAATATGAGTAGTGGCATGTACTATTGAACTAGAGTACATAAAAGCTAACCCTAAACACTTAAACAACTCTAAAAAGCAGTACTAAACACAAATAAGCTACAAGCTACAGCTAATAAGCTAAAATAAAGGAAATAGAGACTTACTTGAAAACTGAAAATATGATGCTAGAGGGACTGCTATAAGAGCTGATGAGACAAGCTCATATAAGCTAAGAGAGAGCTTAATGAGCTTATCCAGAGGGTATTAGACCTTATACAAGCTTATATTCCCTCACTTATTTGTATTACCTATTTATTTTTTATTTTTGGTAATTTTTTGTACTAGTTATAGATTCCAATACTAACTGATTTAAAATCTTTCAAAAGCTTATGGTTAAGCTTCTGTGAGCTTAATAACACTTAAACAACAGCTAACTTTAGTAATAAAGACACAATGAAATTTCTTAATAAAAATGATTCATAAAACTGAAGTTGCAATAACACTTGAGTCTAAAACTTAACAACTGATTAAATTACATCACCAAGGTTTCATAAAACTTTCTGAGAATAAAAATTACATCTTAATAATAGAAATTACAATAAAGACAATTTAACTAAAACTACACTAATTAATTCTACCCTAACTACTGCCTTTCTTCTTCTCTTTTCTTTTCTTTTATAGTCCTGGAGGTCCACAAAGTCATTCCCACTTGCTTATGAGCCGTTGGATGAGCTCCTATGATCCCAACCGTTTAAAATAGATTTTGGCGCAAAAATTGGGATTGGCAGGTTTGGGTTTGGTGTGGGCATTTAATGAGAAGAGGAGGGGGTTTGAATGTAGGTGAGAGCTTTAATGAGGGTTGGTGAAAGTATCATGGAGGGGGGGACATGAACCTGGTAATTAGGGGTGGTAATGGTGGGAGGTTAGGGATGAATGGTGAGGGTGGACTGGTCAACGACGGGGGTGAGTTTTTTTATTTAAAATGTGGGATTGGGCTTGGGTAGGATGGGCTGGGAGTTGTGTTACTGGATCAGACCATGTATTTGGGTTTGGTTGTTGGACTTTTAATAACTTTAAGGGTCCATTTGGTAAAGTATAAAAACACAAGGACCAATAATGTAAATCTGCAAATTTGAGGGACCTGAAATGTAATTTTCCCAACTTGCAACAAAGGACAAAAATTTCCAATCACCAACAAACCAAGAACCAATTTTTTCCATTTTCATTTTTCAAAATTTCCCGGGGACTAAAAATGGCATTTTTCAAAGTTAAGGGACCATTCTAGCCATTTTGTGAAAATCTTTTATCCAAGGATCCATATTGAATATTTTATAACTTCCAAGGACTAAAAATGATTTTTCATCCAAAAATATCCCACCAGGGACTGAATCTGCCAAAGTTTGAAACTCCAGGGACTAAATTGTAAATTTCCAAAACTTTTCCAATTTTTCACCAAAGGACTAAATATGACAACTTATGATTTCAAAAGGACCTTTGGTGATAATTTTCTATATTTCGAATATCCAGGGACTAGTTTTGTAATTTTATGAAAGTTGGGGGACTGAAACTGCCAATTTTGCAAACTTTATACGTTTTTCATCTGTTTTTGCTCATTTTGCATCTAAAACATATAAAACACAATTTTGAAATATTTTTGGTATTTTGATGCATTTCTGAGTGTTTTTGTATGTTTTGCAGTTCAGATTAGACCAAAAATGATGAGTGTTTGAGCACTCATCAGTACATTAAGGAAATGCTTAAGAAGTTTGGCCTAGAAGACTCAAAACCCATGAAGACTCCCATGTCTACGGAGGTAAAGCTCACAAAGGATGATGAAGGTGAGTCCGTAGATAACACCAAGTATAGAGGAATTATAGTTAGTTTACTATACTTGACGGCAAGTAGACCCGATATCATGTTTAGTGTCTGCCTTTGTGCCCGTTTTCAAGAGGATCCCAAAACCTCTCACCTAGAAGCGGTTAAGCGTATCTTCCGATACATTAAAGGCACTATACACTTAGGATTATGGTATCCTAAGGAATCCGGCATAGAAACCATCGTCTATGCGGATTCGGATCACGCGGGAGACTACGTAGATAGAAAGAGTACTAGCGGTATTTGCACGTTTATGGGATGTTGTCTAATGTCTTGGTTTTCGAAGAAGCAAACCGCTCTTGCTATTTCTACCACCGAAGCCGAATATGTAAGCGCCGGAAAGGCATGTCAACAAGCACTATGGATGAAACAAGCTCTCGTAGACTATGGCATTAGGTTAGAAAATATCCCCATTATGTGCGATAACAAAGGTGCGATAGATTTAAGTAAAAATCTGGTGCAACACTCTAGGACTAAACACATAGAAATACGTCACCATTTTCTTAGGGATAATGTACAAAAAGGAAATATATCTATAGAAAAGGTTGCATCGGAAGACAACATTGCGGATATATTCACAAAACCCCTTAAGCGTGAATTATTCAACCACTTGCGTTTAGGATTAGGAATGATGGAACAAGTTGACTAAATTACATTGAACTAATTCAAATTTATAATTGCATGAAATTTATTTTTCTTCCTTTCCACCTTTTCTGAGTCTAGGAATCTATTTCGCACAAAACTAAAGATTGAGAAGATTTATTTTCTTTGCATAAATTTTTTTTAAAACTCAATCAATTTTCTCTAAAAATCATTCTCACAATCTAGGAATCACATGAAGATCATTTTCCTTGCATTGTTGACTAATTCTAAAAACATTGTATTTCAAAATCATGCATAAACTCTCACATAAATTGTCAAGATATATAATCTAATATATGTCTTTGACATTCATGATCGAGCAAAAATTGAATCAAGGAGATCATTTGGATTGTTTCTTAGGATCGTTATTTCTTTTTGCTTCTAGGAGTCGAAACAATCACAACTCCACATTTGTTGCATATAGACACTCACTAGGACAAATTCACTAATAATAGTGTCATCTTGATCCATCACTAGCTTTTCACTCACTAATTGCCTTTGCCGTTAATCTAAGATAGGTGCCTTAGGAAGCTTAAGTGTTCTTGCCTTTACTTACCTCCTATTGCTTATTATGTGTTGATTATTTGCTCTTATGCTTATGTGTTTTTGCATGCATGATATTTAATGATTAGATTAGATGCTATATTGCCTAAAAGACTTGAACTTGCTTGAATCCAAGTCCAAAAACACAACCTTTCTGCAAATTTTCTGCCAAAAACCCAATTCTGGCAATCTGGAAATCACCAGATGGGCGGCCCCCTTAGTTATGTAAGGCGGCCCCCTTAATTTTAAGGGGACCGCCCCCTAATTAAGGGGACCGGCCATCTGATGGACGGGTTTACAGAATCTTTTCTGCTTTTTAGCCCATTTCAACCTACATTTCCCATTTTTCACCAACACATTTTGTCCTAATCCCCATACAAACCTTATCCTTTCTTAAACACACAAATCTTACACTATAAATATCCCCAATCCTCAAAACTCTTCATTCATCCCATCATGAACTCTCCAAACAAACCAAAATCAAAAGCCTCAAGGCTAGCAAGGATGACGGAAAAACCCGTTTGGCGACGAAAAAGCCCTCGAAACAAATCCATCATCATTAATGAAGTTGGAAGTCATTCCACACCCCCAACTTCTTACTTCCCAAACTTTGCATCAAACCAACAAGATCATTCATTTGATCCTCTTTACAAACCATACAACATTGGCCAGACATCTTCCTTCAAGCCAAACTACACATCTCAACCTCCAACCACTTATAATGATCCATACAAGTTTGATCAACCATCAAACTACAATTCCAACTACACAAACCCAACTCTTCCATGCCAAACCTATGATCCCCTCCACATTGCCACGGAAAAACAAAAGTTCCGTGATGAAATAAACCAAATCCATGATCTTAGTGATCTCCTTGCTATGCATCTTGCACAACGCAACAAAGGGCAACCTCCATCATCACCCTATGCAAATTGCCTTCCCCACTCTCTCAACTTGGATCAAGTTACAAACCACACTCACTTTTGCCCTTGTTGCATATTCCTTCAAAAACAAATCCTCTACTTGAGTGAAGATGTTTCTTGGATTGAATATCTTCTCACTCGTAATCATCCAATACCACCCTTAACACGATACAACATCGTGACATCCACCTCTTCCGCTCCATACTCCACTCCATATCCCTCTCAATCAAACATCTAAGCATTATGCTTATGTTTCCCTTCAAGCAAATAAAACAATCAACCATGGGTTTCAAGCAAGTCCAAATGCTCTCTTAGGCAATATAGGACTATGTTTTTTTTTTGTGTTATTTTTATCAATATGTTTCAAGCATATTGAATGTTGTAATGTTTATCATTATTGAATGAATCTATGTTTAGTTGCAAAATTGTTGCCTTGCATATATGTGTATCTTGCTCTCTTCAAATATTTTTGTAGCAAAGATCTCCATAGCTCGTTCCCTTGGTGCTCTTAAATGAGGGGGAGCATACATCAAGGGGGAACATTCTACCCGTTTAAACTTCCCTCGAGAAGCTTACTCGGCTTAACCTTTTTAATTTTACAAAATGGGGGAGAAGAGAAATGTAAACTCTATAATACTTGTCTAAAAACAAGTTTTAGATATATTGAGTTTAAGGTTTTGTAATAATCAAAAAGGGGGAGATTGTTGACATAAATAATGTCTAAAAACATTATTAACATGTTATCAATATCTCTATGTTTTAATTATCACAAAATATAAACTCATAGAACTAAAACTTGTGACATAAACAAGTATTTAGTTATTAATATTTCTCTTTATATCCAAATCACTTAAGGTATGAATAAACAAAGTGTTTAGTGCAATTTATGATCAAAGGGGTATTTAATTAACTAATACAAAGTTTATTTAATTATATAAACATATTATATATTTTTGAAAAACACTTTTGGTAATAAAGAAAAATGTTTTATTCGTACTAAATATATGAATTCAAATTTTTAACCAAAATCAGTTAGTTTCTCTCCAAATAAACTTTCCCCACTAAAAGACAAAGAATCTGGCCGTTTCAGCTGGGCGGCCCCCTTAATTATAAAGGGCGGTCCCCTTAATTTTAAGGGGGCCGGCCATGAATTAAGGGGACCGGCCACGCTCCTCTGTCAGATTCTGTTGCCTATAAATACCACCTCAAACCTGGATTTTTTCCTTACCTTTTGCACTACAGAATTCTCTGTTCTAGATCTTCATTTCCAATCTATAAATCCTTTGATCATACATTCTTAAATCTTTGTTTCAAAGTGATCCAAACATCATCCCATCAAGTGCAAGAGAAGAATACTTCTATCCCTCAAGACAAGAAGTATTACAACTTGTTGTGATCTCCACATCTAAGTTGTTAGTGACTCATCATTGTTATTATTGTGTGATTAGTTGTGAATATTAGTTAGAAGGTAGTGTAGTTTGATATATATATAGTGTGATTGGTTAGAAGAATAGTTGTGAAGAAGATAGGTGTGAAGAAGATTGGTGTGTAGAAGAATAGGTGTGTAGAAGATTGGTGTGAAGAAGTGGTGTGATTAAGTAGTGAATAGGTGTGAACTAGTTGTGTAGAAGTTGTGAAGATATTGTGGTGTGTAAATTGGTGTGTAAGGTTTTCTCCGCCATAAGGGAGCTTGTTGATATAGTGAAGAAAACTCTCGAGTTAGGTGCTCGGGGAGTGGAGTAGGGCAAGGAAGGTGACCTTGTAGCCGAACCACTATAAATCGCTTGTCTCTCGGTTCGATCTTTCCAACTCTTATCTATTTATTTACTTACATTATTATTGCTTTATAGTACATACTTTTGGTTGTTCATATTGTGCATGACTTGATTTCATATAGCAACGAATCTATATTTTATAAAACAAAGAAAACTTTAAGAAAAACTTTTATAACAATTTAAAAACGACGTAAAACTATTCAACCCCCTTCTAGTTTTCCACAATTGGTATCAAGAGCCACGTCCAACAAGATCTTTAAAATATATTGTATTTTAAAACTTGTAACGATCTATGGAATCTTTAAAATATTTAGAAGGGCAATCTATGCAAAGACCACCACTATTTGAAAGTGACGGATTTTTATATTGGAAAAATAGATTCGAAACGTATGTGAAATCAAAAGATCTTGATCTTTGGCATATTATTACCTTTGGTGATTTTCCCCCTATTCAATATAATGATGAAACTAAAATGAATGAAATTGTATCTTTTGAAAAACAAAATGATGATTTGAAAAAGAAATTAGCAAAAAATATTGAGGCTAAAATGGTAATTTATAATGCGTTACCACGCAAAGAATATGAAAGAATTTTTATGTGTAAAACCACCAAAGAAATTTGGGATTCTTTACTAATTACTCACCAAAGTAATAGCCAAGTCAAAGATAATAAAATAGATCTTCTTGTACAACAATATGAACAATTTACGATTTCGGAAGAGGAATCAATTGATAATGCTTTTGCTAAGTTTAACACTATCATCACAAGTTTAAAAGCACTTGATGAGACATTTTCTAGTAAAAATTGTGTTAGGAAATTTCTTAGGGCGTTGCATCCAAAATGGCGAGCTAAGGTCACGGCAATCGAAGAATTAAAGAACTTGATGACGTTATCACAAGATGAACTAATTGGCCACTTGAAGGTTCATGAAGAAATCATAAAAAGAGATTCGGAAATGGTCAAAGTAATGAAAGAACAAACCAAATCCATTGCTCTAAAAGCCAAAAAGGAACCTAGTGATGATGATGATGATTCAAGTGACGAAAGTGAAGACGAAGAATATGCAATGGCCGTAAGAGAATTCAAGAAGTTCTTCAAAAAACGAGGAAGATTCACTAGAACATCACGAGACGAAAGAAAAGCATTCCAAAGGAATAGAAGTGACAACTACGGGAAAAGAAAGTGCTTTAGATGTGAAAGTCCAAATCATCTCATTGGCGAATGTCTAAAGCCACCGGGTTATGAAAGTCAAGGTGCTTTTGTTAGTGGAACATGGAGTGATAGTGACAAAGAAGAAGTTGAAAAGCCAAGAGACGAAAAGTGTTTTATGGCAAAAGAAACTGACGAAATATGTTTAGGAATTGACTTGGAACCTGACGAATGGATCAAAGATAGCGGATGTTCGAGGCACATGACGGGGAATCGAAATCTATTCTCTACATACAAGGCATACAATGGAGGTAACGTTATTTTCGGTAGTGACTTACGTGGAAAAATCATTGGCAAAGGTACGATCTCTCAAGACTCACTTACTATTGAAAATGTAGAGCATGTAGATAAATTAACATATAACTTGCTTAGTGTAGGACAAATATGTGATAATAAATGTAGAGTCACATTTACTGAAGATGATAGCGAAATAGTTAAGAATGGAAAAATTATAGGTAGAGGGATTAGAAAAGGTGGCATATATGTTATGAAACTAGGAAACAAACCTGAGGATAGGATATGCCTAACGACCCTAGATGAAAACTCTACACTATGGCATAGGAGATTAGGACATGCTAACATGCAACAAATACAATCTTTGGTCTCTAAGGAATTAGTTAGAAATTTGCCTAATCTAAAATATGACAAGCATTTTTGTGATGCATGTAAAATTGGAAAACAAGCTCATGCTAGTCACAAAGCCAAGAATATAGTATCCACTACTAGGTGCCTAGAATTATTACATATGGATCTTTTTGGTCCATCCCCTGTGCGGAGCTATGGAGGAAACAAATGTACCTTAGTAATAGTAGATGACTACTCACGATACACGTGGACTAGGTTTTTAAGTGACAAAACCCAAGCCTTTGAAAATTTCAAAATATTTAGTAAAATGATTCAAAATAAATTAGGATGCTCAATAGTTGCCATTAGGACGGACCATGGTAGGGAATTTGATAACGAAGTACAATTCGGAAAATATTGCGAGCTAAATGGAATATCTCACAATTTCTCCGCTCCTCGTACTCCTCAATCAAATGGCGTAGTAGAAAGAAAAAATAGGTCACTACAAGAAATGAGTAGAACTATGTTAAATGAACAATCCATCCCACAAAAATTTAACTAAAACTACACTAATTTAATTCTACCCTAACTACTGCCTCTCTTCTTCTCTTTTCTTTTCTTTTATAGTCCTGGAGGTCCACAAAGTCATTCCCACTTGCTTATGAGCCGTTGGATGAGCTCCTATGATCCCAGCCGTTTAAAATAGATTTTGGCGCGAAAATTGGGATTGGCAGGTTTGGGTTTGGTGTGGGCATTTAATGAGGAGAGGAGGGGGGTGAATGTAGGTGAGAGCTTTAATGAGGGTTGGTGAAAGTATCATGGAGGGGGGTACATGAACCTGGTAATTAGGGGTGGTAATGGTGGGAGGTTAGGGATGAATGGTGAGGGTGGACGTGTCAACGACGGGGGTGAGTTTTTTTATTTAAACTGTGGGATTGGGCTTGGGTAGGATGGGCTGGGAGTTGTGTTACTGTATCAGACCATGTATTTGGGTTTGGTTGTTGGACTTTTAATAACTTTAAGGGTCCATTTGGTAAAGTATAAAAACACAAGGACCAACAATGTAATCTGCAAATTTGAGGGACCTGAAATGTAATTTTCCCAACTTGCAACAAAGGACAAAAATTGCCAATCACCAACAAACCAAGAACCAATTTTTTCCATTTTCATTTTTCAAAATTTCCCGGGGACTAAAAATGGCATTTTTCAAAGTTAAGGGACCATTCTTGTCATTTTGTGAAAATCTTTTATCCAAGGATCCATATTGAATATTTTATAACTTCCAAGGACTGAAAATTATTTTTCATCCAAAAATATCCCACCAGGGACTGAATCTGCCAAAGTTTGAAACTCCAGGGACTAAATTGTAAATTTCCAAAACTTTTCCAATTTTTCACCAAAGGACTAAATACGAAAACTTATGATTTCAAAAGGACCTTTGGTGATAATTTTCTATATTTTGAATATCCAGGGACTAGTTTTGTAATTTTATGAAAGTTGGGGGACTGAAACTGCCAATTTTACAAACTTTATACGTTTTTCATCTGTTTTTGCTCATTTTGCATCTAAAACATATAAAACACAATTTTGAAATATTTTTGGTATTTTGATACATTTCTGAGTATTTTTGTATGTTTTGCAGTTCAGATTAGACCAAAAATGATGAGTGTTTGAGCACTCATCAATCCCCCACACTAAACTATTGCTAGTCCCTAGCAATACTGTTTTGAAAACTTGATGGATTTGAAAAACTCTTTACCAAAAGCCATCACTTCTGGAGTAGCCAGGTGTAAGAACTGTGGCACACCTGATAACCGTGTGATTTTGAGCAAACCACCAGTTGTCAACGGATTTGATTAGTCTTTACTAGAAGCCGTTTGCTTCTGGACTAGCCAGCTCTTGATGGAATAGTCAACATCTTGGTGAGCTGATTACCAATTATGAAATTTCCACTGCCTTTACCACAAGCCATAATCTTGCGGGCTAGCCAACTCATTTATTTTTTGGGAGTTGAGGAACCATACAATTTTGGGCAAATTGCAAGCCATAAACGGATTTGAGATGTCTTTACCAAGAGCCGTTTGCTCCTGGACTAGCCAATCCCTTTTGTCGCTTAGACAAGGCGGACTGATTACCACAAAAATTTTGAAGCACCAGTGAAATTTTTTTTAAAATTTTTTGAAATTTTGGCTAAAACGGGGGTATTATATAGTAAAATGTGATAAAATTCGCTAGAATAGCGAATACCCCCCCACACTTAGCATGAATATTGTCCTCAATATTCAAAGTCCCGACTATTATGCCGAATCTTTGAACGTAAAAGGGCAACATTACAAGCTAAGCGTGGAAAACACCATTTTGTATTTTCACTTTTTTGAAATCATAGCATGGGGGACTCCCCCACACATAGGGTGAAAACCCTATATGAATGCTACTGTTTTTATTTACCGAGTCGCTAGCTTGACTCGACCCCGAATTCATTTGTCCTTGGGGAAGCATGATGTGGAAGAAGCAATCTCACTCGGACTTTCATTCAAGATGTTTGGACAAACATTTGAAGCACGTGAAAGTTCCACACCGATGAGATAAGTATCCGGCTCAAGATAATGATACATGAAAATGCCGGGATCAAAGATGGTATCTTCATTCCCGAAGGAGTGAAGAACTGGAGAAGTCACCCTGTAGATGAAGAAAGGAAGAAAGATCTTGATGACAATCAAGATTGATTCATCATCATCAGAAAGAGAATTCATGATTGGTGTATCATGAATCTCATCAGTAAAGCTCGTATGATCTAGACATATTATGGGTGGGAGGGTTGGGATTTTGATATCAATCAAATTCTCAAGGTTGAGAATATTTCCCTCCGGAAAACAAAGATCAACTTTGTCTAGATCAAAGTAAAAATTATCATACTCTGGTGGAGATATGATATGAGTGAGTTCACCGGAGAACTCCTCAAATGTAAATGAATCATATATGGGGAGAGAATTATGAGAATGAGAAGTGGTACTGCCACTAATCTTCTCTCCCATATGATCAAATGTAAAGGCTTCAAACTCTGGAATAGGATCGTCGGAGAAAATGTCACTATCCTTTATGGGGATAGGAGATGAAATAGGTTTCATTTTGAAAGCCTCGATTTTAGAAATGAGGAGATCGACATTCAATAATGTTGCACGAAGTGCTTCATCCTTGATTTCAGTGTCAATCTCGTCATTCTCTTCTTCTAAGCTGACTAGCTCAGAAGGTAATTCTTCCATATAAACGATGTCCTCACAAGATAACGAATTGTCATCAGTAGAATCGGAGAACATCTCATCATGATTAGATGGGAAGAATAGAGGAGGAGGAATATCACACATATGGTCAAAAGTCCCCTGTGACTCTCTCGAGATTGGGACAAGGATCTCAACACTAGACTTCATTAATTCGTCCGATTCCTTATTAGGAACAGTGCTAAGATGCTCATCCCCCATGATCAGAGAGTGAGTGTGAACTTTGGGTGTGATAACAGCAGGTTGAGATGGAATCTCAACTGACGGGATTTCATCTGATGGACTGGATGAATCATCATCAAGGATATCTTCATCATCACTGTCATCAGGAATGAAATGAAATTTAGAGCTGGATCTGGCTGCTTTTTCTTTTGCAATGGATTCCCTCACGGATTTTTCATAGGCATCTTGGGAATTTATTCTAGCAGCCTGCTCTTTAGCAAACAATTCTTCCATGGATTTTTGATGAGTGTGTCTTTGGGCAAAGTCTTGAACTAAACCCTTAAGCTCATCAACGATTTTCATCATATTTTGCATTTCTGGAAGAAGTGCTTGATTCATATCGTACTGTGGAGGTGGGTCTTGTAACAAATAGTCGTAATTGTTACAAGGAAATGGATTCCCTGTTTGACAATCAAAGCTAGTGTGTGGACCTCCACAATACTCACAACAGTAAAACTGATGTGGCTATGGGTTGTACGTGTTATAGTCATAATTGTTATCAGGAAACTGCTCATAGACAAGTGTGTTGCCTGATTGACAATCAGAACCGTAGTGTGAACCACCACAGTACTCACAACAGTAAAACTGTTGAGTCTGGCTTGGTGTATCTTGATACGAAGCATCATTGAAATTTGGGTAATATGATTCTTGCTCGTATGAATGTGATGGGTAATTGGAAAAATTTGAAGAGTCGTTGAATGAGTTCTGATTAGGATCATAAGCAAATGAATTACTCGACCCACAAAACAAACAACTCCCGTTTTGAATATCATTACCACATTGCACACATGTACGCCAACGACATGGCAAACCAAAAAGTGGCTCACCAAAACCAACACAAGGGATAAAATCCGGAGGTGGGTCAAGTGGTGTGCTCATAGAGCTAGCAATTTCCACCACTTCCGTTATGGTCTCGGGTTTTGGTTCTTGATAAACGTGATGATTGGGCAAGTCGTTCTTTTCTGTCACTGCCCTAAGCTTTGTACGTTTGCTTGATGACCTTATAACCTTATATCGTGAAAGATCAGGATTGATTCTTGAAGGTTTAGGAGCATTTGTGAGCTTAGGTTTTTAGATAACCGTAGGTTGGACGTATTTAGCACTTCCATCGTCAGAGGGAAGTACAGGGTCCTTTGTCACCTCGGTTTCTTGATTCATTTCCCTCACCGGAGAGGGAATAGGAATCAAAGGTCCAACATAATCACTACGACATCTCGAAATTTTTGACAAGGCCATAAGTTTTTCAATTTTGCTCTGAAAGGCCCATTGTTCAAAGAAATCGTCATCGAGAGATGTCATTTAGAATTATACATGAGAGGGGTATAAGAAGGTAGAATCAAACTGATAGAGGGTAAGGAAAAATATTTTTGGGCTTTTATGAAAAGATATGAACAAGGGTGGATAAATATACAGCGAGGTGAATTCCAAACTCACTAATCAGCAAACCGTTTAGAAAACGCTCACGACCTCCCCGGCAACGGCGCCAAAAATTGATTGGGTCTAAAACACCTAACTTATATTGACCAAGGAATGGTCAACAAAGTAAAATAGCCTAGATCAATGCTCCGCGGAAGTATAAGGTTTCCCCGGGTCGTTATGTCCCGACGAGGTGTGAATGGTTAACAAACGGTTCTGTGATCGGGTGAATTTGGATGAGAAAGGGGTTTGTGTGTGATTGAACTAAGGAATCTACAATGAAATAGCTTAAAGAAGCTATATAAACAAGACTGGAAAGTTTGAAAAACCAGAAACGATTAAAACTTAAAAACGCGTACGTTACGTTTAAATAAAACGTAAACGTACAAAATAAAACGTAAAAACTGAAATCTGAAAACACCCAGGGGGTGAAAATGACTTTTTTACAAACCTAAAGTTAAAATAAAATTTTTAGAAAATTAAAATAAATTTTGACACTAATTAATTATTTAATATTAATTAAAAACTATTTAATACTTATTATTAATACTTAAATAACTAAAATACAATATAATATTATTTAAATACTAAAAAGGTGAAAATAAAATTTCTAAAATTATAAAATAACTAAAAACAAGTTTTAAAAATAAAAATAAGTATTTTTGTCTTTTTGTGGATTTTCTATTAATTAATTACTAATTACCTAATTAAACTATTTTAAATTAAGAAAATACTAAATGAACAGTAAAAATTCTAAGAAAATTTCTAAAAATATTTTATAACATATAAAAGCTATAAAAAATATAAAAACTTGGTTTTACTTAATAAAAACTAATTATGCTATTTAAAACTAATTATTACTTAATTATTAATAAAACTAAGATTAAATCTAATAAATGCTAAATAATGAAATAAAAATCTGAGAAAATTACTATAAATACTTTAATATAATAGGTAATTAATAAAAATATAAAAATGACAAGTACTTAATTAAAATCTAAAAATGAAAAATAAAATTTAAATAAAATTAAATAGAAACTATCACTTAGAAATTAAATTGGATTTTTGTTAATTTTCTTTTTGAAACTTGTTACACTACTGAAAATAAGACATTTTTACAAAAACAACTTTCTAGGAGCTTAAAAATAAGCAAAATACAAGCTTATTATGGTGACAGTTGACTTTGGTCAACTGTCAAGAGCAAAAGCTGATGTGTACTACTAGGGGGCCCACAATGGTGAAATAAGATGGCAATAAGCTGTATGAACTAAAATAAGCTGGAAGGAACAAGTACAAGCTTTGAATAAGCCAAATAAGCTGGTTAAGTTATACCAAATACCAAACAGCCAATACAGTTAAGGGACAAGGTTTGTGGCTTTTGCAGCCCTATCAAATGGGGTTCAAATCCCAGGATAAGCCCAGATACTTGAAGAACTGCTTATTGGCTTTTCAAAAAGCCAATAAGCAGCCTGTGGGGTCCACTATGCAGGCCATGAGGGACCTTGGAAGTTGGGGGTCTGAGATGCTTATCTATGTAGCAGGGAATGCATATGCCCTGCAAGCTACTTTGGGAGCTTGTGAAATGCACAGAAAAATTTGCAAAATTCAAACAAATATGAATTATCAAAGCCAAGCTGGTGGAGAACAAATAGAAACAAGTTACAAGTCTAAATCTATAACACAAAATTCAAAATACTTATGTGAACTTTTGGAAAATTCTGAGAATGCATATTTGACTTTTTAAGCAAAACCATGAACTTTGACTAAAATGGACTTCAATTGATCAGGAATGGCTTGAAATGTTGTAATATGGTTTAATGAACATGAAACAAGCTTAATTCTACAACTAGTAAGCCAAAGTAAGGATTTGTGGTGCTACAATCCCTCACAATTAACTGTGAGGGTGAGTAACTTTGATTTTGACTATTTAGCAAAACAACCTTAGTGTTTTATGATTAAACTATCCTAAGTGCACCTAATTGAGACTATATGAACCAAAAATAACACCACAAACAACCTGTGACCAGGCTAAATCAGCCAATCCAAACACTCCTTTAACAGATGACCAATATGAGTAGTGGCATGTACTATTGAACTAGAGTACATAAAAGCTAACCCTAAACACTTAAACAACTCTAAAAAGCAGTACTAAACACAAATAAGCTACAAGCTACAGCTAATAAGCTAAAATAAAGGAAATAGAGACTTACTTGAAAACTGAAAATATGATGCTAGAGGGACTGCTATAAGAGCTGATGAGACAAGCTCATATAAGCTAAGAGAGAGCTTAATGAGCTTATCCAGAGGGTATTAGACCTTATACAAGCTTATATTCCCTCACTTATTTGTATTACCTATTTATTTTTTATTTTTGGTAATTTTTTGTACTAGTTATAGATTCCAATACTAACTGATTTAAAATCTTTCAAAAGCTTATGGTTAAGCTTCTGTGAGCTTAATAACACTTAAACAACAGCTAACTTTAGTAATAAAGACACAATGAAATTTCTTAATAAAAATGATTCATAAAACTGAAGTTGCAATAACACTTGAGTCTAAAACTTAACAACTGATTAAATTACATCACCAAGGTTTCATAAAACTTTCTGAGAATAAAAATTACATCTTAATAATAGAAATTACAATAAAGACAATTTAACTAAAACTACACTAATTAATTCTACCCTAACTACTGCCTTTCTTCTTCTCTTTTCTTTTCTTTTATAGTCCTGGAGGTCCACAAAGTCATTCCCACTTGCTTATGAGCCGTTGGATGAGCTCCTATGATCCCAACCGTTTAAAATAGATTTTGGCGCAAAAATTGGGATTGGCAGGTTTGGGTTTGGTGTGGGCATTTAATGAGAAGAGGAGGGGGTTTGAATGTAGGTGAGAGCTTCAATGAGGGTTGGTGAAAGTATCATGGAGGGGGGGACATGAACCTGGTAATTAGGGGTGGTAATGGTGGGAGGTTAGGGATGAATGGTGAGGGTGGACTGGTCAACGACGGGGGTGAGTTTTTTTTTTTAAAATGTGGGATTGGGCTTGGGTAGGATGGGCTGGGAGTTGTGTTACTGGATCAGACCATGTATTTGGGTTTGGTTGTTGGACTTTTAATAACTTTAAGGGTCCATTTGGTAAAGTATAAAAACACAAGGACCAATAATGTAAATCTGCAAATTTGAGGGACCTGAAATGTAATTTTCCCAACTTGCAACAAAGGACAAAAATTTCCAATCACTAACAAACCAAGAACCAATTTTTTCCATTTTCATTTTTCAAAATTTCCCGGGGACTAAAAATGGCATTTTTCAAAGTTAAGGGACCATTCTAGCCATTTTGTGAAAATCTTTTATCCAAGGATCCATATTGAATATTTTATAACTTCCAAGGACTAAAAATGATTTTTCATCCAAAAATATCCCACCAGGGACTGAATCTGCCAAAGTTTGAAACTCCAGGGACTAAATTGTAAATTTCCAAAACTTTTCCAATTTTTCACCAAAGGACTAAATATGACAACTTATGATTTCAAAAGGACCTTTGGTGATAATTTTCTATATTTCGAATATCCAGGGACTAGTTTTGTAATTTTATGAAAGTTGGGGGACTGAAACTGCCAATTTTGCAAACTTTATACGTTTTTCATCTGTTTTTGCTCATTTTGCATCTAAAACATATAAAACACAATTTTGAAATATTTTTGGTATTTTGATGCATTTCTGAGTGTTTTTGTATGTTTTGCAGTTCAGATTAGACCAAAAATGATGAGTGTTTGAGCACTCATCAGTACATTAAGGAAATGCTTAAGAAGTTTGGCCTAGAAGACTCAAAACCCATGAAGACTCCCATGTCTACGGAGGTAAAGCTCACAAAGGATGATGAAGGTGAGTCCGTAGATAACACCAAGTATAGAGGAATTATAGTTAGTTTACTATACTTGACGGCAAGTAGACCCGATATCATGTTTAGTGTCTGCCTTTGTGCCCGTTTTCAAGAGGATCCCAAAACCTCTCACCTAGAAGCGGTTAAGCGTATCTTCCGATACGTTAAAGGCACTATACACTTAGGATTATGGTATCCTAAGGAATCCAGCATAGAAACCATCGTCTATGCGGATTCGGATCACGCGGGAGACTACGTAGATAGAAAGAGTACTAGCGGTATTTGCACGTTTATGGGATGTTGTCTAATGTCTTGGTTTTCGAAGAAGCAAACCGCTCTTGCTATTTCTACCACCGAAGCCGAATATGTAAGCGCCGGAAAGGCATGTCAACAAGCACTATGGATGAAACAAGCTCTCGTAGACTATGGCATTAGGTTAGAAAATATCCCCATTATGTGCGATAACAAAGGTGCGATAGATTTAAGTAAAAATCCGGTGCAACACTCTAGGACTAAACACATAGAAATACGTCACCATTTTCTTAGGGATAATGTACAAAAAGGAAATATATCTATAGAAAAGGTTGCATCGGAAGACAACATTGCGGATATATTCACAAAACCCCTTAAGCGTGAATTATTCAACCACTTGCGTTTAGGATTAGGAATGATGGAACAAGTTGACTAAATTACATTGAACTAATTCAAATTTATAATTGCATGAAATTTATTTTTCTTCCTTTCCACCTTTTCTGAGTCTAGGAATCTATTTCGCACAAAACTAAAGATTGAGAAGATTTATTTTCTTTGCATAAATTTTTTTTAAAACTCAATCAATTTTCTCTAAAAATCATTCTCACAATCTAGGAATCACATGAAGATCATTTTCCTTGCATTGTTGACTAATTCTAAAAACATTGTATTTCAAAATCATGCATAAACTCTCACATAAATTGTCAAGATATATAATCTAATATATGTCTTTGACATTCATGATCGAGCAAAAATTGAATCAAGGAGATCATTTGGATTGTTTCTTAGGATCGTTATTTCTTTTTGCTTCTAGGAGTCGAAACAATCACAACTCCACATTTGTTGCATATAGACACTCACTAGGACAAATTCACTAATAATAGTGTCATCTTGATCCATCACTAGCTTTTCACTCACTAATTGCCTTTGCCGTTAATCTAAGATAGGTGCCTTAGGAAGCTTAAGTGTTCTTGCCTTTACTTACCTCCTATTGCTTATTATGTGTTGATTATTTGCTCTTATGCTTATGTGTTTTTGCATGCATGATATTTAATGATTAGATTAGATGCTATATTGCCTAAAAGACTTGAACTTGCTTGAATCCAAGTCCAAAAACACAACCTTTCTGCAAATTTTCTGCCAAAAACCCAATTCTGGCAATCTGGAAATCACCAGATGGGCGGCCCCCTTAGTTATGTAAGGCGGCCCCCTTAATTTTAAGGGGACCGCCCCCTAATTAAGGGGACCGGCCATCTGATGGACGGGTTTACAGAATCTTTTCTGCTTTTTAGCCCATTTCAACCTACATTTCCCATTTTTCACCAACACATTTTGTCCTAATCCCCATACAAACCTTATCCTTTCTTAAACACACAAATCTTACACTATAAATATCCCCAATCCTCAAAACTCTTCATTCATCCCATCATGAACTCTCCAAACAAACCAAAATCAAAAGCCTCAAGGCTAGCAAGGATGACGGAAAAACCCGTTTGGCGACGAAAAAGCCCTCGAAACAAATCCATCATCATTAATGAAGTTGGAAGTCATTCCACACCCCCAACTTCTTACTTCCCAAACTTTGCATCAAACCAACAAGATCATTCATTTGATCCTCTTTACAAACCATACAACATTGGCCAGACATCTTCCTTCAAGCCAAACTACACATCTCAACCTCCAACCACTTATAATGATCCATACAAGTTTGATCAACCATCAAACTACAATTCCAACTACACAAACCCAACTCTTCCATGCCAAACCTATGATCCCCTCCACATTGCCACGGAAAAACAAAAGTTCCGTGATGAAATAAACCAAATCCATGATCTTAGTGATCTCCTTGCTATGCATCTTGCACAACGCAACAAAGGGCAACCTCCATCATCACCCTATGCAAATTGCCTTCCCCACTCTCTCAACTTGGATCAAGTTACAAACCACACTCACTTTTGCCCTTGTTGCATATTCCTTCAAAAACAAATCCTCTACTTGAGTGAAGATGTTTCTTGGATTGAATATCTTCTCACTCGTAATCATCCAATACCACCCTTAACACGATACAACATCGTGACATCCACCTCTTCCGCTCCATACTCCACTCCATATCCCTCTCAATCAAACATCTAAGCATTATGCTTATGTTTCCCTTCAAGCAAATAAAACAATCAACCATGGGTTTCAAGCAAGTCCAAATGCTCTCTTAGGCAATATAGGACTATGTTTTTTTTTTGTGTTATTTTTATCAATATGTTTCAAGCATATTGAATGTTGTAATGTTTATCATTATTGAATGAATCTATGTTTAGTTGCAAAATTGTTGCCTTGCATATATGTGTATCTTGCTCTCTTCAAATATTTTTGTAGCAAAGATCTCCATAGCTCGTTCCCTTGGTGCTCTTAAATGAGGTGGAGCATACATCAAGGGGGAACATTCTACCCGTTTAAACTTCCCTCGAGAAGCTTACTCGGCTTAACCTTTTTAATTTTACAAAATGGGGGAGAAGAGAAATGTAAACTCTATAATACTTGTCTAAAAACAAGTTTTAGATATATTGAGTTTAAGGTTTTGTAATAATCAAAAAGGGGGAGATTGTTGACATAAATAATGTCTAAAAACATTATTAACATGTTATCAATATCTCTATGTTTTAATTATCACAAAATATAAACTCATAGAACTAAAACTTGTGACATAAACAAGTATTTAGTTATTAATATTTCTCTTTATATCCAAATCACTTAAGGTATGAATAAACAAAGTGTTTAGTGCAATTTATGATCAAAGGGGTATTTAATTAACTAATACAAAGTTTATTTAATTATATAAACATATTATATATTTTTGAAAAACAGTTTTGGTAATAAAGAAAAATGTTTTATTCGTACTAAATATATGAATTCAAATTTTTAACCAAAATCAGTTAGTTTTTCTCCAAATAAACTTTCCCCACTAAAAGACAAAGAATCTGGCCGTTTCAGCTGGGCGGCCCCCTTAATTATAAAGGGCGGTCCCCTTAATTTTAAGGGGGCCGGCCATGAATTAAGGGGACCGGCCACGCTCCTCTGTCAGATTCTGTTGCCTATAAATACCACCTCAAACCTGGATTTTTTCCTCACCTTTTGCACTACAGAATTCTCTGTTCTAGATCTTCATTTCCAATCTATAAATCCTTTGATCATACATTCTTAAATCTTTGTTTCAAAGTGATCCAAACATCATCCCATCAAGTGCAAGAGAAGAATACTTCTATCCCTCAAGACAAGAAGTATTACAACTTGTTGTGATCTCCACATCTAAGTTGTTAGTGACTCATCATTGTTATTATTGTGTGATTAGTTGTGAATATTAGTTAGAAGGTAGTGTAGTTTGATATATATATAGTGTGATTGGTTAGAAGAATAGTTGTGAAGAAGATAGGTGTGAAGAAGATTGGTGTGTAGAAGAATAGGTGTGAAGAAGATTGGTGTGTAGAAGATTGGTGTGAAGAAGTGGTGTGATTAAGTAGTGAATAGGTGTGAACTAGTTGTGTAGAAGTTGTGAAGATATTGTGGTGTGTAAATTGGTGTGTAAGGTTTTCTCCGCCATAAGGGAGCTTGTTGATATAGTGAAGAAAACTCTCGAGTTAGGTGCTCGGGGAGTGGAGTAGGGCAAGGAAGGTGACCTTGTAGCCGAACCACTATAAATCGCTTGTCTCTCGGTTCGATCTTTCCAACTCTTATCTATTTATTTACTTACATTATTATTGCTTTATAGTACATACTTTTGGTTGTTCATATTGTGCATGACTTGATTTCATATAGCAACGAATCTATATTTTATAAAACAAAGAAAACTTTAAGAAAAACTTTTATAACAATTTAAAAACGACGTAAAACTATTCAACCCCCCTTCTAGTTTTCCACAATTGGTATCAAGAGCCACGTCCAACAAGATCTTTAAAATATATTGTATTTTAAAACTTGTAACGATCTATGGAATCTTTAAAATATTTAGAAGGGCAATCTATGCAAAGACCACCACTATTTGAAAGTGACGGATTTTTATATTGGAAAAATAGATTCGAAACGTATGTGAAATCAAAAGATCTTGATCTTTGGCATATTATTACCTTTGGTGATTTTCCCCCTATTCAATATAATGATGAAACTAAAATGAATGAAATTGTATCTTTTGAAAAACAAAATGATGATTTGAAAAAGAAATTAGCAAAAAATATTGAGGCTAAAATGGTAATTTATAATGCGTTACCACGCAAAGAATATGAAAGAATTTTTATGTGTAAAACCACCAAAGAAATTTGGGATTCTTTACTAATTACTCACCAAAGTAATAGCCAAGTCAAAGATAATAAAATAGATCTTCTTGTACAACAATATGAACAATTTACGATTTCGGAAGAGGAATCAATTGATAATGCTTTTGCTAAGTTTAACACTATCATCACAAGTTTAAAAGCACTTGATGAGACATTTTCTAGTAAAAATTGTGTTAGGAAATTTCTTAGGGCGTTGCATCCAAAATGGCGAGCTAAGGTCACGGCAATCGAAGAATTAAAGAACTTGATGACGTTATCACAAGATGAACTAATTGGCCACTTGAAGGTTCATGAAGAAATCATAAAAAGAGATTCGGAAATGGTCAAAGTAATGAAAGAACAAACCAAATCCATTGCTCTAAAAGCCAAAAAGGAACCTAGTGATGATGATGATGATTCAAGTGACGAAAGTGAAGACGAAGAATATGCAATGGCCGTAAGAGAATTCAAGAAGTTCTTCAAAAAACGAGGAAGATTCACTAGAACATCACGAGACGAAAGAAAAGCATTCCAAAGGAATAGAAGTGACAACTACGGGAAAAGAAAGTGCTTTAGATGTGAAAGTCCAAATCATCTCATTGGCGAATGTCTAAAGCCACCGGGTTATGAAAGTCAAGGTGCTTTTGTTAGTGGAACATGGAGTGATAGTGACAAAGAAGAAGTTGAAAAGCCAAGAGACGAAAAGTGTTTTATGGCAAAAGAAACTGACGAAATATGTTTAGGAATTGACTTGGAACCTGACGAATGGATCAAAGATAGCGGATGTTCGAGGCACATGACGGGGAATCGAAATCTATTCTCTACATACAAGGCATACAATGGAGGTAACGTTATTTTCGGTAGTGACTTACGTGGAAAAATCATTGGCAAAGGTACGATCTCTCAAGACTCACTTACTATTGAAAATGTAGAGCATGTAGATAAATTAACATATAACTTGCTTAGTGTAGGACAAATATGTGATAATAAATGTAGAGTCACATTTACTGAAGATGATAGCGAAATAGTTAAGAATGGAAAAATTATAGGTAGAGGGATTAGAAAAGGTGGCATATATGTTATGAAACTAGGAAACAAACCTGAGGATAGGATATGCCTAACGACCCTAGATGAAAACTCTACACTATGGCATAGGAGATTAGGACATGCTAACATGCAACAAATACCTCCGCATCCTCCACACTATACGTACCAGGGTCCGGGCGCTCATCCCTTGGAAGCTCCCCTTGAGCAAAAAACTCAGAGGGCGTGGGAAATAGACAGCTATCGAAACAAAAGAACCTCTCTCTCCAAACCCTCAAAGCGTCTATCTTTTCCGTATAACACTGGTAACCCCCTGGACGTTTGGAAAACGTCACCCACCCGTTCGACCACGACGTGTGGTAAAACGCGCGGAAGAGGTTGATAGTGGGATTTATCACAAGTAAAAGACAATTTATTTCAAAATTTGTTATTTTCGCTGCCTCTAGGCAGTGAAGGTGAGAAATGTGGAGCTGATAAAAATTGAGCACGTCGCTCAGAAAACGGGATATAGGCACGCGCTGGTTTGCAAATTCAAAGAAGCGCGTGTATACCCCTATCTTTCGCTGAGGGAAATCCGCAATACATGCGTTGGCATCCGGTACCTCCGGATGCACTGCAAGCGGAATAAAATAATCCGAGGTGAACTGACGCAGTTCATCCTCGTCCATTTCAGAGTGAAACTCCTTTAGTTGACGAACCATTTCTAAGGAATGACAATATTAGCTAAGGCGCGCACTCGCGGTTACCTAATAAAACAGTTGATCTCTTAAAGAAGCTTTGAAAAAGTTTGAAAATGGCAGAAGAAGGTTTTTATTGTGACGTTTTCAGTGAAAAGGGAGGCGGTGATTTATATAAGGTCACAAAACCCTAAAAGGGTCGCCACGTGGATTCCAATAATATAATCGTGTGGCTAGAATATGAGAAGGTACATGCACTTTTTCACATCTCCCGAAGCATACGTGGACACACTCCCCGTTTCCCGAGGCATTTTTGAGATATTTTGGACTAGATACATGGTTCCTAATATTGGGCGGTACTTTTTTCCCGCCACGCTTACCGCTGCTTTCACTAGTCTAGCATCCGCGGCTACGAGCCGTGCACACTAGACTGGGGGGACATGATGACGTATAGTCTATATTTGGGCCACGGGCCCAAATGATAAACATTACTAAAGCCAAAACCCATCACGAGTGGGCTATCATGACAATGATTTGGGCCGCACTACCAATGGGTTGGACTCACGGAGGCCCAAACCCAACCAAACTATTTATGGTCTAGATAAGGATCTTCTATTTACGGATAAAGATCCATGGACCGGATAAGCACCATGTGTGCGAAGAGTAAGGAGCACGAAACCTACAAGGATTCTGCGCCTATATATAGAAAGACATAATTCTCGTTAAAGGTACGATTTACAAACCCTAACTCTTTAATATAACCCTAAACCAATTACTTACTCTCACGTCGGAGGATAATCGTGGGAGACAATCCCACGATAAGCCTAACGGTGTTTGTTTACTTTCTTAGTGCGCAGGTTTCAAGCATTAAGAGCTAATTGGTACAAGAGCAAGAACCCAAACTAGGAACGCCCAACTTTTGTATCAACACATAGTATTTTTAAAATTTATTTAACAAAATGAGTACTTTCAAATTTATTTAATATAATAAGGTATTTTTGAATGTTTCATTGTCCATCCCACCACAAACGCAATGACACAAGTTTATGAAATTTAAGATGGTCTAGATAATTGTTTGCTTGTCAATGTCTGGCTCAAGTTTCCGTTTCAGTAATACAAGTTATTTCGTTCAGAAGAAAATGAAGCCGTGAGTCATGACATTGGTGGAAGAAGGCTGTTAATTGTTGTCAATGTCATGCTGCGGTTGAGTAAATTACACAGTCATGAGTCATGACATTGGTGGAATTGAAAAAGGTTGTTCATTATTGTCCTTTAGATATGCTTGGTTCAGTGTATAATAAAGCTAACTATGAACAACTCAAATTTGGACTTTATTTCTTTCTGAACAAAGAAACTTGTATTACTGAAACCGAAACTTAAGCAAGACATTAATTATCTAGACCATCTTAAATTTCATAAACTTATGTCATTGCGTTTGTGGTAGGATGGACAATGAAACATTAAAAAATACCTTATTATCTTTGATAAATTTGAAAGTACTCATTTTGTTAAATAAATTTTAAAAATACTATGGTCAACTAAAAAATTCCACCCAAATTGGGTGAAATGAACAGTATTAACGGTTGTTAAGTAATGACCGTTATCTTTAATATTTAAAAGAAATATTCCAACACTGATTTTATGTAATTGGTCCTTCATGTTATAGGTCCGTTGCAAAGTCAGTCCTTCATCACTAACTTTGCAACAAAACACTAACGTAAGGACAATTTCCGTAACAAAATTAAAAAAGCAATTTACGAAAATAATCCTTGAGGTTATAGATCTGCTACATAGTTAGTCTTTCGTGTTCCGCGACGGAGCGCAACGAAAATCAATAATTTTGTATTCAAACATCCCACCGCAAAGCGTGGGCTTAAAACCTCGTATCACTCATAAATAATGGATATTTAGTGTGCCCTTTTATGTTTAACAATTTTATTTTCCTTTTTTAAAAAAAAGAACATAGAGGAGTTGTTGTGTGGTTAATTGGTTATCGTTATTTGGTTGGAATTCAGACTAAAAAGGGTAAAGACCATAAAATAACAACATACCTTCTCCAATTTACCGAGATGAAACACGTATTTTTTTTATTAACATTTATGCCAACGAAACTTTCAAATATTGTTCTGAAGTCAACAAAAATACCGATTATATTATAAATAATAATTGAAATGACTATATTACCCTTGTCTTCTTAAACATAAATCCCTATAATATACTCTAATGTAAGAACATGGATGGTTAAGTGTTTATGATGATTTTATGTAAAGTTTCTAGTGAGAAGTTAGAGAGAGAAAGAGTTGGAACCTTGAGAGAAAACTAGTAATGTATTAGATTGTGAAAGAAGGTCCAACCCCTTCTAAGCTAGGGAAGGGGTATTTATAGTTACAATAAAACGCCCCCTGAAACGGGCTGTGGAGCGGGCTGACAGTGGGTAAAGACCTGACCCGACTCCACAAATACTAACTAATACTAAACTACGTTCTAACTAATATGATAAATACTACGAGCTACAACATGCTAAACTATACTCGAGGTGACCGAGTCTTCATATGAATAAACGTATTCCTAACAATCTCCCCCTAAGGGAGGTCACCCCGGAAAATAAATATTGAATCATAGCATTCAAGTCTTTGACGACATCTTTTTAGCTCGTAGCCTTTTGATTCTTCATTGTTGAGATCTTTGTGCATTAAGTGGTAGACTCTAGATGACTTGTTCAATGTGATGGATGATCTTTGGAAATAACTTCAAGTTCATCATCCAAATGAGTGTCTGAAAGTCATCTTTGAGCAGTAACGTCTCCATGTGATATGAACATCTTTGTGTTGGCATGCTCACACTTTTCAGGATCATGATCTTCTGCATCAGAGTTGTGGAAGCATAAATGAGGCCCAATCAATGATCATGATTTCTTAGATTGTGATGTCGAAGTGTGAGCATGTGTTGATAGATCAACATCTTTTCAGCAATCAAATGCAACCGTCAGAAATTCCTGCAAGCAAACAGTTAGCAACAAATCATCTGGTGCTTATAGGTTTGGAATTAGAGATCGTCAACAGCATAGTGTGAAGACTCCTTCTAACCCTTCACAAGACCATTCCCAATCGGCAAACCCTGAGAGGATTTACACGAACTACCTAAGTAGATCAACGATTGGGTGAGTCGCTGGAGATCACTCCACGATTGTTGACCGTTTGTAACCATCGTGACCACTAAGCGTAATCCACAAGGAATTACCTAAGTGACCTGCTTTCAGGGCTGCTTGATGTTGACCCTGGCAAGAACTTCCATTCAATCATTGGGAGTTACAATAGCAACATCCCTCATAAATATTCTGGCAGATAGCTAAGATCCGCGTAGGACTCATAAGTTTACCATTGGTATCCTTAATGTTGAACAACCATGGTAGAAGTAGCACGTGTTCCTATGAGATCTTTGTATGCATCTCGAGGCTCTAGACTCAATAAGTGCATTTGTTTTTCCTATGCAGAGATTAAGGAGAGGTCTCTTGCTTCAATATCAACCATCTCTAATAGATAAGTTGATAGATTACACCGGTTCCCCGTGAGACTGAAACAAGTTCTTTTAAGAGAACTTGAGTGGCTAGAAGGTTTAGTGCAGTGCGTCACTAGGTCCATGACGTCTTGTCTTCAATACCAATGTCGCCTTAGCAGCCATCAGTAGATTATGAATTGAACCCGGTTTCTGCCCTAAGGTTGAATAATTGGATGGCTGTTTCTTTTCACCCTTTCTCATTTCATTTCTTTTTAATTCTTCAACCCCTTCTTTCTCCATTCTCACATTTCTCCTTTTTCATAATCATACCTACGGACTTTCTAATACTATCTATTTGGTATTGTCCATGGGTTGATCCCTCTGGCTCTGGCGGATCATAGGACGGTTTTCCTAACCTTAGCCACCTTATAACTTCATGACTATCCTATGTTGCCATTTACCAAATCATTGAAAATTCTCTCAACGTGTTCATGATTGAGAAACACATTTTGTTAACACATTGAGAGTTTTGTCATTTTCAAATGCTCCCCCTTAACATGTGCTCATATGTTTTGATTTGAAATTTTGCACATGTCGGGAAGAGTTGCACTTTTTGAATTGATCTTCCTTAAGTGAATATGAACGAGCATTCGAGACACGCTTACATCACTAGTTAGACTAGCTTGAAGTTATTACCCGGCCTGATCAGATTCACCAAAGGTTTCTCGAAACGGTACATTCTACTCAGACAAGTCCTCTTCGAGACACGTTTACATCACTGGTTAAACCAGCTTGAAATTATTACCCGGCCAGGACAAGTCCTTTCGATTGATGATGGTTTTTGTTTCGTCAATTCATTGGTTAAATCTGAGTCTCGATCTCTTAAAATGCAAGGATCCTTTCTCACAAATCATTTGCTCCCCCTCAATATGTTCATTGATATACAAAAGAGTTTAACACATAAGGGAGAGCATACATTTGGGTTCAAAACATTACATTTTAATCAGTTTTTCATATTTAAATCACATCTTCTCCCCCGATCAAAAATTTCAAACCAATTGAGATTTGTGATCCCAAGTGATTTAAATAAGTTTAAAGATTTTGGGAGAAAGATGTGTCAGATTTAAGAATGACTGATTTTGAGACGATATTTTAGCTCCCCCTCAAACCTTGAGGGAGTATGTTATGTGTTAGAGATGATGAGTTTATAAATGATTTAGAGTTTAACGAGAAACTCATGAAAAATTCATATACTAACACATAACAGTAACACATAATACACTGTATATATACACAAAGATCTTGTTTTGATGATATATGGTTTTTGAAATCATTCTCCCCCTCAATCGATGACGCATGTTTAATTTATCATTTTGTAAAAAGGATTAATCCGTTATCATCGATTGAGTGGCAACGTTTTTAAACAAAGTTTCAAGTTTTGTTTGATCTTCAAAAACCATGGTACCACCAAGTTTGGAGCAAATACTTTCCCGAAGAATCATTGAAAGAAAAGTATTTGAGATGTAAAGAAGACTTCTCTTCTTTTACCAGAAATAATGCACTTAAGCATACATCAGATTGGAAAGGCACGAATATAAAGTAATTCATGCCTTTGTTAGGAACAGTCGTCTTTTTGGCGACGAACTTTCCCCAATAATAAGACCGGGTTGCTATCTGAAGTAATAGCAAACCATATTTAAAGATACATAATCAAGAATGTAACCACACACACTACATATGTGCATTATTGTAGGACAAGTTCACATGATTATATGGTTACAAGTCATCAAAAGATACACACAACAATTACATAACATAATGAAGCACAGCTCAGATGGTGTGCTCCATAAGCCTGTAGTCCCCTTCACGAATTCTACCACCGACAAAACATTCCAGACTTCGGAAAATTCGTCTTTCCAGCAAGATTTTTTGATGGCTTGAAGAAATTGCTTGTTTCTTTGGAACACCTCTGTAGTCCAGAATGTTGTGTACTTCCCATCCTTAGCAATTCAGTATTCCTTGATCCTTAGATCCAGAGCAGCTTCCACCTGTTCGAGCGTTCCATCACTGAAATGGTGAATCTCTTCAATTCTCATTAGCTTCCGAGTGTTGAAACTATCAGTGAAGACCACAGCTCTAGGAGTCTCAATGACTGTGTAATCTTTCCTGAATTCCATGTCTCATGCTTTCCACTGAGGTCTTGTGAGATTAAGCTGAGTCTGATAACTCTCTATACCAAGCTGAAAGTCCTTTACTCTTTGCCTGATAATAAGCCCATGGATCCATTGAGTGACAGCTGAGACGAGAGTTTTTCTTTCAAGTGCAGAAAGATGATCCAGCTTTCCTTGGAGATGTAACAGGTAGAGATCTTCAAAATCGTTAGGATGTAGATGCTTGAAATCACCTTCAGATATGACATGCTCACAATAGCGTAACCGTCGAAGAACAATCTTTTTCATGTAATTGTAGCCACAGGTAGGAAAGAGTTCAACTCGGATAACACTCAGAATTCTTTTCTTTGAGTAGGCAGCTTTGGGATCACCAGCTGCAGTGTGTCGAGCAATATAGAACTCACGTTTCTTGAACCATCAGTGTGAGATGCCAAATGATGCAGCAATATCATACTTGCATTCTTCATCACTCCACATTTGATCTGGTACCATCTGTTCCAGACCGACATTCGTGTAGCGGGCAGCCTTCATCTTGGTGATGGATAGTGCATGTTTGTTGCCGGAACGAAGGTACTCAAGGTCTTTGTTGAAGAAGAAGTCAGCTTGAATCGTGAGTCGACCTGGAGATCCTCCTAGAGGAAGTGGTTTCCGAGATTGTAGTCGCTGATTTCTTCATCGACTTGGCCAGTCATCATCTTGTGACATTCTTCCATTTGATACTGTAGATGCACCACGTCAGGATGGAAGGCTTTGACGATTTCGTAAGCAGGTCCTTCCAAGTCCTTTTTGGTGAGTTTCGACAGTCCTCTTTGCTTGCAGTACCATTGGATGAATGCTCCCATGTCTCCTGTCTGAGCAAGTAAGGAGTTGGCAGGTGGAGGAACATAATTATCGGCAACAGCATTTGCCCAGTTATTGTCAGGGGAAAACTGATCCACAGAGGTGATAATCCATTCCGGTTCAGGTGTATCAGATCCCTTTTCGACTTCGTCGGGTTCCCACCATGTGCTCATTTTTTCCTCAGTGACGGTGATTGCAGTAGAGGGAGAGCAATCACTTCTTGTGTACGATTTCCACCACTGATCCCATTTCGGTTTGAGGGGAGCTGTGTTATCATCATCATCATCTTCATCAACAGCAGACGAAGGGTCTTCGTCAGGCAATCCAGTATCATAGCCCAGATCATGTTCTGCAGAAACTGGTGGCATATGTCGGGTTTTGGTTGTCATCCATGCTTCATATGTGACATGTTGGGAAGACTTGGGATGACTGGATTCAGCCGTAGGGTCAGGCTGATCCTTCTGAGAAGATGACTAAGGTGCGTGAGGTGGTGGCATAGATTGGTGTGAACCAGCTCCGCCAGACGACCCAGGAGTTCCAGCTGATCCTAAAGGTGGTGGAGGAGGAGGTGGTTGAGGAGGTGCCCCTGATGGTGGTTTCGGGATGTTCACTTTATGTTTCTTTCTTCTCCGTTCTTCAGCCAAGTCTTTCTCTAGCTCATCGGAGTTGTCAACCTTCATAGATCGTTCCAAAGACTCATACAGCTGTTTATGTGCCTCATGTGCTTTGTGTTGGTCAGTTTCAAACATTCGTTGATGCAGTAGGTCTTTCATATCAAAAGTGGACAAGTCTCTAAAGCGAGCTTTGACCGGTGCCTCCATGGCAAATTTCACCGCAACATACACTTGATCGTCAATGGCATCACGCACCAATGAATCGGTGTTGAGATTTTCAAGCTTATTAATTCTAGACCCATGATGTTTGATGACATGGCGTAGGTCGAGTTTTTGTAGATCTTTAAGTACATCCCTGTGTTTGTCAAGCGTGGCCCTGATTTCCTAGCTATCATGTATTGCTCTTTCAGCAGTAGAAATGGCCTTATCGACACGAGAAGTAAGACTTTCATGAGTGCTTGGCGAAATGGGAGTATGTGTGGTGGTAGTAACAGTAGCAGTGGTGGTGGTATCTTTTGGTGATGTGGTGGCAGGAATAGGTGTGGTCATGGTGGGGAAGGTAGACATGTCTTGCTGGATAGGAACATTTACCATTGAAATAGCTTCAGTCTCATTGCTTGGTTTCTCGGTTTCTTTCCCGTCATGCTTGTCATCAATATCAAGATCCCCAAAGGTAAACTCATGATCTAGTTGCTTGAATGAGGAAAGTGTTCCCATTGAGGAATCAGGTTCAATGGTCAGCCCTTGTTCGTCAGATTTAAGTTTAAGGTTCACTTCAACACCTGGATAGATGGATGCCACAAAATCATCTTGCAAGGAAGTATGGTGTTCAGTGGTATGGGCTAAGTCATGTGGGGGTGAGTCCCTAGTAGACTTATCCAGTATTGTATCTGACACGACTGTGACGGGAGACTTTTCTTCATCATTGGATGCTTTTAACTCTGACTCTGAGTCACTTGACTCAATGAAGAGTTCTTGACTTTGTGACTGCTCCTGTGTATCTTCAGTGAGTGCCACATTAGGCTTCGATGATTCAGGGGATCTTTTCTTGAATTCGTACTGAAAATCTTTTGTTTTTGAGCCAGGTGATGAGATGTGAAGGAGTGTATGTGCAGCTTGTTCCTCGGTAACAACACTCTTACCTTTCCCAATAGTCTCTGGTAGTTGCTTCAGTTTTCCAGACTCCGGTTCTTTAATGCTAACCCATGTCATAGGATGACCAGGATGTGTCACATTGGGTTTGAGGCTTTCTTCCACGGCCTTCTGGATGTCAGCTGCTTCTGTTGGTGACAGTATCTCATGTGGATTGGCATCAGTATTTGTAGCTTGTGCTTTCTTGCTTTTCTTGGACCCGGGTTTACTGTCAATTTTGCTTCTTTTGTGTTTCTTAGTTCCACTTGTCGTCACCTCAGTAGTTGAGGCATCTTTGCGTTTCTTTGATGTTGTTTTGGTTGTTGTGGACTTGACGGTTGATTGTTTGCGAAAAGCAGCAACCTTGTTCAGATAACTTTTGTAGTAAGGTGCATCAAGAATATTACTGGAGATAAGGGTTTCGGGAATAGCCATTCCAAATACTTCCTGATCCATACCCTTAGCAACAAACTTGAGATTACCCACACAATGTTCATCGGATGCCAAGTGAACAGAGGATCCGGTTCTAGGGTGTAGATTATGAGTTTGTTGAAGATGAAGTATCATGAGCTTAGTGAATCTGACACTGGGGATTAAAGACTTGGACTTCCACTTCTTGCTTTCTTTGTGAGTTTCCAGCTTCATCTTGTCTTCTAAGAAGGTGTTAATTGAGTGAGCGAATTCTTCCCAGATTCGTTCAGTAAAATCAATATTTTTCCCTTTAACTATACCCCACAGTATCTGTAGTGCCGGGGCACGTAGTCTCTCATGTCCAGATGTCTTCCAAGTGAGACATAAATTGACAAGTGTGATGAGCACTCTCCATGGTTGGTACATTTCATTTGTAGACAAAGAAGATAGTGTGGTGACCTCCTTAGGATACCCTAGGTCATTAACAAACTTTAATAGGGCCTCAGGATTTGGTGGGGATGAAAATGGTTTGTCAGGAAGAATTGGATTGATCTGGAGTGCATTCCTGAGTGTTTCTTTAGAGATATCAAACCATTGTTCATCGAGTTGACAACGGTATGTGTTGTTATCCTTGTTGTGGGTCATGGTGTTCCAAAATTGATGGATATATATAGATGGAATTGATGATGATACTGTGAAAGCCCTGAAGAAAGATGTGTTTCTCAAAATATCCACCGCAATCTTGTATGTGGGATTATTTTGGGGTTTGTCCGCATCTATGTAGAGATTACTTTTCCCATTGGTGACCCATTCATTGTAAGGTAGGATTGCATCATCAGTACGTGTGGGTGGCGGTGGTACTGGACCTAGTTCAATTGGTACATTAGCGTCTGCCATTTAACTGCACAATCACCATAACACACCACGAAAGATACACATGTATGGTTAGAGGCAAGTTAGATAACTGGATTAGCATACACGACAGTGCCATGTAAAACAACTTGAACACACGAGATTAAATAAGCATGACATGTAAGTGTGCCCTTAACAGATGATGAAAGCAGACATAAGAACGAGACTGAACTCAATCGAGTCACATACCACATACATACCAAACACCAACACATGACAAGCCATTAAAAGCATACATACAATGGAGAGGCACACAACAGTGAAATGTATATCCAAGTAAAGCTACGCGAGATTAAACCCACATATAACCGATGCAACCCCCTAACACAAATCAGGGACAACACGCGAGCAATAGTCATTAGCAATTCGCTAGAGATGAAGCAACTCGCTAGGTGGAATGACCAGTTATGACAACTCACTAAGAGGGTATGCTAACGCGCTAAATCAGCTAAATCAGATAACTCTGTCAACTCGCGATCTTGAGTTATGGCAACTCGCTAACTAACCTACGTGTCAATCCGCTGGTAAAAGTAGGACAACTCGCTAGCATGAAATAAGACAACTCGCTAAAAACGAAATCAGACAACTCGCTAGTACAAGATCTAACAACTCGCTAATAGGAAAAATATATCAACTCGCTAAAAACGAAATCAGACAACTCGCTAGTACGAGATCTGACAACTCGCTAATAGGAAAAATATGTCAACACGCTACCAGACACATTCTGACAACTCGCTACCAAGAAACAACGACAACTCGCTATCAAGAGTTTCAACAACCCGCCAGTATGAATGTTGTCAACACGTTAACAAGGATAATCGGCAACTCTCTATCAAGAATATATCAACTCACTAATAAGAATATATCAACACGCTACCAGGAACTCACCCTAACACCCCCAGTAATCAATCGGACAAACCAAAAATTTATACAAACCATTTAATATACAAACAATTCAAATCGTTACAACCCCTTAACATAACACAAGTTATAAACACCTTGTAGAACTCAAGATACAAACGCTAGCAATCACAAGATGCGCAAGAATCCAAGAGCAAATACAAGCAAAGGCTTAGTGCGCAAAGGGTGGGATATCACCATAACAGTCCACCGATCATACTCCAACAAGTATAACACAAGAATAGGCACTAACCGCTTAATCACAATCGAACAAATGGAGGGACCTAGGTACAAATAAGACAATTACTTAATCAAGTGTTACAAGAGATAATTATGACCAAGTAATCATCATAGTTCAAAAATTAGATCAAGACCTGTTAGGATGACACGATAGAGCACACAAAAATCGAAAATTGGGGCAGCGAGTTGGAGAGGGATTAGATAACCAAGTGGATAGACCAACTCGCTATATAAAAACATATATATATATATATATATATATATATATATATATATATATATATATATATATATATATATATATATATATATATATATATATATATATATATATATATATATATATATATATATATACACTCCCTTTTTCACTTTCACCAAATGACCAAACAAACACTCTATTTATATACCCCCTTTTTCACTTTCAACAAATGACCTAACAGACCCTCTATTTGAGTTCTAATGATGTAATTACAAGGAAAGACCCTCTTCTTGTGAGCGACTCAAATTAAGCATTTAAAAATGACAGAATCATCATTCCTGAATCCCACACATTAAAATCAAACATAGATATACCACATATGCATTAAAATCACACTCTAAAATCACACATAGATATACCAACCACACATAGTAACACCACAAATGCATAAAGCAGAATACACTCTCCCCCTCAATCAATGACCTGAGAGTTAGAACCAAAAATAGAGGTTGTTGATTGATTAAGAGATGCATGAAAAAAAAAAAAAAAAAAAAAAAAAAAAAAAAAAAAAAAAAAAGCGGGTTGCTATCAGAGATAATAGCAAGCCATAATGACAAGTTTTAAACTTTTGTTCGAACTTCATTTAAAGACCCGTGTCATTATTGAATAACATTTCTAGGACCGTAAATGTTATCGATGCCAGAAGACTTGTCAATGCAAAAAATTGTGATAGCTAAGATTTAAGATTTAGCTAATTCTATATGTAACTGTTTATGTATATATATATACAAAGGATACTGGATGAACGATCTCAGACGTTCATACACATCACCATCACTGAAGTCCGAGTCCTGATAGGAAAATTATCAGGAGTCATCATGCAACATTCAACATTGTCTGTTCTCCAGAGTCCCTATAACTGTAGGGAGTGGTCTTTTAGGTCGCTAAACTTTGAGCTTCTTTGTAGGAGGTCCTGCACATAAGATAGATGACCCTGCACTAACATGAAAGTTTTGCTTGTTTGGACATGAGTTAGTGTTGTTAGGGCCACGTAAAGTGGGGGTCATACAGTTAACTTTGGTGTTTTCAGTAGACCTCATTGGTATCCAACTAAGACCAATAAACTTAAAGATTCTACTCGTAGGGACCCACTTAAGGCAAGTATTGGAGAGCATATAATCAGATCTTCCTAGTCTAATGGAGGACTGCCTTGTAGATGGTGAACTGAGCCTTATGGGATATTTGTTCTTAAGTGATGGAATTCTAGCCACGGTTGGGATACCTACATTAACAACACAGTCTTTCCTGATGAGGTTCTCGAGATACGGCACAACCTTATGAAGACGTTGTGAAGTGACTGGTTTTGATAATTCCTGCTTAGTATCTACTTGGGGGGCACACCTTGATTTAGAAAACTTTGATCGATTCGTACAAAAGGCAGATAGTTGTCTAGTAGACCTAGGTTTTCTATGTGGCAGGGACGGAGGTGCTCCCAAAATAGAATATTTATCAAACTTAGTGTTCACATCTTTCTTAATCAATTTTAACAACTCATTCTTTAATGTTGTGATCTCGAAGTCTTTCTTCTGAATCTTAGTTTTTAACTCATCATTTTGTGCAATCAACGACTTTGTGTGTAGGACAGTTTTAGATCTCTCTTCTTTGATAAATTCATTTAGGGTTTTTCTGTGTCTTTTCAAAGTTTCAATTTCATTCTGCAACACAGTTACCTTGTGCACTAACTCAGTAAAGTTTTTAGAGTTAATGTTGTTATCTTGTGTGGCTTTGACCTTAAGGTTGCTACACATATCATTTATCACATTAATATGGTGCTTAAGGCGGTTGATTGTCAGATCTTTGGTTTCAATTTGAGCTTTTAACTCATTAATCAAGAAATATTCGCGGAGCTCAGGAAGTTCCGAGTTCTTGCGTGGTTGGTTGATTAGAAACTGTTCTTCATTTTGTTGCATTGCAATTTCAAGAGAAATGCAGTGCTTTTCCAATTGAGAAAATCTGTTAGAAAGTTCTTTAAAAATAAGCATGTCAACCGTTTCATTTGATTTTGTGAGTTTGTTTGAAGCCAAAGAGACTGACACATCACCAGTTGTAGCATTCTGGTCACATTTCTCCCAAATGGGGTTCATGTAGATTGAATTAGACGTGACATTACTATCAGTCTCTTCCAATGGACATGAATCATAGATGGGAAGATCCTGATCAGGATGCTTGTCATAATCAGTAACATGAACTTCAGGAGTTTGGTGTTGCCTTATGACATGTTGATGTGAAGCATCCACCTCATGAGTAGAGAATCCTGCAGAGATTTCATTAGTAGTCCTTTCAGCCGAGACAACGACACTTGCTTATTGGATATGTGCACGTGCCTTAATGAACTCCTTAACATTCCCAGTGATCTGGAGTAAAGTGACTCTGAAGGCATCCACATCTAATCCAATATGATCGACAAACCGTTTACTCGTCATATGAGAGTCATAGTCATATTCCATTGTGAATCTTGAGTCAATGAATGCTTGGAGTTGTTTGAGAATCACCCCGTATGCAGCAGTACAACCGTTTTCAGAGAAATCTGCTTTGTCCATTTGTTGTTGCAGTTGATCCAGGTACAGGGTCATTGTGACGGTGAATGACTCAATGTCATATCCAAAGAGTGTCACGAATGCACGTCTGTATCCTCCAGAGTAGCCTGATTTTTCAAACAGTCTTTCAATATGGGTGTGATGTAGCTTGAAACATTCAGCACATCTATCTGGTATTAGTGGTAGCCCAGTTAAGTTCAGAACATCGTTTGATTGATTGCTTGCCATGTTGAGGTGGGTGAACGAGTCTTAGAACCTGGTTTTAATCAAAAATGCAATTAATGTAAGATCGCAACAAGTCAAGTTATAACCGCTCAACACGTAATAAGTCAAGTCGTAAGAGTTATCTCACAACGTCAAGTTACAGTTGAGTTAGTCATAACAACTTAAGTCGCAACAGCACGTAATTCACACGATTGATATTGAACCAAATTACTAACACAACACAACAATGTACTAAATAGACTAGCAACTCGCTAAAAGTACAACTGATCAACTCGCTGGTGTACCAACTCGCTAGACTACTCAAGTCGCTGAATCTGTCAACTCTCTGAAACTGATCAATTTGCTACACACCAGATCAACTCGCTAGTTTAATCAACTCGCTACAACAGACAACTCGCTGGAAAGGATCAAAACTCTGACCACACCAACTCGCTAATAAATATCAACACGCTAGAGTGTATATCAACACGCTGAGACTTATAAACCCGCTACCCTGATCAACTCGCTGGAATAATAGGACATAAATGTCACTGTCTAGCGTTTTGGCTTTATGTCCCAAAATGGCAAAACGCCAATCCTCTATTCACAACTCTCCACACAATTCAGCCAACCCTTTACAAAGAATAAACAACTCGCTAATATGAAATACTACACGAATTACTTCCAAATTTCACGAAAGTGATGTAGTTACTTAACCAAGAGTTACACACGATGCCTACAACACTTCTAGATATGAAAGTACAAGTAAACAATCAAGAACAACACCTAACGAAATCAAACTAGTGTGGAAGTCACCAAATCAATTCGAACCATCCAAAGACACAAAACCAAGCTATAAATTTGAGCATACCACAAATCCTAGGATAGAACCATGGCTCTTGATACCAATTGTAATATACTCTAATGTAAGAACATGAATGGTTTTGTGTTTATGATGATTTTATGTAAAGTTTCTAGTGAGAAGTTAGAGAGAGAAAGAGTTGGAACCTTGAGAGAAAACTAGTAATGTATTAGATTGTGAAAGAAGGTCCAACCCCTTCCAAGCTAGGGAAGGGGTATTTATAGTTACAATAAAACGCCCCCTGAAATGGGCTGTGGAGCGGGCTGACAGTGGGTAAAGACCCGACCCGACTCCACAAATACTAACTAATACTAAACTACGTTATAACTAATATGATAAATACTACGAGCTACAACATTCTAAACTATACTCGGGGTGACCGAGTCTTTATATGAATAAACTTATTCCTAACAATCCCTTTATAGAATTCTAGGGTTCATTGTTGTCTCCTCCTTTCTCTTAGCCGTTGCCACCCTCTCACCCACCTCCGGCCACCTATGAACACCACCACCGCCCACCATAACACCACACCGCCACGACCAACACTCACCTTGTGACTCCCTTTGTTTGTTTAACCACCACACGCGCCCAAAACACCCTTCCATCACTACGTACGCGCCACCACCACCACCACCAAATCGAGTAGATCCGGCTAGATCCAAGGAAGATAAGGTAAGACCACCGTGTGTACACCCTCATATGACACGATGGTGAGTCCAAAACTCGTTTTAACGAGTGTTTTGTTTTAATAACGTTTGGGTTAGGGTGATATAACGGGTTATACGAATTTAAACTTATAAAAATCTTGGTATCATCAATAGTTGGGTTTTGTTGTTGAGTCGAGGTGATGCCGTGAGCATAAATGTTAATGGCCGAAGCTTGCTGGTTGCATTTCGAGTAGTGTCGATTCGTGATAATTTATTGTTGGTTTTGAAAAGTTATGGTTGTGTTTGGATTTTATGGTTGTGTGATAAGATTTTTCTTTTGTTTTGTTTTTTTACAGGGATTTATGTTTAAGAAGACAAGAGTAATATAGTAATTTCAATTATTATTTATAATATAATACAACTGTTTGTTGATATCGGAACAATACTTGATAGTTTTGTTGGCTTAAATGTTAATAAAAAAGTAGATGTTTTATCTCGGTAAATTGAAGAAAGTACATTGTTATTTTATTGTGTTTAACCGACTAAAAAATCTAGTTGTCCGTGTGAGTATATTATAGTTACAAGTGTCGGTCATGTGAACCACAACTTTTGGGCGTGTGGTCTCCCCTCATTTGTTGGACCAAGACTCTCGTCACTTTACACCTGTCGTTTCTACCAATAAACATGCCAACTTGAGCACTAATGTTTAGTTTTACACTTACCCCCTTATATTATCACTAATTTCAACTTCATCCTCCATCGTTTCTTACATGTTCACAAATTTTATTATTAGTTTTACTCCAACTCCTTTTAACAAATGGCTTATAAAATTTATTAATTTAATCCTCTAATTTGAGCAAACATTGGTTCTTGTTTGCAAGACCTACAGTGTTCAAAGTCGATAGCATATCTTTATATCCATAAATATTTAGGTCGTATAACCTGTAAATTAATTTAAAAATGTTAAATATGCTTTAAATTCAAAAGCTTTAACCTTATTTGTTCTCACAACCACAAGTGTTTTGCTTCTTTTATATTTCTATGATCTTGCATTATTAGTTTTACCTGATTTATAAACAAGTCTCTAATATTTCTAAAACCAAACAACGCAGTTAAAAATTTTGTTCTTAAAAATTTCAAATATGACAAACTCTTACACTAATATCTTGAAGCATATTGCTCATTAAAAATAACATAAGGATAACTTTATCTTGATGTCACCACATATTACTTTCTAATATATATGCTCTGCGCTGGCAGGTAGGGGTGTTAATCAGGTCAGGTTTAGGTCAATTTAGGTCATGTTAAATTTGGGTTAAGGCTAAAAATAATATATCCGAACCTGACCCTATTTAAATTTGGGTTAGTCAGGCTCGGTCAATTCAGGTTTATTTCAATCCGAATATGAGTACAATATAATAAAATTGCTTGTTTGTAATAATTTAAATTGATAATTTATAAAAACTATATTAATAAAAGAAAACCCTTATTCAACTCAATACCCAACCCTATTTAGTATTTGGGTTACTCAAGTTGACCTTAATAACCTTAATCAGGTTCAGGATTTTTGATACCCCTCACTAGGGCTGAGCATCGGGTCAGAAACGACCCGAACCGAAAAAACGATAACCGAAACTCATGAAAAACCGGAACCGAAACCGAACTGATGGGCCATCGGTTCGGTTCGGTTCGGTTTGATTTTTGTCGGTTCGGTTCGGGTTTGTCGGTCCATGTGTATTTGGGCATGTTTTTGTCGGTTTTAGGCCGAACCGAACCGACCCGAAACCGAAATCACGTAAAACCTAAAACCGAAACCGAACCGACGGGCTGTCGGTCCGGTTCAGTTTTTTTTTGATTCGGTCGGTTTCGTCGATCTGGTTCGGTTTTGAACCTTCGATGCTCAGCCTTACCCCTCACGGCAGGCTGGGTATTTTTGTTGTTGTAGATAAACTCCCGGCCAGTATTTACAATTTATAAATCTTAAAGGGCAATAAACGTAAAAGAAAAGAAAAGCAGCCCTTCTTCTTTTACAACCTTGTAGCACCACCATTCATCTCATCCATCACTTTTGCCCAAACCCCAACAATCTCCATCTCTAAAACCCTAACCCTATCCCAGCCGCCATGGCTGCCATCATAACCCGCCTGAGAACCGCTGCACTCCGATCAGGCCCAATCAACCGGCGCTTGTACGGATCAGCGGCTCATCTGCAGTACGAATATGATGATAGTGAATACGAAAGTTCGTCAGAAATGGAAGATTCATTGGGATCAGTGTCGGGTAGAGGTGTACAGTGGGTTGTTATGGGTGATCATAGACAAGTGTTTGCTAATAAGCTTTCGAAGCTTTTGAATGTTCCGAGTATTTCTATGGGGACTTTGGTTCGTCAGGAACTAAACCCAAGATCTGATATTTATAAAAAGGTGATTTTTTTTAATGGGGTGTTTGGATTTTGCTTATTTTGTAAAAATTTGGAAGGGAAATTTATCTTCACAAAACACTTGAAAATATAGAAAACGCCTTTAGTTGATTGTTTATATTTTCTATTTTGAAGAATGGGACGGAGGTTGTGGGTTACAAAGGAAAACAATTAAAATTTATTTTGTAATTTTTCTTGTTAAGTTACAAAATAGGGTATTTTGTATTTTGCAAAATATTTTGTTGGAAAGTGCTAATTTGAACGCTATCTCTGACCTTGTTTTCACAAAACATTTTGTGTTTTCCCCAAACTAAACGCACCCTAAGCTATTGGAAAATTCTAATAGAATCCTTCTAAAAAAGGTTTAGATATGTTGGTTAAAAAGCAATCATCATTTCATCTAATGGGTGTTTGTTTAAGCTTATTTGTGGCTTACGAGCTTATTTCATTTTTATATTTCATAAGCCCAAAATTTCCGGCTTATTATATAAGCTTACTATGTCATAATAACCTTTTATAAGCCCATAAGTTTCAAATTAAGCTGGAAATTTTGGAAAACTTTTTTTTTTCCTTTGGCCTATGAGCTTATGTGATAACGGATTATGTTTGTAAGATTATTTTTTTCTAGCAAATTTTGGAACTTGTGGGTTAATATAAGCTTTTTGTATCGTAATAACCTTATGTGAGCGCATAAGTTCCAAAATAAGCCAAAAAAAAAATGAGCTTATGAAGCATATGCTCAAGCCCGTAAATAAGCTCAAAAAAAAAACACCTAAGTACTTTGAAATAAGCGATCCTAGACACCGTTGTAAAATTGGGGTCTATTTGTATGGATTTATTTATGTTAAAAATTTTGACTTTTGTATGTGTTTTGTTTGTGAAATTAGATTGCGAGTGCCGTGAATGAAGGAAAGTTAGTGCCGGAAGAAGTGATATTTGGTTTGTTATCGAAAAGGTTGGAGGAAGGTTTTTACAGGGGTGAAACTGGGTTTATTTTAAGTGGGATTCCGAGGACACCGCTGCAAGCTGTAAGTCTTCAGTATCTTTGTGCATATGTGTGTCCTTATTTTATTATCTGTCTGCTGTTCGCCTTTACTGTGTGGAAGTCATATGTGATTTTTGGATTTGGATAATTAGCTAGGAGATGAAGTTTACAATTAGTTAAATGTTTGGAAATTCCGATTATTTGAAGATTTCTGTGAAATTTGACTCTCTAATAAATGATTTAGGCAGAACAGATTTCATTGCAGCTACTTTTAAACTGGTTATCTGTGTAATTGATATATGGAACAGTTTTACTATATCAGTCACCACAGACTGATCTTGAGCGACTAGATAATCACTTTGTAATTGCAATGTCACAACCCCAAATTCTTTAAGTTAGTGTAGTTTGATTATAATGAAATGAAACATCATATATGAATGTTGGATCCTTCATGACAATTTTAGCTCTCAAGGATGATTTCGAATATTTATTTACATCGCCTAAATTGATTTTTTTTAATATCTATATTGTATCTGTGATATGCGGATTTTAATACTTGTTCATTTACAACAGGAGATTCTTGATCAAGTTGCCGACATAGATTTGGTCTTAAATTTCAAGTGCACGGAAGAATGTTTGCAGAAGCATCATGTAGCACGTTACCAAGATATTCTTACTCTGCGCAACTCCATGGTACATTTAATCTAAGCTAGAATGAATATTAATGTTACAGGTGAATTATGTTTATATATATTTTTTAAATCTCATCTGTAGAACAAACCTTTGGAGGACTACTACAAGAAACAAAAGAAGCTTCTCAACTTCAATGTAGCTGGTGCACCTGGAGAAACATGGCAAGGACTTTTGGCTACCCTTCATCTTCAACATATGAACACTCTCAGCTCATCACAGAAGTTGAGTGTATAATTGCTCTTTCAACCAGGCAAGACAATATACAAGTATTACGAGTGAGTGTAATATAGTTTTGTGGCTTTAATTAGCCTTGTGCTAATATACGCTGAGTTCCATTTTTCGAGAGAATAATATTCTTTTGTCCATTTAACTCGTACGCGAGTGTTATAGAAGTTTTGTATTGCGTAATGTAGTCTCAGACATCACCGATTGTCGTCGGTTTATCAATTTTGTGTCTTACATAATATCAAGTTGACCTTATCTTTATCGCGTGTATTCTGACTTTATTCTTTTGCAACCTTTAGCCACACTTGGTTCCCAACTAGACCCGGTCAAATGCATTTATGCAACGTACCTGTTGGAGTCGTATTCCTTAGTCCACTTGGCCATCTCTAACTTGTCTTACGGTGGTCGCAAAATTGGACCTTGACTCCGCTATAATGCAATGAAATGACAGGCCTACTTGCCTGGAAACTCACAAAATCAAAATGCACCAAAAGTCAGTTTGTTTTAAGATGTTCATTATGCTTAAAAATACATTCAAATCAATATAACATCTATATTTATGTAAACTTAAATCTTAACAGGTCGATTGACAATCAAGGTTTATTTGTATATTAACTTGTGTACCTTTTAACGTCAATTTAGTTTAGTATAAATGGTTAAGAAACTTTTGTTTTGCTTAGCGTTTCTCCTAAATTATGTTGCCAAATGCCAAGTCAAAATGGCTCATATGAGGCTACCGTGGACCAAAGCTTTCTTAAAAGCCAGTATGTACAAGCCAGGCTGCCAGGATAATATATGCTGCATAATCAATTTGACCCATTTTGATCTTGTGAGCTTATAGTGTAACACAAAACGTATTTAGTTGAAGGTTTATCTAAAGCTGTAAAAGCATTACAGGTATGGGGATCCAAACTTCCGAAGTATGTTTCTCTATTATTATGAAGATAACTTGGGCACGCGATAACAGAGAAATGTTTTCTTACCCTACAAAAAAGAATTTTAATGCAAAAGATCTGGAATATCAAAGCATGATACAGGCCATCGCCTCCATAAATGTATACAAGTTGAGTGAAGACTGGAATATATACTTATAAAAATTGATTAAAAGACGGATATAGCTCATGCATGAAGCTAAGGCTAGCCAAGGCTCAGGAGTTACCCGACCCAAGCACAAACCTTAAGGGTTTCGCGTGAGCTTGAGGCCTAGCATATCCAAGCTCACTTATGGTTAGCTCAATAATATCACCAGGTATTCAATGCAAACTGAAGTCGACTGTTTTACATCAAAATTATCCTAAGAGTCCCACCTCAAATAGTGCACGTACAATTACCAACTGGCATGTAACATACAAATGAATCATACACATCGAGACTTAACCCAAAGTTGCTCACTAGCTCTCACCAGATAACAAAATACAATCTGCCAACTTATATCATATGCTTTCAACTATTTACATGTCAGGGTTACTTTCATCCATCAGTTTTCATATATTTCAGAGTATCATAACCCCTGAGACTTGTGTATATCGCTATTCGTTATCCATCCATACCTCTTTAAGGAGTTTATACCGAATACTACCGTGGCTGCCTGTATCCTTGGATCTCCAGTTGGGCTTTGTTGGGGCAGGTGATCCACGAGGAGTGCCGATGATAGAAGTCAAGGGTGAACTTAACTCATCAAGTTCATCATCGCTCGTGTTTGACTTTTTGAGGATTGAGCCACTGCGTGTCAACTGATTTCGGCTTGCACTATCTCCAAATATGAATCTTATTGATGATGCAGAAGGTGGGTGATATACAACCGAAGCTGCTGCACAAGGGAGACTGGTGACACAATCTTCGCCCCCCTCAAATGAATCCTAGTAAAAGCAACAAAGTTGTAAGCTGTATAAAATTACTGGCAGTCTGGCACAACGGTTTTTTTTTTTTTTTTGGCTGGACATGCCAACTGCGTTGTTCATAAAAACCAATACATTGTATGCCTAAAAGATTATTCAGAATTATATTCTCTCAACGGCTTGGTTTTTCTCTATCTTTGCTAGAACATATCTACTCATATAATCTGTGAGAAGGGTTTTCTTCTTATACTACCCGAGTCTGAGACAAAGGCTGATTGTCATTGTAAAGATCTCAAAAAATTTAGGCAATTTTTATCCACTTGTAAGTAAAATTAAGTGCTGGTCAGCAATTTAATAATTTATATCACAACTTTTGGGAAGAAATATGATGCAATCTAATTATTAATCAGAGCATGTTCACATGGATAACATCGTTTTGATCCTGAGTTTTTCTGCTACTTTAAACATCATTCACATTTAAAAGAGAAACCAGTAAAAGAAAAAGTGTAGTACATTGCTTATATGAACTAACCTCTGAATCCAGGGATTTAAACACAGCCTCAGGAATGCGATCTGGGCAAAACTCATCTGGGACAAAAGTATCAAGCATCCTCCGTATTACTTGGGCACCAAAAGCAGGACATACCTATAAAAAAATTAAAATTTAGGATGGTGAATAAAGGATTAGCAGAGGTGTACAAGAAGTTCCAGTTTTAGGGACGGAAACCTCTTTTCTAACGGTGCTATCTAAGAGCATATCCTTGGGAAGCATCATGAGGTCACTCAACGCATTGAGGAGATGAAAAGATTTGAATGATACATCTGCTTTCCTGTCGTCATTTTCATCTTCAAGTGGATCATCATCAATACCAAATAGATCAGTGAGCCACCTCGACCAGTTTCCTATCTGTGTTTAGCCAAAAAAAATACATATTAGAGTTTCCATGGGAGTTTAGCATAATTTAAATAAGATTGCAAGCTCATATGTTGCGTGATTTTCAGTTCGACAAATTTACTGACAGCATTTTTCAGTTACCAAAAAAACTGAATGTTACTAACCGCATTTTTAAGTTGTGCACCAGCTCCAAAGCTTGCTTTCCCTGATGAGATAGGAAGGACTCTGGCATCACTGATTGGGTCAGATACAGGATCAGTTGGAACATCATCAGCAGATTCACGAAGAATAGCATTAAACATAGCCACATCTAATCTAGTCATGCACTGTTCCATTACCTGGTGATAAAGCCGATTAAAAAAATTTAGAAAGCATGGTCAAACAACTTGGTTTAACAAAGTAAGAGATTGCAAGAAAGTGAAGTTACCAATCTAGAAAGAACAGGCAAGCAGCCACAATCATGACCTCCCGCTCGAACAGGACAAATTCTTTCACAAGCATCCATGAAAGCAGTCGTCCAAAGCTCCGTGGAGAAGTTTGCTTGCTCTTGATCACGTTGAACTAAGGTTTTTTTAGAGGCCTTACTAGATCCTGAATCTACAACTCTAATTATAGCCTTTGCAGCGGCTGATTGCATATATGGAGTAAGAGTCTGCATAATTTTGAAAATTCAGAATCAAGGTAAATACATGTAGAGCATTATGTATCGTCTCTGGAGACAGTTAACTGACCCACTTACCTAAAATATGATATGGGTTATTTTTTATTAGATCCAAGTCTCTTATTGTGCAACCATATGTTTACAACCTCCCAAATCATTAAGCACTTTATATAATTATGATACTACTACACTATTTATTCTTTTTTATTTCATACATGAATTATTTATACATTGAAGGACGAAAAAATGTTAGTGAACCCAATAGGTTTTACCATTGCCGCACCACCAGTTTTATTCCTCTAGTCCTTACTAAATAAAATAAGGAATTTAATCACAAACCTGCCACCACACTGACTCGATAATTCGGGAGAAGATCCAAGATTCTACTTTTTCCAGGGCCGAGATTAAGTTACTAGGGTTGTCCCATTCATTAGGAATTCCACTTCTACTCTCTTTTATAGACGACCCTTTCTTCCATTTGAGCGAAGAGTTTATGTCATTATTTCCCTTCATGACATTCTTTTTGCTAAATTTTCCAGAAGAAAGTGCCAAATGCTCCAGCTCGAAACTATTGTATATAATTGCTCTCAATACAACACAATTTGACATCCAGAAGGTCAACCTACGTTACAAAAGAGACAGCATTAAGTTACAATATTTTCAACAATATTTAAGGAATTCATTTGGTTCACAATAAAAAACCTTGGAACGTCATTGCCGCAAGCTTTTGCAACCAAAATCAATCCTGAAACAATACTTCTTGCTGAACTTGCTATCCTAGATTGAGACTTTTCTTTGCACGAATGCAGGTAGAGCCTAGAAAGACGCCTAGCTGGCGCATGAACTTTATTAACCGAACTCCCATGCTCTGCAACTATTGAGTAAAGACCAACTTCAATAGCAGCAGCTTCTCTAAGCTCACCTTCAAGACTTTGTACTTTCTGCTCCAGTTGTTGTACTTTACTAGACCTTATAGATCCGTTGTTATAGCTCGATTCCAATGGGGAATTGGCTGACTTCACCTTTCTAAATCTATCACCAGTCAAAATGTTAGACTCGGTAGTTTTCAGGATTCGACTTTCCTGTTCATTTAGACTTTCATCTGTATTTGATACTGGCATATAAGATTGTTGATCACCAGCGTCGTTGACCTGGTATCTTATGTCGTCTTTTGCTTCAGCCACTGGAACAACAACGGTTTTATCTTGAACCAAGAACTCTTTCTGAGGGTTTAAACTACCATTTGAACGTGAAGTCAAAGACATGGCAGCCATAGAAGACTGCGAAGAAACATCATCATCAGTAACAGAAGCACTTTCGGTTTCTTCAATATTTTCTTCATTCATTGAGTCAGATCTGACACGATTACTCTTATCAACTGCTTCAATCTTCAAAAATAACATCGGCTGAATGGTATTACTAAAAACCCTCTTGCAATTCACTGGTACACTAACTTCCAAACCATCTTTTACAATACCATATTCTGCAAAATCCACAATAGCAGTGGCCAACAACTGGCCTTTTACAGTTTTATCCCTTCGTGGTTCATACATATTAAACTCTATACAATTCTTTAAGAAAGTGTCACTGTCACCGGCCTTGATCGATACATCTCTCAGCAAAGTCACGCGGAGCTTAAAAGATTCATTAAATTCAATTTTACCATCACCAACACCAGAATCAGAAACAAGTAAAGGGGCAACTGCTTTAGTACTTCCCGAACTCTTGCCACCGTGTTCCCATTGAAGTAAGACAGAACGAAGTGATCTCAAAGATTGAGATGGAGGCCATGGCTTAATATCTATTATATTGATTACATAATCAAGTTGCACAGTCGGGCTTCTTCTATTTTTAGTCTTCACCCCTTGCACCATTTTTGTGTATTGTTCTTGCTATGAAATCAAGATACTCTTTAACCTATCACATATAAGTCAAGAAAATGAGTTAACAAACAAACAAACACAAAAAATACAATCTGCGCTAATGGAAATGATTATATGCTAAATGCCTAGTTCATAACATTATCCGGGAAGAAATGATGCTGAAAATCATATTTAGGGGATGTTTGGATGTGCATTTCAATATTGATCATGTGATTATTCCAACAACAAGTTGCAAATTACCCTTAATTTATCAGTTTCTTAATGAGAAGAAATACAACTTTCAAAACACTCAACAACATTAATAAGTGATTATATTATAATAACATATGCAGCATATATAAGCACATCCAAACAAACCCTTAAAACCCTTTTTCTTGCATAGATGAAGGGTTTAAGCAATTAAATTACACAAATTATAACTAAAAACCAAAGTGCATGATTCACTAAAACAATCCTAACAATAACAACACCTTTAACTAGGTAAAATGATTAATCAAATATGCCTAACCACCATAAAACCATAAAAAAACTATTGATAACTAAGAGTGAAAACAGAAAATGAAGAAAATTGCAAAGGGTTATCAAGAACTTGCATGAAATAAAGAAGTAGTACCTAAAAATGGGTAAACTGTGAACACAGAGTAAATGTGGTTTAAACTTTAAAGTGGCGATGCTACTTTTTTGTGTGTGAGAGAAAGTGTGTAAGCAGTAAGAAACATGGGAATTAAAAAGACAGAAGAAGACTATCTAACTAATGATTTTTTAAGAATTCAACTCAAAGCAATCTTTTCACTTTCTGTCCTTCAACTTCTTCTTTTGGCAAAAACAACTACACTTCAATATAGCACAACAACAACAACAACAATACCCAATCCCGCGGAAGCGAGGTATGGGGGAGGTAGAATGTAGGCAGATCCTACCCCTACCCCAGCAAAACTGGGAGTAGAGAGACTGCTTCCAGGAGACCTCCGGCAGGTGCAAAAGTGCGAGTGATAGAAAAAGAGAGACCTGCAAACAAAGCAAAAACGCATGAGCCAACAAACAAGGAATAAAAAGAAGACAAAGCAAAGCAGCACACCACACAAACGACAAGAGGCACAAAAAATAATACTAATAAAAAATAATAATAATAGTAATAATAATAATAATAAATAAATAAATAAAAAAGGCAAAGGACAAGCAAGCGGGTAAAAAGGCCTACAACTAAGGGAAAACGAAGGCAAGGAAAAGTAATGTATCTTATCGTATACACATCAAATTTAATGATGCATAAGTCATGTCTATAATAAAATGGATGCAATCAAACAAATTTCAAGTCAAAATGAAGAAAAAGAAAACTATTCAAGGAAAAGTAATGTTACTAATTTGTTTTGAAACTATTTAAATCGACGCTATTGAGTATGGCTGTAAACGAACCGGACGAATACGAACAGAGCCTTGTTCATGTTAGTTCGTTCAATTTTAACCAGACAAATAAACGAACACGAATGTTTAAATGGACACATTTTGTTGTTCATATTCGTTTATTAAGAAAATAAGTTGTTCGTGTTCGTTCATTGACACACTAAACAAACACTAACAAACATAAACGATCAAACATAAATGAAAATAGACAAACAAATATACACTTATTAAATTATGCACAATATATTGTTTTATAAGTATTGTTTGTTTAAACAAACTATTTTTTTAAATATATAATAAGAATATATGATATACGAACATAAATAAATTTATGATTATAAACAAACGTTAACGAACGCATAATCGGACGTTCACGAACATAAATGAACGGACGCTACTTTTATTCATGTTTGTTCATTTAACTAATTTAACTAAACGAACGTAAAATATTGTTCATGTCCATTTATTTAATAAACAAATATAAACAAACTTTTTACCGAACGGTTAATGAAATGTCCATTGAACGTTAAGTTCGTTTACAGCCCCACTATCGAGACTTTCATTTCAACTTTTTACAAAATAGACCTATATAATAGAGTATAAATATACGCACTTATATATAGTAAGATTAAACAACAAACATTTAATAAATATTCCCTCTCAAAATTGAGCTAAAAGTGTAAACTTTCTATCATTTTTTATTTTTATTTTTACTTTATTTTTTATATACTTAAAAACTTGAAAACTAGCCATAAGATAAAAGTTGATCAAATTCATTTTAAAACTTGATCAAATTCATTTTAAAAACTAAAAGATATTATGAACAAATTTTTTTTGAACCAAATGCATTTAAAAATAAAAACCAAATTTTTTTACAAAACATGACCGCAAAATCTTTAGGGGTGCTTGGTAAGGGGGTTAAGGGGGGTGGGGAATAGGTAAAGAATTCAAAAGGGCCACCTCACTCAAATTAGGTGATTGGTTAAGGGTGTGCAAATGTATTGATTACCCCGTAGTGGGTAATCAACATTATAGAGTAAATTGAGGGGTAAGGTATTGATTACCCACCTCACTCAATTCTTTGCATTTCGTTTCCTTTTACCTTTACCTTTACATTTCTCCACTTTGAACCAAGCGGACCCTTAGTTACAATCACCCAATGGAGCTTTTGAAATGAAGATGGATGGACAGGCACTTTAGAAACCTTCCCATGTTACGTTAAAGAGAGTGTAATAAAGCATTTAAAACTTGTCTTAAAAACCATAAATTACTTTCTAACTTTGTACAACCAATCTTTAAAAAAGGTTAAGGCATTGATGTGAGTATATGACAAAATTAAAAGGGGGTATTATGTATGCACATGAAACATAAAAGGGTTGTTGAAAGATTTTATTGTTGTATTGAGTAAGGTGTACTCGAGTTAGGAGGAAGGTGTACCACACGCTCTAACAACTCCTAACAATTGTCGGTGTAGTGGGGTTTTGGTGATGGTAGGCGCGTGGGGGTTAAAATGCACGCGATGACCGACAGATTTGCTGTTTCCAACTCAATAATTCGTTCCCGCTCGTTGGTTTTTTTAAGATTGGATAGTTTTTAGATTTTGCGATTCCTAAGAAAATGAATTGTTTGTTTATATGTGTCAAAATTCTTTGTTAAATTCAACTGTTAAATCAAAGAAAAGAAACACACACATACTCGCACAAAAGCCTACAACCTGGAAAGAAAATGACATGGCTAATAATTGGAGGTGGAAGACTTGGACAAATTTACCTGCCAAAAGTTATTTATAGATTCAACTTTTATAATAAAACCCATCAAGCAATTTTAGCTATTTATTTTTTTTATCAAAATAAAAAAATAAACTTTCACTTTTTTTTTAAAACTTAAATATTTCGCAAACTGTAAATCGTCAAGCTACAAAAAAAAAAAAATACCATCGCGACGAGAATTAAATTATCTTTCTATAGACATGCATTGTTATATACTTTCGACGAACTTTTTTTTCGATGATTTTTTTTTTCACCCAGAAAAATCATATATGATTCGATTTTAACAAATCATATATAATTTTTACAAATCATATAGAATCATATATGATTCGTAAGAATCGAATCATATATGATTTTTTACGAATCATATATGATTTTTACGAATCATATATGATTCTTTCTGTGCGAAAATTAAAAAAAAAAGTTCGTCGAAAGTATATAACAATGCATATCTATAGAAAGATCATTTAATTCTCGTCGCGATGGTATTTTTTTTTTAAGCCTTGAAGATTTACCGTTTGTAAGATATGTTGTTTTGAAAAAAAAAATGAAAAATATAAATGGATGGTTATGATTGGTTGATAGGTTTTATGGCATGTATGGTTCTTCATAGATCTCATCTCGTTTATCTATACATCAGTTGACTTGAATACTTGATATAAGCTGTTTTGTTAATTGTGACAAGTAAAATTCATTTTAAGTCCCTTTTCCCTCTAAGATCATTATATTGATGGTATCAACTGTGTAGCAAATTAATCGGTCAAAATATTTAGAAATGAACTAAAGTTTTGTCTTGTAAAAATGACCATTCTGTTAATGGTACAATCACATGACATCTAAACAGGCGTATACAAAAAAAAAAAAAAAAAAAAAAAAAAAAAACCATTTAAATCTGCACTCTGATCGGCTAGAAAGCATTTCTTAGGCTAGGCACAACAATAAGGGTCAATCCTCCTTATTTTCTCTGCTACGTCAGCTTTCTCTCTCCAGTGACCTGCAGGCGATTCAGTGCCACAATAAGGGCGACCAAGTTCAATTTTTTTTAATCAGTTTTAACACAAACTAAAAATTTCATTCATAAATTAAAACGTTACATATTAATTCAATTAAAATAAAAACATTACAACATTTCCAACTACGCTATCCTCCCACGAATCACACCAAGCCATGCACAACGCGACTTCTTCTTGTTTTGACCAATTCGAGCTGTCTTTGTCAACTTCTTTCTCAACCGCCTTCTTCTTAGCCTTTGTAGCACGCTTCTTTGGTTTGACCGGTGACATCTCTTCACAAATAGTGTTGTCGTCGTCAACACCAACAAGATCATCATTTGGAACCGAATCGTGATACGATCCGTGACCCGAACCTTGATAACCCAGTGACATTTGTTGACTCGAATAACCCGAACCGGTTCCAACAAAAAAAGCCGGATTGTTTTCTAATTGTTCCATAAAATCAACCGCATCAATATTGATATGGTTAACCGGAGAATAATTTTGATAATTAGAGTATGAAGACATTGATGAGTCCATTGTTGGATGATAGCCCGATTCGGGGGAGCCATACATAGATTGTTGGCTTCGACGAGAGTGGCTTTGTTGTGGTTGGTGGAAGTATTGTTGTGGTTGTTGGATGTTTTGTTGTTGTTGTTGGATGTTTTGATACGATGGAATGAACGGACGATTTAAATTACGATTCATAGCAAATGGATTGAATGTTGTTGTTGTGGAGGTCGTTGAGATTCGTAATCAAGAGAACGAGATCGGAAATTGATGCTTGGTGACACACCGGTTAACCGGAAAGTCGAATCCGGTGATACTTGCTGGATGTTTTGTGGTACTCGGGATTTTCGGCCTTTTTGTTGTGGTGTTTTCTTAGATATTTTTAATAGAGATAGTGTGAATTGAAGTGTTGTTATGTTGGATATTTATAAGTTTTTTTTTTTTTTTTTTTTTTGCCGAACGTTACGTTTCCAAACGATCAAAAAAATTTAATTTTGTTGGTTTCTAGTTCAAACGGCTACAACTATTTAATTCTTGTTCAAACGGATCAAAATACCAAGTTTTTATGGTTTGAAAATCGGTCGAGAGGCCGACCGTTTTCGTCCCTTCATTTCCTCCAAATCGGTCGCGACCGAATTGTTACAACAAGGCCGACCGAGTGCCCTTTGCTCGACCGACTCGGTCTTGTTGCTTATTGTGGCTAGCCTTAGAAACTATGCGTTCATCTTTTAGGTTATATAATAGTATATGTTAATCAACATAAAAGTGAAAGTGGCCAAGAGTAAACCATTACGATGGGTTTAAAAGTGGTCAAAGATATTCATGGTTTAGTGGCGGACTTAAGAGTAAATATTATGAGGTTCATTTTATAAAAACTTTAAACATATTTTTTAGTTGTAACATAATTACATAAAAATTGCTCATTTCGCAAAGAGTCGGCATGGTCTTACACTACGTAAAAATTGGTCACAGAATCCCTTCGGTCTACCCCTAATAGGATTGATATACCAACCTAAATGAGACCATTTCACATGCTCAAACTAATTAGAACCGTGCTACAAACACCAAATCGTAAAATCGCCCACATATCGCAAAACAAAGCCATCAAACATTCATTCGTCCGAAAGTGAGATCTATATAATGCATTGTTTACTTAAATGATCAATAAATTAATATTTTCATATAGAGTTAAACTTAACTATTAAGAATCGTATTACTTATGTTTTGTCAATTAGGCATATAAATGACCAAAGAAGTAACTTGGTAAAACGGTGACGTAGACATCTTGAACTATTTTCTACAAAATGCACCTATCGTCATTTAGACACCTCACCAAATCGATGTTAAAGTAGCACCCGATCCACATACTTTGCTTCCACTAACTTTGAGACGGTTTTGATTTGTAGAATTTTTATATGTCTCCTTACCAATCATCTTTTTGTTTTACTGTTAGGTTTTTAAAATAAAACTTGTGAATTTTAGTTATTTTGTTATTTTAAGTCATCTGGCTTAATATACCCCCCTCGTTTAATGGACAGAAGGACTAGGCAATTAACTTCAGGCCATCCCCCCCGTTTCATGACATTGCCACCCGTCCACGGCCTTTCGTATTAGTATTAAAGTGATCTTTAACATGTTATAAATGGTAATGCATATTTTGGTTGTTTGGTAATAATCAGTCGTGTTATATGCGTACTACAGGTACATTGGAGAGTGATATGCATTTGTTTGTAAGGGTGTGTCTAACTTGTTTTCTAGAGGCACAAGTTAAGCATATTAAAAGGACATCGGGACTCACAGAAAATGATACAGAGATCCCCATTAACTATATTTTTTTGTGTATTCTTGTGTCTTTTCCTGTGGATTCTGATGTCTTTTTAGTATGCTTTAAGTAGGGGTGAGCACCAGTCTAGGACCGGACCGGATTGTACCGGACCGAAGACAGGACCGAACGTGGTCAGTCCGGTCCGGTCTCGGTCGGTCCGGTCCAACAAGGCTAAATAATCGGTTTGTAGTCCGGACCGGACCGGACCGAAGACCGAATTAGCTAAAAAGCCAAAACTGAGGACCGGATCGAATGTGGTCGGTCCGGTCAGGTCTCGGTCTGTCCGGTCCACTCGGATCATTTGCTCAGTCTTATACTTAAGTTATGCATTTATGGCAAAATTAGAAAAATCCTTCTTTGTAAATACATGATACATAGAGAGCATGTTTGCTTAGTATAATTGGATCCTTATATTCTTGATTTTCCAATAGTTTCTTTGCAAACATCAATAGACTATGCCAGCAAAAAAGAAAAAGAAAAACCTTGAATTCAATGGAACTTGTGACCTAGTGAAAAACAGTTCACAAGAACTTTTGAGCCACGTTATCTGAGAAAAGTTGATTTATACAACATTTTGTATTTCATGCATACAATTTTTTATTTTATTATATTTATTTTATTTTATTTTTTTTAGAGAAAACATGTTTCCATACAAACATGTATCACCTCCCAATTGATAACCATGATGATTAGGAATTTGGTGAAATAGAAGGCATACTAATTTCGGAATAGGAAAATGATACATCTTTCTATTTAATATGTCTACATATCTTTCTACTTGATGATCATAACAAGTGGATTGATCAATGGCTTAAATTAAGAAAAAGAATTAATGCATTACACATGTTGTAAGTTAGTTTGAGTACGAGGATAAGTAGAAATATAATGTAGTAGGATATACCATTGTTCTTCGAAATAAGGTTTATTCAATTAGAGTTAGAGCCAATATATATTTCCCATTTTCGCGTTAAAGTCCTTGTACCTTTTTTTATGGTTCGGTTCAATCCCTAAATTACTTGTGTAGATTTCTCACAACCAACCAAGCCGAGCTAGCAAAACATATGTTGTTCATCTTAAAGCTCTTTTAGTACTGCCACGCCCTTACGTAAAATACTAGGTTAAATTCCATTTGCTAAAAGCCTTCATCATTATTAACATGAACTATATATCTTTCTAGATTTGCTACTTGATTCATCCAATTTTGTAGCTATCGTCACTTTTAGTTAGCGATCAGGCCCTTTGGGTTGCATTGGATGCTAAGTACATATTTGTCTCACATTGGTTATGATATAAAATGCCAGCCAATTTAGTACTTAGTACTTGACTGTTATGACATTTTTCAACAAGGGTGTAAAATTTTCGGTTAACCATGATCTAATTTGGGCTTCACGGCTTCACACACTGTTTTGAAGGTTTTGATTTTGGAAGTAGTGACTTAAAGGTAAAACTGCTAAAATCATCGTTTTAAATCCTTTAATTTTTAAGGCCCCCAAATTTCTAAAGTACCATTATGTATAAAGTCATCACATGTATTTTTTAGCATCACCTTTAGAGCCCCGGAAATTTTTAAACCCCTAATTTACTAGTATATCAGATATGGTTTAGCATTTGAGGCCACATCAATTTTAATCTTTAATCTTTAAGCCCAAAGACTAACTAAACACTATGGCCAATATATATATATATATATATATATATATATATATATATATATATATATATATATATATATATATATATATATATATATATATATATATATATATATATATATTTCCCTTCTTTAAAAAAAAAAGAAAAAAAAGAAAAGGTGACCGTAAAAGAATGAATCAAGCTCATTTTAGTACTTTTTAGATCCTTGAATTACTAAAATGCTCATTTTAGTACTTTTTAGATCCTTTGAATTACTAAAATAACTTATACAATTTAAGATTTGAAACCACATTTGCTTTTATGTTTATTCTTTAGACATACAAGCTATCATATTCTAAGGCCATCATTTTAGTTTTATCAAAAATGACCAACATTGTCTTTTTGGGTAATGAGAAAAAAATGGATTAAACTCATTTTAGTTATCCAATTCTTAAAGACTAATAGATAGGATTGTAAATGAACTAAAAGTTCGACGATCTCTTGTGAACCATTATAACGATGATTATTTTATATGTTCTGTGTCATGTATTTTTTGTTTAGTATGTTAATAAATGAATGCGAAGAAACTGTTTAAATATTCATGTAGGGTTTGTTTGAACGAACACATACAAGCCACTCGTTTCCTTTCATTTTGTCGTCTTAGCCCGATTTCTAGTTCATCAAAACAACGACGTTTGGTTCTTAATTTACTAAGCATTCATGGTTTTCTTGTTAGACGTTATATTATTCCAATCACTTCACTAATAATAAAAGGTAAATTATTTAGAGACTTAATCATGTGACTACTTTTGTGGCTAAATGGATGTGTCAATTGTTTAGCCGGTTGTGAAATAGTGGGTCCATGTCCTGTCACCAATAGAATGTTGCCATGTAGGTTTAAGCATATAATTAGCCATACCAATTAGGCATGTCAATCAATGATCATAATAAAAAAGGCCCCGTTTTTTAACTTTGCTTTAGGCCTCGATAAGGCTTGAGCCGGCACTGTTTGGAATTTATAGTTTACGTTTTTACGTAGCCATAGTGACAACGAAAGAAATTGAGGTGATAATTATGATAGCAACTCAGTCTCTATTACTCTAAAAATGAATGAGGATTGATTTTGTGGTATGGACAAAGACTAACAACCAACTTTATAGCAATCAACAATATGACGCACTTTCTGATTTCTGGTCAAGATCAGCTGTGGTCTGCACTTGAGCTGCATATTGCAAGTTCCATAGCACATCCTCAAATGATGGCCGCTTTTCTGGGTCTGGTGATATGCATTTGTTTGTGATTGAGATCACAATCGTTAAAGACTCCTGAGAGCATGTCGTCAAGACCACGGGATCCACAATTCTTTGTCTCCCATCTTGGCTTCCAAAGGATTTCTATGCACATTTCAGAAAATTTCACACGTTAGAATAAACCAACAACCTCAAGATATGGTCATTAATCGTTATCACTACCATACCATTTCGGTCAGCAAAAATGCTTCGCCTTTGCCACTGACTATTGGCCCCACAAGCGATTCGAGCAATATGAATCCAAAATCATAAACATCGTCTGCCAACTTCTTTAAATGCCTGCAGCAACATTTTCACACTAAGCCTAAGTTTTATTCTAACAGGATAATAATGTTACATATTATAAGTATAAAATAGTGATGCTAAAAACTAGCCTAAAATAAAACAATAGGTTCACTTTGTAATTTAGTGTTCTTTTATATAAGAAAGTGCTATGATAGATCTTTAGAAAGGAGTTAATTACCATGATTTAGGTCCATCTCCCTTTGCCTGCATCACAAAACAGTGAATGTAAAGCACACTAATTGTATATCAAATTTTACTTCAAGATTGTGAGAGACGATACCTCAAGTTGTTCTAGTTCTCCTGTAATGACGGACATTCCATAGTCGCTTAGCTTTGCAATGCGATAATCGTCAAGCAATATGTTATTTGTCTTTAAACGGTTGCTGGAAGAAGCAGGAATTACTCCTGTATGCAAAAAATGTACAGCTTTTGCGACTCCTATTAGAACTGCTAATCGGTCTGACCATTTAAGTACTCTTTCCGGGCCATTCTCTGTGCATTCCATTGTAGTTAAGTTAGATAGACTAATATACCCAAGGATGCCAGTTTTGCAAAGCTATAAATAGGCTATCTATTTGTATAGTAAGGTCAAAAAGATCATCCAACTTCTTTATTGGTATAGATTGCACTAAATCCAGCCAAGATAGCCTAAGATGCCTAAAATACTCGATTGATGATCAAAACACAAAAAAAGGTGAAGTTTTGGCGGTTCTAGCGCAAAATATAACTTGGAATTATAGAAGGGCTTTGGGGGGTAGTGATGGTCAATTTAAGTTTTCAATTAAGTACGATTAATTAAGCTTGGAAAAAAACACCCCTTGGCTTCGAATTATTTTCCATAAAACAGTTCCAAATTAATCAAGTAATACGAAACAAGTGCAGGAACAACCTGAGAGAAAAGCTCGAAAATTTCCATTAGATATGTACTCGTATACCAGGAAGATTCTGCTGGAAGTAGAATCTTCTACCCCGCCATCGTAAATGCAATAGCCCAAAAAGCTAACAAGATGTGGGTGTCGAAGCTTTGAAAGCAAATCCAATCGAACTTTCAGGTTCCGAGTTGAGTGTTTTTTGAACAATGAGAGTGATCGTATAGCAACGTAGCCTCCATTTTCTAATCTTCCCTTGTAAAGCTGCAAATAAGTAAACTCATGATCTTTAGTTATGGTCAAAATTAGTAAGTGAGATGTTGTAATGACTCCAAAAAAAACTGATTATTGAGATAAATATAGAACTACTAAACTATTCATAATTTGGAAAACTCACCGTCTAGACCCCTCTTAACGACAACCTTTTTGCAGTTTTAGTTTAATGCTTTAATTGTTACTAAAACTTATAAGCAGAAAGAAATTTGTTTAATGTTTTATGAAGTTACTTTTTCTAACAGAATGAAAAAGTAAATCTACTTCTATGAAGTAAAAAATTTAGCTAGTTTGACCTCAAAATTCTAACTTAACCGCATTCTGGAAATGTAACTAACATTAAGAAAGATTAAAGGTACCTTCCCGATAGATCCTTCACCCAAAAATGCTGACTGATCAAAGTTGTCTGTGGCTTGTGCTAAATCTTCGATGGAAAACACACGACATGATGGAGCAACCTGTGTTTCTAATTCTGATGATTCAGATACAATCCCTGAAATAGAAACAGAAATAGTTAACCAGCTTTCTAATTGTAAAAAATGTAACCAGCTTTAGTTAAATTTCTGTTTTGTGTAACCAACCTTCTTTTCACCCACAAAACCCCTCAAACTTTCTAAATATCTTGACTAAGGATAAATTTTTAATTTGATTAACGAGTTACGGGATAACAAGAATGCATCAAATAAAAGTCAACATTTTTATAAGTAAAGACACGTCATCTGCTACTAACATAAATTTGAAATTGTGAATGCTTGAGGACTGTTATGGGTCAAAACAATGTTGGTAATCAATTGTACTCCATGCAAGAGTTACTTACCAATTTATGTAATTAACCAAAAATAAAATGTTGATTTAAGTGTGACTTACTGGCATTAGTAATAACTTCTGGAGAGATCCCTGTTGGTTCATGATCCTTGGTAACTTTTGGCACAGTGTGCTGTAGTGTGACTGTCTCTCTTGAATGATGTCTTTTACGAAAGATTAGTAGCACAATGACAAATGAAACCACACAGACTGCCGAAACAATGAAAACAATTAGAACCCACAAAGATTTACCCCCAAAAAATGGTTTATTTGTCGTGCTTCTGTCTTTACAATCAGATTGTTGATGGCTTCCATTACCAACAAACAAGCAATTCCCAGTGAACTTCACAACTCGTTTATTACTAGAAATCGAGTCCAAACAAGAAGGAAGCCTACCTGTAAACCTGTTATTAGAAATATCAACAAAACCAAGTTTGTCTCCACATTTGATGGAATCAGAAAGAGGCCCCCTTAGCATATTGGATGCTAGAGCTAGGTAAGTAACGTTTGGCAAAACAAACAAACCAGGTGGAGCCGATCCGACCAAAGAGTTCGATGACAAGTCGAGGTGATGAAGTTGATCAAGTTTCCCAAAATCTTGAGGAATGTTACCCGAGAACGAGTTATTGCTCAAAAGAAGTGTGATCACTCCTTGAGGCAACAATGGAAGTTCACCATATAGATGATTATCCCTCAAATCTAGTAAATGCAGATTAGATAAACTACTCAAATCAGGTAACTTACCATAAAGTTGATTGTTTGACAAACTCAAATCAGTAAGTGTTGTGACTTTGCAAATTGAAGAAGGAAAACGACCCTTTAAGTTGTTATTCTTTAAGCTCAACACGGTAAGATTTGATAATGAATCAAACCAATCAGGGATGGACTCATTGAAAAAGTTACCATCTAATGTTAAAGTTTGTAGCTTTTCTAATCTTGCAATCCCATTTGGAACAGAACCAAACATATAATTTGAGCTCAAATCCAATAACTCAAGTGAACTGAGTCTATGGATTTTATCAGGTAGTTGACCCCATATTCCTAAAGATACTAAACTAAGAACCTTCAATGTAGTCAATCTTGCTAATGTAACAACTAATGAATCAACAGAAAACGCGTTGGACAATGTTTCATTTGGAATTGTTAAACCATTAAACAAACTGACCTTTGGAAACTTATCTCCCATAATATTTAGCTCAGTGAGAGCATTGTCTTCACATTTGATGCTAACATGAAGACTTGAAGGATAATCACAGAAATCACCATTGTAAGTTTCCCAATTGCTTAAATGAGTTGGATATTCTAAATGCTTTCTTATTTGTAAAAGAATTAGCGACTCGGTTGTTTGTAATTCATGAGTGTGTGAGATCATGAAAACCAACGAAACAAAGAGTATGTGAAACAAGTAGTACTCCATTTCTTGAAGGAATTCAAGAATCTTGAAAATTGATGAATATTAGCAAAAGATATGGTACAAACATATAAGCTCCATCACATGGGAAATTTGAACTTAAAATGAGCTCAAATAAAGCTGTAAAGAATTAAAGAAATGAAAAAGATTGCTGAATGGTAGCTAGTAGTGATGGTCCTTGTAAAGTAATTAATAGAATGTGTGTATGTGCAGTAGTAGCGAGTAAAAGGAAAGGGAGACATGGGTCTTGGATATAAAAGCAGTAAAGTGAAAGGGATGAGTAATGAAGGTAGTTGAAAACATGGAAGAAGAGAGTGCAAAAGCATTTAGTGCAAGCCTGCAGCATGGAACAACAGAAATAACAAGAATGTCATTATGTTGTTGGTTTTGTTTCAAGACAAAATGTGATAAACAGATGTAAATATTTGTCTCACTCGGACATGACATGTTTCGTTGGAAACTAATGAGGATGTTGTCCATAATCCGTTACAATTGACAAACAGTCGTTATTACAGAGATGATTTATTCACTTTGCATATGTGATGAGAGAATACTTGAAAATGTGGAGGGTCACATAAACTCGACGTGTCTTATAACATAAGTTTAACCCGTTTGAATGATGTTTACCGTAACTCTTTAACGGTGATCTCTGTACAGCTTCTCAGGTGTTTGATATTTGCTCACTATTTCAAAAACTACTTGGCCAGTTGTTATATTCTCTTGCAGCAAATCATGTATTCAACATTTTTGTTTAAGATGGCAGGCATATATTATATTATAATGTAATTCATTTTCCTTTAAAAAATATGTTTTTGGAGACTATCACAAAGCTTAATTAAAATCAAACTGAATCAGATGTAATAAACAAATTATAATAAGTGTGGTCAAAGCATAAGGCTCCCTCTTCTCTTTAATTCTGAAGGACTGAATTACCATTAAATATGAAGGTGGCCCATAGACAACAACCCCAATAATTTATACGTGATTATGGACTTTTTAAGTGTTCATGTCTTCATGTCCCTCAGACTCACTCAGTTTTAATGCATACTTGCATAGTTTCAAATAACTGTTTCACTATTTAATGAGCACTTAAATAATATTTCAGCATAATACGGAGTACAATATAAAGGAGCTTCTGAATGCTTTTTATGATAGATAGTTAAATTACTGTTACATGTGAGTAAAAGTATTAGAGTGGACAAACATATGATTCAACAAAAATTAGGACCTTGATTGTAATTTCTAGTGAAAAGCTTTTACTAGTCGTATAATTCATATTCAAATAATCAAGTACAGTACAAAAAGGGAAAGCGAAAGAATGTTTGGATGCTTCTAAACGGACAAAGTTTGGGTTTTGTTGGTTTCAAGAACACAAACTTCTATGAAAGGCAACATCTTGTCTTTATCTTTCCATAATTTTATCCTCTTGGGCCCTTTCTGTTCGAAACAAAATAATTATGAAACCATATACTTGATATGACGACAATGTTAGATATTTTGATGTTTAAAAATAAATAAAAATTTATATATATATATATATATATATAGTGTAAGGTTATTTTCAGAACCAAATAAAATGCGAGAACTGCGAGAACCGATTTTAGCCTTTGGATTATATCATCAATGGTTGAGATTGCACATGGCATTTTTGTAAATAAATATGTTAATTTTCCTGCTTTGATTTGAAAGTTGAGGGCAAATTTGGCATTTTAACATTCAAGTATTTTGGTAAATGATATCACTTCCATCATTTGAGCACAATTCTCGGGGAAGTTAGAATCATCAAAATCCATTTTATCCGATCAAAAGCATATCATCACCTAAAAAAAATTCACATATTCAATAACACACAAAATTCTTATCTTCTACCCACTATATAACAATCTTGACGAGATCCCATGTCAGGTCATTTGTTGGGAAAGATTGGTTTGTTACATATCATACATATGCAATGGGGCGAATGGATCAGATCTACATCGACAAAGCATCGGGTTGATTTTTGAGTCCCGTCTGTCAAACTTTAGGGTTTAGGGTAAAATCAATGGAAGGTAATAAAGGATTGAAAATAATGGTAATGTATTTTTGTTTGTTTCATTTGCTTAATTAGGATATAAAATGTTTAACGTACATGGGTTTCTTTTGATTAATCATGATTTTAATATGTGGTTGTAAAATGTAGTAATCAGGTACATCTTGGTTTTAAATTAGAGGATATTTGCGCATGTATTTTGAAATATGATGATTGAAGAACGACTAACTCATTGCTTTGCAAGTTTGTTGATTGTGTTTTAATATCATTTTTTCTTAATTGTGTTTCATAGGTGTTAACAACAATATTGGACGTGTTTGGTGAAGCTTAAGACGATTGAACGAAAATGACGATGATGAAAAATACATGTATATGTTTGCCGTAACTTGAAGGTTTGTTGAAGAAGAAAGATGATGATGAAAAATACATGCCTTTATGGCTTTATTGAAGAAAAAAGATTAGACACATGCATATGTACATTGTTCTAAAAACGATTTGGTCGATCAAGACGACAAAGATGATTATATGCACATGTGTGTTCGTATAACAATGTATTATGTATATTTCATGCACGCGTGCACAACGTACAAACAATGTATTACGTTTCATGCACAATTGCAAATTATATGTAAAATTAATAATTTTGTTCCATGCACAAGTGTAAAATTCATTTTTACTACTTTTATAAGTGAACACCCAATCTTGCATTTTTAATGCACATGTGTTTTGTTAAGTCAAATCCAATTAAACCATCATTATGTTCCATTTTTAATTCACATGTGTTTTGTTAAGATGATGCATTTGTGCATATGTTTAAAATTCATCTCGTTTCACATGTCGCATTTTTGTTTTCGAATAAACTATGTCCATCGTGCACATGTGTCTCATGCTTGTTATGTTCCTTTATATACTATGCGTATACTTGTGTATATCGGTTATACCAATATGCCATAAATAAACACACCAACTTCACCAATTTGAAACTCATTGCAAAAAAGCTATTAGAATATATACTCCATGCCATGCACATGTGGTTTCTCTAGTAAAAGTCATCTAATTAATGTCATGCCATGCCTTAATTTATATTAAAATCAAACACCACATATGATAAATAAAAATAATAAAATTTCGTGTTGTTGAATTTCAACATCAGCCACGTTGGTGTTTAAAAGAAAGAAAAGAGAATTTTTTACCGGACTTTTAGGAGCTTCCATTTTAACAGGGACAGTTACAAATGTTTAAAAGACGTATATTCCCATTATACCCTTCTATAATTAAACCTATTTAAATAAATAAATAAAAAATTAATTAAAATGATTGGCTAGAAATGGTTCTCGCAGTTCTCGCAATTTATTTGGTTCTGAAAATAACTCATCCCTATATATATATATATATATATATATATATATATATATATATATATATATAAAATAATAAGCTAGCTAAGTGTCTCACGGTACATACATTACAAATCTATCTCATTTGTCCAAAACATAGTTCTAAAAGGTGCGCCAAGACGCCGTTAACGCGTGACCTCCACGTTACGAAATATACCACGTTAACTCTAGGCGTGACGTGAGATGAGGCGGGGAAAAGCGCGCTAAGGCATGAAGTGTTGCGGGTTTTTTTGATTCAACTCCGATAATTTATTTCTTTATTTATTTTTTAAAATGAAAGAATATTACTCGTAAAGATAATTTCTTAACCTTATTATTATGTACAACGCTTTTTGTAAACTCGATATATATGTAATATGATATAGATATATAAATATTTTCTTATTTTGTGCCGCCTTATGTCACGCCTTAAAAAGGCAAAAGCTTCACCTTGGCCGCTAAGACGTGAGGCTTGGTCATGCCGCCACGCCACCCCTCGCGCTATTTATAACCTTGGTCCAAAACAACGTATACAGAACTTAAACCTACAACCATTTGGTTGTGAAGCTTCTCACATAAAATATGGTACCATTGAGACACAATCCCGTCCCTAAATAGTTTTTTAGTTGTTATTTTATTTAGTTTTGATGTTTCCGAAAAGAATTATATTTTATTTAATTTAAGCAATGTAATCAAGACTTTTTAAATACTTGATTACTGTATTAGTCAAAGGTTGTGAAATTACATGTAAAACAATTCTTTTTTAGCTGTAGGGTGGGCTTGTTTTCCTACATTTTAGATTCTAATTATCAATAACTATGTTAAACTTTACTGGAACAGTTAGTTTAGACTTTACACAACATTTTGGTTCATTGTTATTGCATTAACAAGTTTTTTGAGCTCAATCCTGAAAATTATTCGCCAAATTAATCTGACATCAAAGGCTCAAACTAAGAAAGTATTTTGATGTATGTCCTCCTGACAATTCCTGCACATCCAATGGTAATGAGGAAAACTAAATTATCATTCATGTTCACATTTCATTCATTTTTCGGTTTAAAACAGGACTTACCACCGTATCTAGCAATATTCATCCTTCAGCTTGTCACCCGGATACGAATCTAGATACGAGATTACAGATTCAGCTGCTTTGCATCCAGAGGATATTGCTTTCCCTATCGAGAGCCCACCTTTATGGTTACCTAATACAATTACCCTTGTTAGAGGTGGTAACTTCATTCATGTATATAATAATGAGTCAGTCATTGTATTTTACTGATTATGGGTCAAATGTAGTTAGTTAGGTCAAATGTAGTTAGTTAAAAATGAAATGGGTCAAATGCCTTAAACGAGTCAAAATTTGCCCAATGTGTATTGTCTGTATTCAAATACTTGCAATGTCTTAATTCTGACAAAATTAATAAAATGGTCTTGTAGTGGGTCCGCCCAACCCGGCCCATTTTGACACAAACATTTTAGATATACCTATTTTCACCATTTACCCAACCCGCTCGTTTTGCCACTTCTAATTCTCATTCTTATCAACCAATTACATATTTTGTAGTTTGTAAACACACATAAATTACCTGCATAGAAGTAACCAGGTAGTTCTTTCTCCATCTTCTCAATTGCTTCTATAACTGAACCATAGTCGTGCCCATACAATGGAAATGCTTTGCTCCAGTAATAGTGACTGCAATTAAACTCACACATCCATATATGACCAGACCAGAAAAAAAATCACGAGAAATTCAAGCATCGGCCACTTTGACTTTGTGCTTATATCTATGTACCCATACTTACTTTTTGTTTACTTGTTAGAAAATTTTCAATTGGTGATGAAAAACTCTACATGGTGATTAAAAAAGAACTACAAATCAATGATGAAAAACTTCATGTTGAAAACAAAATTATGTGCAAAAACAGTGTCTTTCCAAAAGATAAATTAAATGATGTTGTTTTGTAAAATGCTTAAGCATGATACTTAAGCAAAGTTACATTCCTTTTTCTCACAGAAACAAATACCATTAAACTGAAGTAGTGTTTGTCCTTACGTCAATGATTTTGGCTCCCCCTCTGCTCCAAGCAACTGCCTGAGGTCAGAAGTTACTATCTGCTTCAACTCATCCCTATTAGTACGATTAGTACAGAAATAAAATATGTTATTTGCTAATTGCAAGAATGCTTGAGTTATACCCTCTTCCCCATTATAAATGGTAAATAAAATTTCCAACAGTTCCTCTTTTTGGTAAAATTTCTAACTTAAATGCTAATTCATCCATTATCATCATTAGTCATTACAGATAGATGGATGTTACAGGGGTTGATTTAGAAGATTAATTTTGGTTTGTCTCTATAGACTGCCATTTTGATACTTAACAAATGAACAAACTTTTCTTGGACATTATGTCAACTTAATGTTACAATTTCAATGAGTTATGGAGAGTAATTGTTAAGGAAATGGTGACATTAGCAGAAGTATGATAGTGAGAAAGCCAACCTAGAAACTTTAGCTAATTCTTTGTTTCGACTCCCCCCAACAAAGGTTGTATAAAGGTACAAGTTGTCAGGGGCACGATCTGGAAACATCATGGAAGAGAAGAGAGTGCCTGCATACCATAACTTTAGCTATTGTGTTACTTGTAAACAAACAAGCTATTGAATGTCACACTCAAGCTTTACCTAGAGTCTTCAAACCATTTTCCTGCTCCTTAGCAGGAACAAGAACTCCAAATCCCTCAAGGGGCCCCTTCACATTCTCTTTCTTGAATGTGGAGATTATGACTGAAACTGGCAGATAGCTCACCTACATTAGGCCACAAAACATTTCAAGTCTGACAAGGCAATGATTACGCTAACTGCTAACATATCCACTTGTTAAGAGCTTTTTCTCTTTGTTGAGATTATTTATGACTGCTAAGTTTTGATAAACTAAAACTAATGCTTATGTATGCCACTGGAAGGTGCAACCTACGAAAGGGAAACTAAATATTAAAAAGAAACTAGATAAAACTGAAAACAGCATCCAAACACTAACTTATAAATAAATCCCACAACTTCCATATGTGGAGATATCACTGTTTAAAAACATACCTCGGGTACAAAATTGAGCAGATATGGATTTCCTCTGTTTGTGATCTTCATTTCTTTTACATTTCCAAGTGGGGCCTAATTCAAGAACATTTTCTTTGTCAGTATAAATTCAGTGCACCTACAACTTAATAAGCATCAAAAGCACGCTGATGCATATTCAAGGTTAAAAATAGAGTAACTACATAAACTTGCACCACAAATTTCCAAATGGAAACTTGTCAAAATGATAAATGATCGTTACTTTTGTAAGTATATGATTAATGTCAAGTGTCCATTAGGAGAATTTGTAAGCAGGAGTTTAGGAGAATACAGAACTACATCTACCCCAGGAAGTATGTAAGGATAATAATCCCGTATCTAAACCACATATTCAATAGATCCAGTCATGCAGATGTGATTGTGATGAGAAGGTTAGGAATGATCTTTATACTCTTGGTTGCTAAAATAACAGAAGCAAAGATAACACAATGAATGTACTCACTGTCATGATCACAGCATCAAAAGATTGCTGATTTAATTGTTTGTCTTGTTCTGGAGCATAATAAATTGACCAGTTCCCAACCATGTTGTCATCGCAGCTATAGGACATTTCCAGCACCTTTGATTGAAGATTAAGTTGATTTTGTCCAACCTCTTTGCACAGTGCATTGGTGAGTGTCTGCATAAGAATAAAGAATAAAATAAACGTATATTTCCAACATTGCCGATGGTCATATCATATCATATATATTACAGCATGAGCAAATTGCTGCATATTGTATCATATGACAGTGGCAGGTTAAATATGTAAGGTACTATGGTGCTAAAAGTGAGAATGGTAAGGCTAGCAGCAATATGGCTGAGCAAGATATTATTAACATTAATGCTTTAAATACAATTGCAACTACTTTGTTTATTCAAAATATGTGAATACCATTTCTCATTGACAGATTATAAAAATTCCATGTCTTACCTGCATGCCACCCAAAAATGAAAAAGAGCCACGCCTACGCTTGCTGTTTCCTGAAGAACTCTTTTTCCCACCTCTGGACATCATAGACTGAACTGCCCCAGAAATGACTGAGCCAAACCTGAGAGCAAATAAATGTGATTATTCACTGAAATCTTAAGAAAGAAAGCAGAAGCTTGTTGAAAGTTATTAATTATTCGATAGTCCAATAGATAATAACTTTTGACCGAAAATTCTTATACATTGCATAGCAAGATATAGGAACGACGATGATCAGTTAAAGTGCAAATTACAATACTTGTCACATACATAACATACCTTATCTCTAAATCCCATAACTCAGGAAATGCATGTCGCATCTGTGTAGACAAAGGGATGTAGTAAAGGATATCAAGCAATATATAAAAAAAATGTAGGTTTAAGATGAAAACTAGCAAAGTAACAAGGATCTAGAAGAGTTACTCACAGAAAGTGATTCAGGATCTCCACCACTTGTTCCCGCCACAACAGGGTCAATCAGATATTCAACAACCTTACATAGTTACATTGGATATTAATAGCTAAAAGAATGGAAAGCATGAAGAACTTTCTTAAACAAGTGCAACACAAATGAAAACTGTGGTTCCTTAGAAGGCTAGAATCAGGACAAAAACCGAAAATTATTTACTAGAAGAGACGCAAGAATAGAGAGGCGTACCTCCTTCCCGAAATGACGTTGAAAGAATCCTCCTACACTGCAAAAGAAGATGCTAAGAACCTCCTTCCCAAAACTACTTCAAGCAGATAAAACTGGAACAAGGTTACATATATTACCTTTCCGGTGTGTCAGGAGACTTATTCTTCTTCCATAAAAATGGTTCCAAGAGAATTTGAAACTGTGAATTTGCAACCAAACTCAATGATTGTATATACATACTAACATAAAATTTAACTTCTGACACCAACTAAAAGACAATTTAAAAGTCTGCATCCTTGTCGTGAAGGCAGAGAGACCATTTTTATGTTAATATAACTTAACAAGGATTACATAAATCTTTTTCCATTTAAAGATAACATGATCTCAAACTAACATTTAGTTTTGGGACCTTAATAAGCTATCATATATATTATCAACATGACATGGGTAGCTGTACATTACAGACGACAATCATATAAAGATTTATGTAATCCTTGTGTTAATATGTCATCATGTCCTTTTTGAATATCACATGCTTTTAAACTACAGCTGAAAAGAACATACATCATACTTTGATAACGCAAAATAGTATAAAGAAGGATCTAAATCTTAACACTGGGCATTACCAAGAAGATAATATGTGAATTATGGGTCAGAATAAAATGTGGCAAACTTAATGCGTCAACTTTCAAGCATTCAAGAGCTACTAACGCACCTTTGATTGAGTAGAAAGAAAACTGCTTTTAATCAGCGCAATTGGGTTAGAAGGTATCTGCAATCATGAGTTTGGCCAAGTCACAGTCAATAAAAAAAGACATGAACTTAAAACGTATACTAAGGCCTCATTTTGGCAATGACTTTGTTTTCTGTTTTGTTTTCATAGTTTAAAGAATGTGAAAACCGGACATCAAACGGTGTTTGACATACAATTAGTAGGTAAGTATGGTGTTGAGATATTCATACCAATACAGGCTTTCCATTTCTTACAATATAGCGCTTGTGCTGTGAAAGTGGCTGAAACAAGAAATATACAGGACTTAGCCACCGTAAATGTATACACACGTAATCTCAATGTATAAAGGAAATAGTGATTATAACACGTAAAACACTACAGCCTAGAAACATGGATCGCGTATTTTTCTATTAAAACAAGCATAACAACTCCCTCTACTTTGAGTATAAGTTACCACACAATCTATGGAAAGTAGGCCTACTAAAGTAACTAAACAAAATCACTTACAAACTGTTGTTTATCTCGCAGCCCAAGATCATCAAGCAACCTGCTGACATCTGAATCATTCTCAGTCTGTACATGGTAGAATGCATGCTAAGCATCACCACAAATAAAGTTATTTGTGTGGACAAACTAAGATTTATATCATCATATATACCATACCATAGTGTTAGCACCCTCATCCCATATTAAACCATCTTGTGAAATGCTTCTTAGTTTCCCACCGGTTCTCCCATCAGCTTCAAATACAGTGACATCCAATCCATGTACCTTTAACTTATACGCAGCAGCAAGTCCACTGGAAAAAATAAACTTATTAGGGGTTCATGTTTCTCAAAATAAGGTGATTTATTCTAAATATAAGTTATCATGTCAGATCATGGATCAAATTGTCTATTTGTCGCCCAATTTCAATTCTAATATTGTTGGTACAGAGTCTGTTACGTAGTCTACTAGTTAGATTAGCTAATTACTCAAATGAGATATCAAACAACCTCAAGAATGATCTTCTAATCAAATTAGCTCTACACTTCCGTCCCAAAACTTAAGACAATGCTTTGAATTTGCATCTTTGTATACATTTAACTTATCTAAAAAAACAAATTCGTGTGTAAGAGTACAATAAAATTATTATCTTTGTATATTCCACGAATTTAAGTAAACCGAACGTATTTATCATTTATCCATAACGTAAAAACGAAAAGGAGCACATTCTTGCAGCCTTCATTTGCAACAAAATTGTGAAACGGATTCATTGACTGATCAAATATGTCACAACTCATTAACAGAACTAATTCCAGGGGAGGACCGAGGGAGGGTCCTGGGGGTGCCTGTGAACCATATGGATTTTTTTTACATAGTGTAAAATTATGCCAGAAACAACCATTTTTTCTGAAATGCACTTTGTCCCAAATTTTAGCGTTACAAGTCATCATTAATTTTAATGAAATGCACCACGAAACTTATAGTCCTGGTCCGTCTCTAGCTAATTTCCCTTATCTCCTAACACCAATCTAACACGTTTCAACTTGTTATTGTTACACAACAATTGTGGTTAGCCAAAAAACTTTCTCCCATAAAAAAATCTAAATAGCACACATGTTAGAATGATTGCGTAATTAACTAAATTATTCCTAACACATGGACTAGTGTAATTTTACATGTCTATATCTATATCTATATCTATACTACTATATAATGCATTTGAGACTATTCTATAATTAGAAAGACATAAAATTCAGACTTTTACTTGCTTATTATGGAAGGATTTCAAAATTAATTGGTTAGGAAGCAGGTTGTTTAGGAAGCAAGTTGGTTAGGAAGTTTGTTAGGACGTAGGTTGGTTGTTCAAACTAAAATTATTTGGCTTAACCATCTCTACCATCTCTACTTAGACTATCTTTATCAACAACCCATCACAACCCAATCTCTTAATAAAATATTAGTTTCTCTTTCCTCCACCTATACAACCAATACATACAACCAATCTATAATTTTTTACCATTTATCAACAACCCAACCTAACAACCCAACCAATCTATAATTTTCTATCATGTGGAAGACTACAACCAATCTTTTGTTGACAAGTGGAAAATTGGGTTCCCAACTTGAGAATCACCCAACGACGAGATTGGTTTAATAGTTTGCTTCTTATTTATATAATATTATTATTTTTGTCCTTTTTGTACTTCATTGGTTTGCCAACCCACACCAATAAACCTAGTCGTATAAAGCATAAAAACAACTAAATGTGTAACCGAATAACCCAAAATATAGTCACATTGCGCGGGTACCATTCTAGTTTAGAATAAAATGCCAATTTCAGTTATGTTTTTGGTATCTAACAAAAAAAATCAGTATTGTAACTGAATTATGAAAACACTTGAACATCATCAAAAAAAAAAAAAAAAAAACTATTGTAACTGAATTATGAAAACACTTGAGCATCATCAAAATAAAAAATAATTACTATTGATAATTATGGTACCTGACACCAGCACCAACAACTGCAACTCTCTTAGCAGGTCCTCCTGTTATAATAAAACCACACAATCATTGATTTAATTCTATTGAATTCTTATACATGCAAATGTAAGAAGAAATGAAATTAAATTTGACTCTCACTTTGGTTATCATCATGTGTTGTAGTTGGTGAAGCCATTGTTGCTGCTAAACTTTGACTGGTTATCTCACTCATTATCTGCCTTGTTATTTCTTCCTCTCGGGTCCAGTCGGGTCGGTCGGTCGGGTCATAAGGTTGATGTTTATTTGGTATTATGACCAAAATGAAATATACCGGTTTCGGGTTTGGTTCAAAGTATAATTGACCGTTAAGTTTGACCAAGTAGATGATATGAAATGAATAAAACACCCTCTTTTTATGTCTATTTTCATTATGAAAAAAAATCATATCAAAATAAGCCGTAAGTTCAAAAAGATTAAGGGGTGTTTGATTGCCAACTTAATAGGATGAGTCAGCACTTAGTGCTAAATCGGGCAGATGACAATGTGTTTGACGGGGAGATTTTATCACCTCAGACTCATTTGACGCTGACCGATTCTACCAAATATGATCTCCAAACCATTCAGTGATTGAAATTATATGTTGACTAGTCATTCAGACCCGTGCGTTGCACACGGGCTCTATCTAATTGGTCATAGTGTAATGTGTGGTATTTATTTTCGTCATTAGCTTTGTAAGTTGTGATGGTATCACAACTTTTGTAAGCATCGCATGAGTTTAATTAGTTGTCTGGTGACTTTTATATTTAGACCGAGTTCAGACCCGTGCGATGCACATGGACTTAATCTAAATGTTCATAGTGTATTGTTCAGCAATAATTTTTGTCATTACATGGGTTGTATATAAGCGTTCATAGAGTAATCTTTGGCACTTATTTTCGTCATTATATATCTAAGTTGTGATAGTATCACACCTTTTCTAAGCATTACACACATTTAAAATAGTTTATTGACATTAAAAGAGTATATGTGAAGAGACTTTTTTCAAGATGCTACATTTAAAAGAGTTTCTTCACATGTAATTTTTTAATTTGTATAAGTTACACACTAAATGTCAAAGGGAGGTTAAACGCATACGGTTATTTCAAAATAAATGTAACCATCATATAAAATTGTAACAAAGTGGATATTCTCTATATTTTGATATCTAACTTGTGACAATGTATTATCCTTTTGGTTTATCATATCAATACGGTAGCTCCACATTATTACGCTTAATTACTCAAACTTTATTTTATCCACAAAAACCATTTAAGTTTTAATATTTTTTATTGTTGTGAAAATCGGTCCAATATTGTTAGTATAATTTGTAGCATATTGCATATATAAATATATTTGAAGACATTAATCTCAACATATAATTTTTCTACTCTTAATAACTAATATAACAATTTCATTTTGCTAAATTTGTTTGTCATTCTACAAATGAAACTAAAATCATATTAAGATAATCAATTAATCTCCATAGTGATATTACTTATTGAGTAAGCTTTAAATTTAATTTACAATAGATTATATAAATGGTATATCTATATTGTTTAAACTACATAAATCGTCAAAATGATATTACTCATTATGTAAGATTCAAACTACAGTAAAATTATATAAATGGTAAATACTCAAAATAACATAAATCGCTTAATTGCCGATACTAATTGTGGATATGAATACCCAAATCATTACTACGTATTTGTTTTATCTTTAGCCTATTGCTTTGCACCATTTATGGATAAAGATGAAATAAATTACATTATAAAAGCGAACTATAAAACAAATTTTCATTTTAACAAAACTATAAAAAAAAAAAAAAAAAAAAAAAAAAAAAAAACATTAAAGTAATTAGTATATTCAAGAGTATAAATTATAATTCGTATAATAAAAAATCAGAGAGTGACCCAAGTCCGAATTATAAACCCGCTCCAATCAATCAATAGACCCGACATTTAACTAAACACAAAGACCTAACCCTACTTTTGTGTACTCCGCCCATATCTCTAAACTCACACACAAACACATCTATCACCATCATCAAATATATCTTCTCCCCACAAACAATTATATCTCATCTTCATTTAATACCATCAAATCATAAACGAATCACACATCTAACGATTTGAATAACACAATCGGAACAATACCCTAACATATGTCTTCGTTTGCGGTTCAAATATAATCAAGTTCATCATCAATCCGAATCAAACACAAACACACAGCCTTATCGTGACCTTTTTCTTCTTTGATATTCAAGATGAATCAAGGACGCGTTTAAACGGATTCAAGATCCTAGGATGGGTCTCGGGTAGGGTGATTTGATATTGTTTGCATTTTTGTTTTTCAAACCAAACAAAAAGAAAGATTGTAACAGTTTTGTTATGGTTTTTTCTTGAATAAGTTCAGATATTAATGAAGCTAGGCTTCAACAAATTCGATTCTTGTAGTTGTGTGATTGTGAGAGTTTATGGTTGTGTCCAGTTTGTAGGATTGTTTTTTTTCTTCAATTTTTAAGTCATAGTTTTGGATTTGTTGTTGTCGGTTGTGAGACGTGAAGTTATTTGTTGTTGGTTGATGTTGATTGTTTGATTAAGGTTATTGAATTTGAATGGGTTATTGATTGTTTCATGTTGGTGAAGATCGGGAAAAAATGATGTGGTGAAAATGCTGATAGTGGCTATTTATAATCTTCAAAAAGCAACCGAAAAGATTATTTGCTGCATTTATTCTCAATTGGTTATGTTTTACTTCATCATCCTAACATTCAATTCGTGAGATGGTTGGTTTGCTTGGAGCTTGCATATTTCGCTTTTCAGTTTGTGATCCATTTATTATGACCACTTTACATTTATAAGGCTACTTAAGCTTTTAGTATACTAGGCATTCAGACCCGTGCGATGCACACGGGCTCGATCTAAATGTTCATAGTCATGAAAGCCCATGCGATGCACATGAGCTGTATAGAAGTTTTCAAAGTTTAATATCCGTTTTTTATTTTCTTCATTTTATATTCGAGACGTATTTTTGTTATTATATATATAAGTTGTCATGGTAACATACATTTTGTAAGTATGATACGCATTTAAAATAGTTTATTGACATGTAATCTTTTAAGATGTATTTTTTACGTAATATTTTTTGTCTATTTATTTTGGTATTGACTCTATTATTTTTTATTGGAACTAACTAATATTAATACATCCAGCTAAGTTATAACTATTTCTTATGATAGTCAATAATGTCTATGCGATGCACATGGGCTGTATAGAAGTTTTCATAGCGTAATATTCGGCATTTCTTTCCGTCCTTTTATATTTAAGTTGTCATGGTGTCACACATTTGCTAACCTTTATACGTATTTAAAATACTTTATTGAGTTGCACATGGGCTGTATATAAGTTTTTATAGCGTAATCTTCGGCACTTATTTTCGTCATTATATATCTAAGTTGTGATGGTATCACATTTCCAAGCATGTCACACATTTAAAATAGTTTATTCACATTAAAAGAGTATATGTGAAGAGATTTTTTTCAAGATTTTACATTGAAAAGAGTCTCTTCACATGTAATATTTCAATATGTATAAGTTACATAAATTATTTTAAATATGAAGCGATGACATTAATGTTGCAGACCTTTTATATTCATCCCTATGCGATGCACACAGGTTTGGACTGCCTCAAGACCCATGCGATGCACACAGGTTGGATCTAATTATTTTTTTCGTAATGTTCGGGACTAATTTTCGGTTCATGTTTGAAACTCTCATTTTTTGTGAAAGACGGACTTCGTTGTTCAAATAAATTACATTATTAAAAGCAAACTATAAAACAAATTTCCTTTTTTTAACAAAACTATAAAAACAGAAAATATTAAAGTAATTAGTATATTCAAGAGTATAAATTATAATTCGTATAGTAAAATATTGCATGTTTAATTTGTAACGTACTATTAATATGAATGCTAAGTATTCATCTATATTGACACCGGTAGTCATGTCGTTGTTCTTGTTGTTGTTGTTCATTGGCATTTTGCATGTTTTGTTCTTGATACAATTTTCGTGACTTCTCGATCTCTTTCTTTAATGTGAAGAGGTTTTTTTTGTAAAATGTTATATTTAAATGAGGCTTTTCATATGTAATCTTTTAATATGAGTAAGTTACATAAATTGTTTTTTAATTAATGCATTATTACAACATTTTTCCATAAACTTTAATATCGAATTTGGAGCATTCATTAGTAACTCTAAGTATTTACAATATGACGACATGAATTACACGATCTCAAACACAAATGAATAATGTTTACCTCGTGATAGGTGTAGGATAACATTTGAAATACAATTTTCTTCTCTTTTATATACTTCTTCGATTTAGAAGATTCTTATTGTTAAGATGATAGTGTGAAGATATTTTTATTATATACTACCATTTTCAATTTGTAACATCGACATAATTTACACAGTCATATCAAATATCAAAGTTATGCAATATTCCAATACGTTTAATTAAGAAAGTGACATTAACACACCGCAAGACAAAAAACTACATTAAGAGCAAAAATATTGAAATGCACCAACAAAGTGTAGTAATAATTATTGACTAAAAATTGAATGCTCGTCACATTATTTTCAATAAACTTACTTGCTAACAAATCAATAGTATTAGCCCGTTTAGCGGTATTACATGAAGTAAAATATTGCATGTTTAATTTTTAACGTACTACTAAAATGAATGCTCAGTATTCATCCCACCGATGGCCGTGGCGTTGTTGTTGTTGTTGTTGTTGTTATTGTTGTTGTTGTTGTTGTTGTTGTTGTTGTCGTTGTTGTTCATTGGCCTTTTGCATGTTTTGTTCTTGATACAATTTTTGTGACTTCTCGATCTCTTTCTTTAATTCTTCTTGACGCGCTACAAAAAACAATTAGATATAGTTGATCATTAGTAACTTAAATACAGTTAATCAATATATTGCATTTTCAATCAAAGTAAAAATGTTTGTGCATGTTCCACTTAATTGATAAGACAACGATGTGTAGAATCTCTTAAACCATTAGAGAAGATGATGTTACTACCAAACCTCCTAAGCATCATCTTTATGTCCTACATTCTTACACACACAAAACACACATGAAATTTACATAAAATAATATAAATCAATATGCTAAATAAGTAAGACGATATGATGCTTACTTTACCACCATAATAAGTTGTAGCCCAATGTGCACGCAGTGTGGAGGAAGTTGTTGTAACACCCCCAAAATACCGCAGCGGAAGACTGTGTCACTGAGGGTGCTACTTCATAATACAAAGTACAAGTTATAGAAAACGAACTCTAAATGAGACGTTTTGAAAAGTTACCATTCGATTAATGAATTCAAAGTTACAAACATGAGATTCCAAAGTATGATACATAAATGTATACAAAGTTTTGAATGGTAAATGATAAAAAGCGTAAGTCTTCAGAATATGCAGCTTGACTCTAAGTTCCACGCACTAGCTATCGCCTTACTAACCTGAGATAAACATGCTAAAGTGTCAACACAATGGTTGATGAGTTCATAGAGTTTGTCTTAAAATAGTTGAAAAGCCTTAAAAAAATATTCGCACAGCAAAGGCATCGTGAATCCACTCAGTTGCAATTCCCGCCATAAGAGACTTGCAACCTGTGTGTTCATAACCCACTGCTAACATATAGTATAATAAAGACATGTATAAGTTCATCAAAACAATTAAGCAATTAGTAGTGAGTCTCTACTTCATCTCCGAATACCTCACTTAGGAGCCAATTCCCAAGGACAACTGGGAGCCACTTCCCAAAGAAAACTGGGAGCCACTTCCCAAAGATAAAAGTTTACTGGGAGCCACTTCCCAAAGATAAAAGATTACTGGGAGCCACTTCCCAAAGATAAAAGACAGTCATGTATGTATGAAATCAATTATAATGCAATCAAGTATAAAACAATCAAGTATAAATGTTTTGAGTATTTGTACAAGTAAGCAAGTAGTTGTGCATGTATCTCCCCCAAAGAGTTAAAACAAGTATGAAAAAGTAGGGGCTATGACTCACCTTAAGCTTATGTAATGAGAAATGAAAGTGATAGTCGAATCGCGAAAGTCTCTAAGAGCAGCCTATAATAGAACGTTGCGACTTAGGTTTGAAGTAACGTCTAAGAATACGAAGAATTGCCCATATATGTCTTGCATAATGTTCATGATGTAGTACTTAGTATATAGTGTAAGTCTTTGAATATAAATTGTTTATGAAACATGTATAGGTTGTACATCTCTTACTACCGTTCGGGCCGACATAATTCAGAAGTCATGGAGTAAACGTTCGAGAAGCCAGGACACTTTAATTCGTAAATCCACAACTCATCTCGACGGCTTACTTAATGAACTTCTCACATGAGGCTCCCTACTATTGTAGTATTTGATAACATATATATATATAAGCTTTTTGATCTTTAAAAGTTACATGGTCTTTAGCCGTGGCTTTGCTGTGACCTTGGTCATTGTTACCATGGTCTTGAGACTCAACCTTGGCTTTAGCCATGGTTGTGGTCTTGGGTTTAGGTCATTAGACCTCTTGGTCTTAGTAAATCATAACCATTATATAGTTACTTTGGTCTAAAAATGGGCTGTTAAGAATTTGAAGAAAATTATCACTCAGAAAGCGTTTTCAGGGCTCGAGCTTCTTTGTTCCTGAACGAAAACGTCGTTCCGGACAACTTTCGTGTTTTGACTTTTTTATGAATCGGACCAGAAGGGTGACTTTCAATTTGGCAGAATGCAAAACAGTAGGTTATAGGCAGTTTCGGCGTTTTGGTGTCGCTAACTTCTTATGGCCTTAACTTTTGACTCGTGTACTCGTTTTGGGTGATTCAAATTGCTATGTTTTCCTTGTTAAGTCCTCTTTAACAGTAAGTAAGTGTCAAATATCAAAGTTATACTATTTTGGTCGTGCTTCTCCATAAAAATCGCTAGTTTGCTTGTTTACTTGTCATAAGTTAACATATGTATACCAATACTTGTTTTATCCATTTTTAAACATCATGAACACAATAACAAGAACATATATAGCATGAAATGAACACAAAGAGCATGAAAATGATAATGAGCAAGAAAGTGTAATAGGATTTGCTTACAACTTGAGGCTTTCTAAAAGAAAGGAAGTCAAGTATAGAACTAGGACACTAAACCTAAGCTTGTAAACCCTTCACCATAACTCTTGTAACCCTTGCTAGCCTTGATCTAACCCTTATGAAAACCATTTAACTTCAGCCATAGTAACCTTGTGTAGCTCCTAATTCAACCATGGAATCACCAAACAAACTTAAGAACTAGGTAGAGAATACTAAGACCTTGAACTTTGTAGTGTAACTTGTATATTGAAGATCAAAGGATCATGGTGGGGTGTGGCGTTTTTATTGATGAGAAAGGAAGAAGAATGAGTTTTCTAAGTCATGAATGAGTTATTTATATAGGCTAGGATGAGGAGGTTAGGAAAGTGTTAGGAAAGTGCCTAAACTTGGTGACAAAGTTGTAAATAAGTATGATCTAATGGCTAAAGTCATGAGATGATGCCACAAGTGTGAATCCCCCCTAGTGGCGGTTCATAAGGGATAAGGGTGACTAGATGAGTAGTCATGGTCTTTGGATGATAATATCCTAAGTATGTAGCTAGTTTTGACTCCATAAATTGCTAACCGTAAGTTGTTAAGTCACGAAACGTAAAACCGGGTATTCTAAAAATATGAAACTTATAAATATGCTAGAACTTATCAATATACTCCATAATAAAATATAAAATGAGTGGTAGGTTCTATCGGGTGCTAAAACCCTGCTAAAAACTGGAAACACGGGTCTAAAACGCGTAATTCGCGTAAAACGCTGAACTAAAAAACGTAAAATTCCAAAACTTTTGGAATTGTCCTAAAATGAGAGAAAATCATATTTCTATTGTTTATAATGTTTTATGGACATATCGGGATGCTGGAATAACGTTTAAACCTAAAAGTAAATATCGGACACGGCTTTGTGATTTTTGCAGAAATGATCCGACGAGCGTCAAACTCTCGGATTATCGTTAAAATAGTTTAACTTACGAGAATATGAAAAAAATTTCTGAGATGAATAGTGAAAAATGAATAGTAAAAGTGAATAGTAAAAAGTGAATAGTGAAAAGTGAATAGTGAAATTTTCAGGAATAAAAGTTAACCTGAAATTGCGAATTGTTACAGTTGTGGTTTGTTGTGTGTGATTTTTGACACATTATATAGTTGATAAAATATTTGTAACTCAAACGGGAAGGTAAAAAGACTAATCACTAATTAGTGTGTTTAATTTATGCATTCATGGCATTTTTGGTTTGTATTCTTTGAGGTTTAGAGATGACTTGAAATATGTTGTACCATACAAACTTTTGTGCACGATTTCTCATGCAAAACATATTGTATCGTACAAACTTTTGTGCACAATGCCCTCTTGCGCAAAGTACTCCAATATTTAGATAGTATAAAAGATATACTTTTCATGTTGCTTAAATTACCTTGTACCGTATTACAATTTGTGCACAAATCCTCTTGCACATTAAATTAAGCCACTAAATATTGTGTAATTGATATACTTTTGATGTTGCTTAAACTACCTTGTACAGTACAAATTTTTTCAATTACTCGAATCACTAATCTTATGTACTTACTCTTATGCATGACTATTAAATCAATGTTTTAACTCATGAAGCCTCTACATTTCACTTTTAATTCATGAAACATTTATTATGATTATTTTGCATTTATAAAACAACTTAAGTTTTTAGTATATAAGATAAGATGATACTGTCTCTTTTTATAACTTATTTTATTACTATGCTACTCACTTCATTTGGTCAATTTATATTGTCGTGTTCCACTTCTTTAAGTATAAAATTATTCATTGCTGAGTGGCTGACACATAGATGACAACATTTGGTTCTTGTATTTCTTGAATATTTTGGTTCTTGTATTGGTTCTTGTATTTCATGATAACAATAATAATAAAACTCCTCCATTCTATAAGTGTTATCTACTCTTAACATTTAAAGTCTATATTTTTCTAACTTTAACTTTAAATATTTTTATTTGTATTATATAATATTTAATGAAAATTATATCAATGAGAATACATTTAATATCCAATTCATTCATATATTTTGCATCAAAAATTATATAACACAAATAAAAATATTTAAGCTCAAAGCTGAAAGAAAAAGACTTTAAAAGTCAACATTGAACAATAATTATAGGACGGAAGGAGTAGTAATTTTAGTCCTTGACGTGAAACCAAATCTTACAGAGCTTTTAAAACTCATTCAGTGCTAAATCATTTTATTTTATCAAACGGACCTGAGGCTGATGGTGTGTTTTAGATGATATTATTTCACTTTCGTGTTTAAGTTATAACTATCGATAAATTGGATTAATTGATTATTTTGAACGAGATATTTATTTTACGGATATTATTTGTAATCTTTCATAAAATAAGTTAACTCAAAACTATTTCTCAAAAGCACATGTTGGTAAATAGGTTATAAATTTTGATAGTGATATACCGAGTCTATGACAGTTGATGGTGCTGCTTGTGAGTCTATGATATACCTAGAAAAGAGGTCTCCTGCTTTCATTTGTTTATCTTGGTGTAAAGATACTTTTTAGGAGGGATGAAATGATAAGAAGCCAAGTCGAAACACACCAACTATACACATGATCTCATTAGTTAGTTCATATGTGCCAGTTACGTGACTCATTTTAAAAACGGCGTTGCAGTATAAAAGGTGCGAGCTAATTCATTTTGTAATTAGCAATTGAATGGTAAATCTTTCTTTCCTGTAATCTTTCACTCATTGTAACCATCTGTAACAGAATTCTGTTACAGATCGCCTTTGATAATTCAATAAAGCTTCGACGATCTATTTCTTGTTCTTGATTGTCCTAATTAGTTACAGTATGATCTTCTAGTGATACTTGATTGAATCCTAAAAGTACTTATTATGAATCAGGAGCCACTTAACCAGCGTTAAATCAAGAAACATCCAAATCCATACAAATTTTGTATTCAGAAACTCAAATCCACCTGCATTTAACATCAAAACTAACTGAAATCAAATTCTTCGATGATTAAAGAGAAGGACACACCCGTTTTAATCAAATGATCAAACTTACAAGTCATTCATCGTACTACTACTTTCAGTTTAATATTAATCCACTCAGAGCATCAAACTTACACAATACTCACCATGGCAATTCCCTGTTATAAAATGGGGGTGTCGGTGAAGGGAGCTGCAACGACATTGTCAGAGACATCAGCCACCAGGGGCAATGGCTCTGTTGGAGGCAACAACCACAAGGAAGAGAAGCAACAGTTGTATGTTATGGCAGGGAGGACAATTACTGGGAAAAGGAAAGAGTGGAGCTCTTGGGCTCACCAAATTAAATAAGTCATTTCACTTGTGTAGAAATCAAGTCCTAATCAAACATTTATGTATGGCTAACCCACAAAGTATACATGCAAGCCACGGCTGATTCGACATATTAAAAATTCGATTACTTAGAATATCACGGTAAGAAGTCACTTATAGCTGAACTCAAGGAATGGAAGGCAGTGAAAATCAGGGGGTGCTTTGATAACATCGCTGGTTTCTCATACATAAAATCCAAATCAGCTTTGAACCAAAAACATAATAAATAAACTGGATTATACAAATTAATGTAATCAAAACAGTAGCTTTACCAGCATACTATTATTTTGTTGCAAATCATCCAATTTCGATCCTTGTTCATTGATGATACCCATAAACTTTATGCAAGGCTCCCAAAGCCTTCAACATACCAAACATCATAATGTACCACTAATAAATTTACATTATAGGTTTCATGCCATGAAACTGTCTTCATGAACCTAGATAAAATCTAAGTCTCCGTAAAGCATCAATCATTGGGCTTTGTAAATCTTCTCAAATGTTATGTAATTAACAATGAAAACATCAAAGATCTAACCTAACGCAGAATACCCAATAATCCATGATGAGTATTGAAAAAACTGTAGTACTCAGCTAGAATTGATTTCCTTTTCCTTAGCTTTGCATAGTTCTTCAGCCGACTTGGTATACTTTTTCGTCAACTCTTCAACCTGGGAGAATGGACAAGAGTAGGAATCAAATAATGCTAGGAACAATCTAAATTTTTAGTAAAGGTACTTAATTTTATCCAGTGTTACCTCTTTTTCCAATCTTTTTGCATCATCTGCTGAAAAACCAGCAACTGGTTTAGCTTTGCCCTTCTCTTTGTCCTTCCCCTTATCCTTTTTAGGCAGGGATTTCTTTATCGAGTCCAAAGCCTGTACCAAAAATAATATCACTTCAAAAAGTTGGTATTTTTCTGAAATAAACATACGATATTTTGTGCAAGAAAAAAATCAGAAGATCAAACAGAATAGAGAAAATATTACTTAAAAAAATCCCGTAGATAATAGCTCTTCTCCTTATGTATGCCAATTGTAGATACACCCAATGAACATATGCACAAGCAAAAAAGTTGCAGGAATGTACAAATTTATATCTATGTTCTAAGCATAATATAAAAAATGTAATTAGCTGAGCAAATTGTAGTGTTTCACATGAATAATTATTGGAGGACCCTAATGTAAAGGCAAGGAAGGTCTTGCTTGTTCTTATTCTTATAAACTAAAAAGAGCTAATTATCGCATTAGGCATGCAGACGAACCATGGCACTATAATCCTAATGTCCACATTAGCACATTGCCACATTATACTTTCAACTAATAAATCAATAAACTATATTTTACTATTAATATTTCAGAATAATAAATTGATATTGTGGTATTTAACAATGCATTTTTATAAACTCTGTTTTATGCATCGAGCTTTTTATCCAAATGGTCAACTAAGAACTTGCAAGCACTGTTCTTAACCATAAAAGATCCTTATATCATACACCATACTACTTGACATTCGCCATGCATTTGAAGACGTGAAAATTTAACCAGGCTAAGAAGATTAACACTTTCATGACTATACCTTTTGTCTGGCTCGTCTAATTCTTTGTTTGACATCTTCACCTGACTTTGCTACCACTTTGCAAACAGCCTGTAGTACATGAGAATAAACCCAAATGATATTGCTATGTACTAAAATAATTCATAAAAATGATCTTCATTACAAGAGATAATCTCACCTGCATATGCTCCTTGGTCATACTGCTTATTGCATAATACAAAAACAATAACATTAGCAACCAAAAATACATATCAAACAGGTCATTCATAAGTTAAACAGGTTCTAATAGCGAAAGATGACAAAAAAGACCTTATCTTCAAATAAACATTGATCACAAGGTAAGCAGTAAACTGAGTTTAGATTAGTGTCTTACGGAGGAATAGCTGCGATCAACCGTTCACCATCTGGCTTTGGATTTAAACCAAATGGAGATGATATAATGGCTTTCTCCAGTTCTTTCAAGGCCTGTTTATTATTTAATTCAAGTGCACAGTCAGAACATAAATGATAAATGTATTCTCTGATTCACATTATCATTTCAAGTATATGCGCCAAACATATAACATGTGTTTATGGACTAGACATTAGATATGATAATCCTATTCATGAAACTTCCATAAAACGAATGTATAAATAACTTTTAAGCCAGAAATGCACATTTGAAACTGAAAGCAAGGGAAGAAAGTTCCATTACACTTGGATTATATGGAGTTACAGACAAAGTTTTGGGGTCTATAACCGAAACAACAGCCATCCTATTCAAAGGCATCTTCACACCTCCAGTTTCCACAATAATATGATCAAGCATTCCTACAAAAGAAAAGAAAAAAAAAGTCCAAAGTAAGACAACACAGATAACTAGAAACAACATTCACTCTAAATCGAAAACATAAACACCTGCCGACGCTCTTCCAGTGCGCAATTTACTCAACTCATTTGATAACGCTTCAATCCCTGCCTCCATCTCAGATACAGCAGCTGCCTTAATAATTGGGACAATATCTGCAACTTCAACTCTGCTTCCAGCATCATTAGCAACGCCAAGTTCACCATCATCGTCATCCCCTGAAAGCTTCGTTAAGTCATCATTCAATATAAGCTAGCTCTAATACAAATTTAGTTCAATATTATATAGGAATAACCACTAAAGAATGTATCCAACTTGACACGAAATTCTTTAATGTGTATCAGTTTACTTTGAATATTACTTATGATTAACTTTCAGCCTTCCTATTCTATGTAGGGGTGCACGTTTCTGTTTGGGTCGGTTTTTGGCCAAACCGAAACCGAAATTCCGGTTATTGCAAAAAGAGAAACCGCAACCAAACCTTTAAACTTAGTTTTGATTATAGTAGGTTTGGTTTTTTCGCTTGTAAATTTCGGTTTGTTTTCAGTTATAACAGAATTAATTGGGGTCTTGGGCCAAACAAGGTGTGACCCATCGAAAATTTCAGCTGTTGAGACTTTATTTTGTAAAAGAAGAATTTAGTAAAATTTCATGGCTGCAACGATGTGGGACAAACTCCCATTAAATATACAACAAAATTCAGAATCAAAATAGAAGAAACCACGAACTCGAACATGGGTCTGTTACTACAAGTGATAACACTTATTGCCAAGTGATCTGCCGTCCCACATATGTATAATGACTTAACCGATCCAATATAATCTATAATAATCTGACTAAAAGCATTTGGTTCGGTTCGGTCATCATGGTTCGGATTTAAACATAAACTATAACCAAACCGAATTAATCAACTATTCATATTATCAAAAACCAAACCGTCAATCACAGTTTCAGCTCGATTTTCTCGGTTTCTTTTGTTCATCCCTATTTCTATGTATAATTACGGGTAAAGGGAAAAGTGATGACTTGGCACCAGTTACTTAGAATCACCTAGTATTACAAAAATCGGTCTAGGTGGCCGATTAATCGCTAGGCCTCCGTAATTTGAGTAAACCGGCCATATTAGTAGGTCAAGCCAAAATGAAGTCAAGATTGGTGAAAATCAGCCCCTGATTATGTTTTTAGACATTGGCAGTAGCACATAATGTCAACATTTATACATAGAAATTTCTAATCTGATTAATCACTGGTTAATCCCGGCCTATGCCGATCTACAAGGCATTGACCGCCTGACTAGCGTCTAGTGATCTTGCAACATTTTTTTCCCTTATCACATTTTTTTTAGCGACATAGAATCACTATCACTATCAGTATCAATTGCTTAAAAACTTCAATAAAACATAAGATAAGAAGATTACGAAATTAATCATAATTAATATGTAAAATAAACCATAGTTATTGAAACATACATTACACAACTTGATCATTTCTTCGGCATACTCGTATTCATAAATAGGCCTAACTAAGTTTCCTATAAGACACTACTTCATTTATACAGTGAAATGATCAATGTGTATTTCAGATAATTATAATAATATAGAATATAACCAGTTATATAATTTAACTATAAAGTAGAGAGTGAGTTACATTTCTTTCGGGCTTTCGCAAAGCCTCTACGAGACTCGAAAAGATATCCAACCGGGGGAGAAGTATGAATGGGCGGACGCGGATCAGCGAGGGTTCTAAAGGCGGGTGCGAAATGAGAAGTACGGCGAGATAATCGAAGTATGTTACGACATGAGATGATTGCACGAGTCGCCATTAGATGACTAATTCGAGGTCTTCTTCTTCTTCTTCTTCTTGGATGTATTTGAAGTTACTCAGTTAGGGTTCTACTAAAACCCAGGGTGTAATTTGGTTTTGATATTCTTGTGGGCTGAAGTTTCCATTTCTCTCCTGGTACTTTCACATCTCTTTATCTCGCACCTTAGACTTTTAATGCAATCTATCTATCTATCTAATATTAGACGATTACCCGTGCATAGTAACGAGATTTTTTAGTGGCAGATAGTTTTAGTGATAAAAAAAGTTATGGGTTATAAATGAAAAATAATAAAAGTTTGAGAATTTGAGGATTAAATATAATGTTTTGAAACCCGATTTTGACCCGGGCGGTTCAACCCGTTAAACCTTTCCGGTCGAGAAAACGGGTCCAATTAAACCGAGTGAACCCGCCGGGTTGGGTCGAAAAATGGGTCAAATTAAATTGGGTTAACCCGTTGGGTTTGAAGCGACCCAGGTCAACCCGGTTTTCAATATGTATTAATAGTGTGTTAATAGTTTACAGCTTTGCATATGTTTTCCAGAAATAATATAAAGACTTGCTAATATATTTTAAGTTTCTCTCACATTTGACCATTTTCAACTTTCAATATTTCACATTTGACCATTTTCATTTTATATGTAGTATAGGTAATAAATAAGAGTTTGTACCAGTCTTTGAAGCAGCCCAAAAAATTAATGCGCATATGTGTCTGCGATGTGATTGGACGAATTTTTTGGAATGTACAACTGCTTTGCCCTTTTACACATCCTAACACTTACATTAATCAAAAACTTCTGTTTAACATTTGCTTGCATCTGCCTATAACTAATCTTAGGATTTCTTATAACCTATGTTGCAAACTGTTTTGCTAGCTACTTGTAAATAACCAATGACCTCATATCAAAATTTCTTAAGCATGAGTAAGTAGGAATCAATGTTTTGATTTGGAAAGTTGCCTCATTTGCATCCATCTTGCCCATAATCTAAATGAACAACCTAATTGTGAACTGTGAGGAGTCTTAAGTGACTTAGACTTAGGTGAATCAGTTGTCTTAGTTGCATTGGTCTTAGACTTAGACTTAGAATTAGGTGACTTAGACTTAGTCTTAGACTTAGGTGACTTGGATTTCTTGCCCTTAGTCTTAGAATTAGGTGTACCTATGTCCTTATCCACCTTCTGCTTGCCCTTAGTCTTAGAATTAGGTGTACTTATGTCCTCATCCACCTTTTGTTTACCTCTCTGGCTAGAACACTTACCTTCTTTCACATTTCTTCCACACAAAACTGCTACATGCCCATAATCATTCCTTCTAAACCATAACTGATATCCATTAGCAACCCCATAGTTAGTCAAACATTCTTTAAGTTGGTTTGGGTGCTCAAATTTCATACCAAATAATGGCATCATCTGATCCCATGGTACATTAGGATAAAAAATAGGATATGAATACCCTTCTTTCCCGTGGCGGACCTAGGATCAAATATAAGGTAGTGCCATGAGTTCGTCAAGACAAAAAAAATTTCACAATGGGAAAACTCACCGATAGGGCGGGTCGGGTCGGGTTGATATACTACAGAAAAAATGATTAAAATTGGAAAAAAAAATTTGGTAGGTTTATGATGGAACAATGTTGTTAAAACGATAAAACGAACGAAGGTTTGTGATAGCTAATTATATTATATATAGTTTTTAACAAATTATCTTTTCTAATTGTCATAAAAATAAAGAAACTAAGAAATAAACCAAATTTTTTATATTTGTATCGCTGATAAAGGTATTGATAACATCAAATAGTTCTGATAGTTTAGTGTTAATTTCCCCCTATTATGCTCATCTTTTATATCATTTTATTAGAATATATACTCTTATTTGTTTATATTTCATTTTCAGGATAAAAATGAGCATTGGAACAAAGAGACGCGGATTTGAAAGATTATAAATGAAATTAGTTGAAGTATGTTGATTGGACACTAGCTACGGCGTAGACCATCTCTCAACCTACGTCGTACTACCTATTTTCACTGAAGACTGAAGTCAACGCTGACCAAGAAACTACGACGTAACCAATTCTTGGGTTACGGCGTAGAAGTGGGTACAAGACTTTTACGAGCGTAACTCACCTTGAGGTTAAGCCGTAGATCTTCCTTTAACACTTAGAAGAATTTCGTAATCCAAGATGGAGTTACGGCATAACCAGTCATTAGGTTACGCCGTAGAATGGTGTACGAGAGTTCTACGTCCGTAACATATCATTGAGTTACGGCGTAGTATCAATATTCAAAGCCTACAACGTAGTTAACCCTAGAAATTACGTCGTAGCAATGTCGAGACTATAAATACCAGCCCTAATTCCGAATTTTAAATCATCTTTCTCACACACAAAAAACAGAGGAGGAATTTGTTAGACTCGTTTCTTATCTACTTGGACCCCACCCTAGATGAAAATGGACTAAAGGTCTTATGTGATTGGTTAGTCAACAAATTTTGCATAATGGTCAAACCCGATAATCAATCTTGTGGTCAAAGAATGTTATGTTATAATTATAGAAAGAAGGGGACCTAAGTTGTCAAGTTATAAATATGTTATAAAGTTGTTTGTGGCCAAAGTAGTAAGAAAAGGACTTGAGGGGCTTAAAGTGTCAAGTTGGGAAATAACTTTGGATTGAAGAAAGATAATACTAGAAATATCCAGGTTTTAGATAATTCATAATTATCCAGGAGGGTGTTGTGGGTGTCGGTTTTAGAAGAGAAAAAGGAGGGAAAAACTAAGCTTGATGATCTTGGAAAAAGAAGCTAAGGGTTTCATATCAAGGGTTAGGCCCTTTTAATTATCTTTCCCAAGTAACTAATCCCCCTATCTTGATGTTAATGAGGTTAAGGTTTGTAATTGAAGTGGGTTTTCATCATATGATCAAAGTATGATCATATAATGATATAGAAAGGATGATGAGTAAGTGGTGGGTTTTATATAAACCCTTGTTAATAGTATTGAATTATATGTATTATTAGGTTTTTTGATGATGAAGGATGATGATGATGATGATATGTTATTGATGATGATATTGGCTTGATATGCTTAGCTTGGAGCTAAGGTAAGTAGATTGATGATGACATGATATTATATGGATTTCTAACATATATGTATTATGTATGTTATATGCCTAGTAATAATGGACTTATGATATGCCTAAGTGTGGCGATGTTTGTAATCTAAGTGATGTTATGTTGTCATTGAGTAAGTTGATGTGTATGTGCTTGAGTAAGACTTAGGCCAGGAGACCCCGTGAAGTAAGTGTTTGACATTGTGATGCTTATATGTTTGATTGAAGTGTAATAGTATGTTATGATCGTTTTACTTACTAATCAAAAGCTTATGGATTAGTTGTCTAACCTTTTTGTAGGTTCTTGTGATTATGGATGGCGTGGAATATGGAGTAAGGTTTGATTATGCGGAAGGTTAGAAAGTAGTAAGCATTTAGGAGCTTAGTATAGAATACCGAGCTCTATGATGGTATCGTACCCCCGTGAGTCTTTTATCGAGTTGTATATGCGTACTCATGTGTCAAAGTTATGTTGTGGTATGTTAAAGTCAAGTATGTCTAATGGTTCATGTTGTAAATGGAATTTAGTGTCTATGGTAATGAATAAGGGAGCGCTTGGATTAATGTGTAATATTACCCATTTGGGTTGTAAACGGGTCAAGTGAATATGTAAACGTTTTATTATGTTAAGATAACGATTTCTAGAAAGTTTGGTGTAATACGGAAGTAGTATGAGTCGTATACAAGTTAAATGGGTCAAAAATGTAGCAAAAAGGGCCTGCAGCCCAGCAACCGGCGGTTTGGAAGTGTATGGGAGAGAGAATGGGATGAACCAAAACGGGTTGGAGGCGATTTTCAGATTTTGTAAATTTTCAGAAAATCATATCTTTTAATCCGTAAGTCGTTACGGATCACGCCACCTGGCGTTTCAAAGGTAATTGAGTCTAGTTTCATTTAAAAATAGTCTCAAGGTCTGAATGTTTATAGATTCTTGTAAATGGTCAAAAGAGTTACTAGTGTCTGTTAAAGTAAAGTCGTTTCCATGTAAAAGTTTAAATTTTTGGTCAAAGCGGGCACAGGGTGTAACAGAATTAGGGATCAAGGATGATGAATTTCTACAAGTATACAAGTCATTTCCCAAGGGAGAATTCACGCATCACAATCATAAGTTTTACCATTGTTGTATTACATTCGTGTATTGAATTAATGTATTCCATTACAATGTTGAACATCGATTTTTCTGCATATTTTAATATGAGTGGCTAAACACCTTTGGTGTTAGCCTAGTTATAAAATTTTTATCGTTATGATTTAGTTTTCTCGTATCTTTATCGTTTTATTTATATACTTTCTTACCATATTTTGGGACACCCTTATTTTGGTAGCATGGAAGTTTGGTAGTACCTATGAAACTAGGAGAATTGAGCATAGGACCCATCGTGAATAAGCTTTTATTTAGTGATAAGAATTCACCATAGGACTATCACTATTCGTGTGGAAATTTCAACGAATGACAACTTACCAAATGGAATTACTTAAGGAATTAGGGGGGGATCTAAGTTCTGAACGGCCGGATCCCACTAAATAAGTCTAAGTTAGTAGAGGCACTTATTGACTCTTCCATCTTGTAGACCATCAAACTCTTGTAATCTTTAGGTTACGAAATAGGGAAAGGTGGAAGACAGGACTGGACGATTTGACCATCTGAGTCTAATCGACTTGAATCCCCAAATAAAATGATATGATAAATTTAATAGAAAACTAGTTATAACAATAACAAGAGTAGTAATTAGGTCAACACTTCTCTCCCTATTGATATCCCTTGACATTTAATTGCTTTTTGTTTATTTTATTTCATTTCATAATTTAAAATTAATTAATTACAAACCCCCTAAAACCAGTGACATTAGAACTTAGATTAAATCCGCACGCATAGCTCTTGGGACGACCTCGGCTTTACCAACAACTACACTATACACGACCGGGTACACTGCCCGATAGTGCATTAGGTAACCTTAGGTAGACGAGACTTATTATAAATTTAAAACCTGCTCAAAAATCTTGCATCAAGTTTTTGGTGTCGTTGTTGGGGAGCTATTTAGGATTTTGTTTAAGTTTTACATTTTTATTTTAGTTTTTCATAATCTCATGATTTTTTTTCTAGTTTCAGGTGTAATGGGTGACGTTGACATCAACACCCTTACTCTCGAAGAATACCTAGCTTTGACAAGAGAAGAGCAAGGGCCTGGTTTGGTTAGGCCAGCTATTGGAGTAGATGTCCAATTTGAGATAAAGAATCAATTTATAAGGGAGTTGTGGAAAGACCCTTTTCAGGAAGCAAGACGGAGGATGCTCACGAGCATATTGACAATGTGTTGTACATTGCAAGCTTGTTTGTTGGATCGTGAACACCTTGAACTTGTGTTAATATGATACTTTGAGTAATACCACTAAGTATGCGGAATCTACTTAATGATACTTAGAAGATTGATTGTGAATGAAACAGTTATATGTATGTGAGAACAATGTATGTAACAAACAAATAGCTCCAATATTATTAATGATAATAATACGAGTGATCTATGATATCACTAGGGTTACACCTTGAAGCTCTAGGAAAAATGTATTAGAAAGATATATTCTAACTATAACCTAGGATCTCCTTTTATACAACAAGGAGTCCTCTTCTACAAGATAAGTATAATGCTAATAGAATAAGATATACTCAAGATCTATTCTATATTTATCTCTACGCGTTTCTCTAACAGTTATCAAGTAAGCAGAGGTAATATTTGTTCTTGCAGTGGTAATGAGTTTCCACTGCAAGTACAATCTTCTGCAGTTGTAACATCTTCACTAGCCGTGGTAACTGTTAGTATAATTCCCAACAATCCTCCCCTAAACTTATGATTTATAGGTAAATCAACAAGTTTCTTCAAGTATACAATAAACCTGAGGATATGGGAATTCTTCCAAACACTTATCTTGTTCTTCTCAACACTTTATCAGCTCTTGCATATTGATCTTGAATCTTCTGAATCAAAGCTCTAATCTTTTCATTATCTGCATAAACTCTTAACTTTGATTTCAACATTGCAGAAAGAGTTTTAGCTCTAAGTGGATATTCCTTCTCAGCAAACATAAACACATCCACTTTATCTGTTGTAGAAACATGATGAACCTCACATTGATCATAATATGTCCATGTAGTATTCAATTCTGATGAATCAAACTTCCAATACTTATCATTAAGATCTGGTTCATATAGTCTTCTTAAATCAACCCAGAGCTGCATTTCTTTCATATCCTTGAGAGTATCAGCCTTGAATCTTTCATTAACAAGCTTCCAAAGAGTATCAAGATCATCTCTGTCACATGCTTTAAGAAGATCTTCAAACTGAATGAATGATGAAGATTCTCCTCCCTGTCTTATAATTTTCCAAGTAGAAGCAAAATTCTTTGCTGTGTACACTTCCCAATCAACAATTTGATGTTTTGTTTGCAAAGGATCTGGGTAGAAATCTTCTTCTTCAATAATAATAATAGCACTTTGTAAATCTTCTGCACATTTTTCAGATTGAGATTCTTTCTCTTGAGGAACTTTCACCCTTTTTGTGACTTGATCTTCAGTTGTTGAAGCTTTCCTTTTACTTTGTTTAAATCTATCAACTTCTTCAAAATCAATAGGTCTGAAGCTACTATCTTGCCTTTTAGTTCTGTAGTAGATACCTTCAATTCTTTCATGAGACATACCTTTGAAATCAGCCATCTTCCAAGTTCCAACATGACAGCAAAATACTTTCATCTCATGAATGATCTGTGCCTTTGTAGGTTGTCTCTGTTTCTTTTGACCTTTTCTGACTTTACCAATAACTTCATCCAGTGCTTGTAGATTCTTCATTTGAATGAAATCAGCCAATTGAGCTGTTCTTTGTTCTTCTGTCAAAGTCTTGTTAGCAACAAGCTCAATAGCTTTCTTCTTTACTACTGGATCATGATTAATCATTTGTTCAATCTCTTCTTCTGTTGGCACATATGAGAACATAGGAGGTTTCTCATGTAAGATAGTTGGTGGAATCACTGAGAGTGGTTGTGCCATTACTGCTTCAAGTTTATCTAACCTCTTTGCTTCCATAAAACTAGAAACTTCATCCTCCTTTTGCTTTTTCATATTTTCATTCTCTGCAGCTTCAAATTGTTCTGCCAATCTTGCATCAAAATCAATTTGAGCTTGATCTTTCTTGGAAATCTTTCTTGTATGCTCTTGTTCTGAACCAAACACAATTGCTTTACCTTTGACTGATCTTTTTCTGGCAGCTTCTTCCTCTTCAGTGGTAACTAATGGAACATCAGTGGTAACATTTTCACTTGCAGTGGAAATTATTTGATCAGTGGTAACATGTTCTGCTTCAGTGGAAATTTGTTGAGCAGGTCCAAGAACATCTTTAGAGTTAAAACCAGTATCAACAACCATATCTTCAAGATCCAATTTCCTCCCCTCAATCTCAGCTACATCATCTTTTGCTTGAGCATTTTCAGAATCATTGAGCTCAGCAACCATATCATCAAAATTAGTACTCCTCCCCTTAATCTCTGCATCTGTTTTCCTCCCCTGTTTGGAAGAAGTTCCCAAACCATAACTAGAACCTGCAGAAAGGGCATCATGAGGTGATGGTGATGGAGAAGAAACCACAACTTGAACATGTCTTTGCTTCTTGAGAATCTCAACTTCATTCTGCAACTTTTGAATCTCAGCCTTCAATAGATTCAACTCTGTGGCATGTTGTTCTTTGGTCTGTGCCAGATCTTTCTCCAGAGTGTGAACCTGCTTGACTAATTTGGTACATAGTGCCATCAATTCATTTAGTGTCACACTGCCCTCAACACTTCCAACTGTGTTACCTGTTGGGAGAGGTGAATCATAGGGCATTGATTCAGGTTCTTCCCTAGTTGGACTAGGAATAGGCCTTGAACCACCACTGCTAGTTCCTAAACCATAAGATTCAGCAACATGCAATGTTGTCATGGAAGAAGTTAGCTGTTTTTGCCTCCTTTCATATGTATGAGTTACAGCAGGGGTATGTTGAATTTGTGGAACAGAAATAGTGGGTGTGTGATGGGATACAACTGGGATTGTTGCATCTTCACCCTGTACCTGTGAAATCTTTGCAAGCATGTTTGGTAAAAGAGGATGAATCACTCCATTCCAAAGTTCTGAAGCCTTACACATATTTTGAAATACTTTTGGCTTAAGACATGGAGTTTCATAAATCCTATTATGATTTTGCAGTTGAAATTCATTTAACACTGCTTGCACAAACCTTGGATACATCAAAAATTTGTATGAACTCGTTACATTGCCTTTCATGTTATTAAATATAAACCTTGAAAAATTGAAAGTCCTATCAGAAACCAAGCAAACTAAAAGGTAAGCCATGGTTGATCCAAATTGTTCATAAGAAGTTTTCTTAGGACTTAGGAAATGCAACAGAGTGTGTATAAAAAATCTCCAATGGGGACAAAAACATCCTTTCTTAAAAGTTACTTTTTGGTCAGATGTATCATACCCCATCAAATCAATGTAGTTGAATATGTCTGAATTAGGTAATGTGATGATACCATTGAGATCATCTAATTGGAGAATTCTCCTTAAAGATGACTCAGTAACATCAATAGTTACCCCATCCACTGTGGCTCTAAGAGCTTCCACAGATTCATGTATGTCCCCCTGTTCAAGTGTTATGGACTCCACAGAGTTCCAAAACTATTTGATTTGAGAAACAAAGATTGTGGGATTCATAGTTAAGGCATACCTTATATGAGTTGTGTTTAGGAAATCCACAATCTGATGAAAAACGGGTCCACTCTTGTCGTTTGACTTTTGTAGGTAAGCCACTTGATTGTGTTCTTCTGCAAACTTGAGAGTCACCATGATTTTGCGATTTGTGAGATAAAGTGTTAGTAATCAAGATGAAAAAGCAAGCCGCATAAGAATCAATTTATACTAATAGGGTTTGGAGAAAACGCGTATAGAGAAATTATCTATAGAAAAGAATAAATAAAATTTGGTAAGTAGATAATTCCCTAAAATTTTACCCTATTAATACGGAAAGATGGTTATATTAGCAACGGCTAGTAAAAAATTAGATTACTGACACACAGTTGTAACGGCTAGTTCACCAGTGGTAAAATTTACACATTCAGTGGAAACGGTGAACTTGCAGTGGTAAAAATCAACAAAATTTTCAAAGAGCAGTGGTAAGTAAAACATGTAAAATTAGCTGCTCTTATCATAGTTTTTAGCAAACTATCAGCTATCAACGGATTTGATAAGTCTTTACCAGAAGCCGTTTGCTCTTGGACTAGCTGATTCTTATGTGGGTTAGACATGGTGAATCAATAACCATTTGTTGTGTGTCTATGATTCACACCTTATTACTCCAATGATATGGGTTGTATATTGCAACACAAAATAAATCTCATCTTAACCCATAAAGATTAACTCAAGTAACTTTTTAGCCAAGTTACTATTTAGTAAAATATCTTCTCAAAAGTCAAACAACATTTACTCCTTCAACCAACCAAAACAGATAGAAGTAAATGACCTTCATTAATTTGCATAACTCCTATCCTTGGCTTATTTAATCACCCCCAAACAACACATCTCAGTCACCAATTTACCCCAAATAATCTTTCAAACCCAAATTTCCCAGTCAACCCAATTCTCTTCCAAAACCATGTCATCAAACCAAGAAACCTCTGATCAACACTCTTCTTCTCCAACATCAGAAGAAGATGTACCACCATATCCATGGGGGCTTGAAGATTCTGACTATGTGAGAGAGATGGAGAAACAATGGGATGTACAAGAAAGACAATGGAATGCACATAGGAAGGGTGAATCAAGCCATGTTCCTAATTCAGCTGAGAAAGAACTTGTCTCCTTTCATCTGTACCTCTGATGAAGAATCTTCAGAAGAAGAAAATGAAGAACCAACCTTTCTTCCTTCTTCCACACCAGAGAGATCCCAACCAAGATCAAGTAAGAGAGATCCATCTCTCCCAACATCACCAAATTTGGTGTTGGATCTTTCTGCTCCAGAACCTGGTCTTCTGCATCAAGAACATAATGGACAGAGCAAGAAGGCTGAGATCATACATAAGGGAAAGGAGAAGCAGAAGTAGATGATTGAGGAATGTTGCCAAGGAACAAAGTTCTTGAGTATTTTCTTGACTTTGGTACTTGAGCATCTTCACAGTCTTCCTTCTCTTCTTTTTCCATTTTCATCTTCAGCTTCTTCATTGTACTTGTCATAGCCTCAAGTATTTTGTAATCATTGATAGAAGCTAGTAGTACTCAATTAGCCAAATGTTTAGGAATGGTCTTTGTTATTCAGTTGGAACTTTGAATGTAAGCTGTAACTTGTGTCTTTGAATGAATGAAAAGATCTTTTTTAATTAATCAATTGTGTAAGACCTTCAACATTAATATCTTTGCAGTAGAAACCATGTTCCGCTTATTTGACCACATTCCCTTGGCTACAGCTCTTGGTGACTTTAACACACTACTTGCAATCTCTTAACATTTACAGAACAGACATATACCAAACAACTTGCAAACATATTAGTGAGTCACTGTAAAACTCAGAAAGTATATAATAATCAAGTTATTCATAATCATTAGTAGTCTTTGACTGTCCCTGCACACAACATAAAGAAATTAGTACCTTTTGGGGACCCAAGCCACAAATGACTTGGATCTGCCTCGTGTATCAATATAATTGTATCTATCAAAGGTCATTGATACACCATTGGGAGTGTTTGAGGTTGTTGTTCCTTTTGGTTTCCATTCCCAATGAGCTGAGGCCTTAACAGCATTACCCATGTTTACCCTTTTCTTATTCACATAGACACCAGTGGAAACATTTGGTCTTGCAGTGGTAACTGCAGGCCTAGCAGTGGAAACTGCTGGATTAGTAAATTTGGGTCTCCACATGTGTTTCTTGTGAACATTCTTTTCAAATTGAGTCTTTTTCCCTGTTTGATAAGATTTAACAAAAGTAGTGACAGGGGACTTAGGATAAACTCTGTTTTTACTACTGGCAGTGGCAACTGCTGGTCTAGCAGTAGAAATAGGTTTAATGTCAGTGGTAAGCAAAACAGACCTGGGAACCATCTTGCTTAGTGAATTTGGGTGAGTTAAGTTGTTAACATTATGTCCATTCACCCTTGTATTCCCAAAAACTTCCCTTCTTCCCATGTGGTAGTTACAAGTATAAGAAAGGTGATCAAAGCTACCACAAATATGACAGGCCTTATTGTTAAAAACAAAATCACTACCAAACTGCCTAGTTTTAACATGATTCCAACTTCTCATGTTCCCTCTAGGAGATTTAGACCTATCTCTGTACATCTCTGCATACCTAGTAGTAGGCCTAATGTAATTTGACTGTGTCCTAGGCTTCTCTTTGACTACTTCAGGAATACTTTTTCTTTTCTCTACTCTAACATTTTCAGGAACACTAGATTTAGACTCAACATTTAAACATTCATCTTTAAGAGATGAGTCACTAGCACTATCAAAAGTCTCAACCTCAACCTGAACCTTTTCAGTTTCAACTGGTTTAACAAATTTTGGTCCATAGGTCATAGGTAGATCCTGAAACTCTTCTAAACCTGTGTGAGCTAGGTCAATGCCAGGAGGTGCTGGAACACCTCTTAGAGGTGGTGGAACTGATTTGAATCCAAGACCTGATTTGGCTTTGCTCACAACTTGAGCTTCCCAAATTTTGCTAATGCTCTTAGATTGGTGGTCTAGTGTTTGATTAGTTATCTGAATATTCTCACTAGCCTTCTTAACCTTTTCAATCTCTTCCCTAAGAGCTTTATTCACTTCAACATGAAAATCTAAGTCTCTTTTTAAAACAGCAATGTCATCATTAAACTTAGATTCATTTGCCCTATAATGCTCTAATTGTTTTTCTAAAACACCTAGACCTCTTTTATGATTTGCTAAATTATAATTAGTATGATGTAAATCTAGCATCAGTGCTTCATATTGTGTTTTTGAGGTCTCTAACTCTTTTAAGGCCTTACAGTTTTTAGAACAAGCATTATCAGTATGTACCTCAGAGTCTGAAAAAGCCATGAGAGCATGCTCAGTAGCAAGCATTGCAGATTCTGAATCATCTTCTTCATCCTGAGTCATAAAGCTCCAATCAAAGCTCACTCCATCAATAGCCAGTAGCACCTTTGGCTATTCAGTTGTAGGTTCTTTGTTCTTGTCCTTTTTGTACCAAGTTGACCTGTTGTCAGATTTCCTTGGTTTTCTACATTCTCTTGTAAAGTGCCCCATCTTATGACAATTATAGCACTCCACCTTCTTTTTGTCAAAACCTACAGTCTCATTGCCACTTATATTTATCTTTCTCCCTGTCTTCTTCCAGAACTTCTTTGTTCTTAAGCTTAGTAATGCCACCTGCCATTTAATGTCCATCTCCTCCATATCATCTTCATCAATTTGATCCAAATCCTCATGATTGAGAATTGAACCACCCACTTGGCTTGATATAAAGGCATAGAAAGTAGCATCACTTAGTACTGCAACCTGTTTCTTTGAGCTCCTAGTGGAAACACTTCCATTACCAGTGGAAACAATCATGTTACCACTGTCATCATCACTATCACTTTCTTCATCTGAACTATCATTAATTGATGATGATATGAGTGCTACACTTGCAGAACTTGTTCTTAATTTGCCAGCTTTCTTTAATCTTTGTTCAATAACTTTAAAGTTATTGTACACATCATTAAGCTTCATGGTCTCTAGATCTGGCTTATCTTCCCAAACAGCAACATTGGTGTCAAACTCAGAAGGTAGGCTTCTTAGGAATTTAAGATTGAGGTCTTCCTTTTCCACCTCAATTCCAAAAGCAGTGAGTTGAGTAACAATCTTTTGTAGCCTTGTGAATATGCTATCAAGAGATTCATTACTTGTTGAACCAAAGTTTTCATAAGTCTGCTTCAGTAAAGTCTTTTGAGTCTTCTTGGTGGAATCATTACCACCAAACACTTCACAGATCTCATCAAAAAGAGTCTTTGCAGACTTGTATTTGCTAAAAGCCAGAACCTGTTCTCTGGGTAGAGCCATCAATAGCAAACCTCTAGCCTTCAAATCATTCTTCAGTTGACTTCTTTCATCATTAGTGCCAGGACCAGTATTAACTTTTGTTACTGTCTTGTCACCAACCTGCTCTACAGTTGTACCAGGTTTGAATGAATTTCCACACATAATGATCTCCCATAATGTGTAGTCTTGAACCATAAAGAATTGTTCTATCATAAGCCTCCACATCTCAAAATCATTTATCTTAAGCTTAGGAAGCTTTGCAGCAATGTTTGATTGGCTTGTTTCTGTCTCCATTGTTTCTTTTGAGTCTGCCATAGGGTCTTCTAAATCAAAATATCAAAGCCTTGCTCTGATACCACTTGTTGGATCGTGAACACCTTGAACTTGTGTTAATATGATACTTTGAGTAATACCACTAAGTATGCGGAATCTACTTAATGATACTTAGAAGATTGATTGTGAATGAAACAGTTATATGTATGTGAGAACAATGTATGTAACAAACAAATAGCTCCAATATTATTAATGATAATAATACGAGTGATCTATGATATCACTAGGGTTACACCTTGAAGCTCTAGGAAAAACGTATTAGAAAGATATATTCTAACTATAACCTAGGATCTCCTTTTATACAACAAGGAGTCCTCTTCTACAAGATAAGTATAATGCTAATAGAATAAGATATACTCAAGATCTATTCTATATTTATCTCTACGCGTTTCTCTAACAGTTATCAAGTAAGCAGTGGTAATATTTGTTCTTGCAGTGGTAATGAGTTTCCACTGCAAGTACAATCTTCTGCAATTGTAACATCTTCACTAGCCGTGGTAACTGTTAGTATAATTTCCAACAATACATGTTAGAAACTAATAGCGTCAATCAAGATAGTTTCTAGGACCGTTTTGGCTCAAGACAATTAAGTCTAATCTAGGAATAATAAAGTTCATAAGATAAATCATAGCGGAATAAGAACAATATTATTAACAAGGTTTTTCTTCGTCATCATCTCTACTCTAACATACATCAAAGCCCCAATGCTACGTGATCAAGTGTAGCACGGTTACATCCTAACAGCTATCTAAGATATTTGAGGCTTAACATCAATCTACCCTAGGTGTTTCCCATAAAACACCTGTACACACAAGTCTAGGCGTTTCCAGCCTTAGACATACACTCACACGTTTTCTGTATATTACATTGTGGAAGACATACTAAAACCTATTCCCTGTATCTCTTTATATAATAGAGATACTAGGGTTACAAAATACTACGAAGGACTATATTGAAATAACTTCTTTGTAAAGCAAGTCCTTTGTCTTTTGCATTCTTCACTTTGTCTTCATAAGTCCTTTATCTTTCATATTTGTCAATATCAACTCAAAGTATAATTCCCAACAATCTTCCCCTAGTTGATATGATAAAACCAAGTATATGAAAGATGTCGTCTTCCCCTCAAACCATGCATATCATCAAGGATTTTCAAGCTGCAATCTTCAAAGTATTCTTCTTCCCCGTTTTGTCATCATCAAATAGGGGATAAATGTAGGCAACCTTGATCTTCACAACCATGAATCAATATTACACATCGAATCCATCTTTCCAATGTTTCTAAGCCGCCCACCATTAAGTTTTCCGCATCTATAGATGTACTTGAAACAATAGAAATCAAAACCATCAGTAGTAATAACAACTAGCAGTAGCAAAAACCTTCACCTCGATTGATGCATGTAGATGGTTAAACATTTAGTCAATAAGCTTCCCCTGAAACCCATATGTTAACCATCTCTCGAATGTAAGCTCCATGTAATGATCACTGATGAAGAAAACTAAGTATTACCAACTTGATGTTGAAGTAGAACCACCCAAACTTGTGCCTTATATCTTGTACTAAAATTGACTTCGAACGTATACTTAACGTATAGGGAGATCGCAACCTCTTGACAATAAACACTGAGCACAATAACGTAACTCCTTCAAGTGTTTGTCAATTCGTAGTCACCTGAACGAACGAACAAGTTATCTTCAAAGTGTCAGACTCACTTTGAGATATGATATGAACACGCATCCAAGAAACTCCACTTCAACTTCAAATAGGTGATAAAAACTTTTCTTCGTAATCAATTAAATCAAATAAGAACGAGCCATGAAACTGTTTAAGCACCAATTAAACCAAAAACCATAACTCTTGTATGTGTGTCTTCCAACAACCATCTATGTGTGTCATCCAGTATCTCCACAAACCAATTAATCAATGAATACGAATAAATCCAACCACGATCTCTTATTTTTATTTCTGTCCCATATTCATAAATAGATACGAGGTTTAAAAATATTCAACCGACCCATGTGATGTCCTTGTCCCACAATTAAAACCAAACACGACAAACTCTTCATAAAATTCTGATCCATGTATCACTGACCCACGTTTCATGATTTCTTTCATCGACCTATTAATACCACCTTGATAACGCAGCTCATAGAAACCATATATAACAAAACCGAATCTGATAATAATAATAAACCTGCTATAATAATCATTCTAGCGCTGGCCCACTTTGCTCCGTACTTGACTTCACAATATGCATAGTAGCAACAATATCCACGATCATTAATAAAAGCAGTACGAGGTTTATTTAATGTTGAATCAACCAATTAATATCAACAAATCTCTTGATACAACCTTTTCTCCACCATTTATTAATTACCAATGCAATCACTGACCATGATCTTTACATGCACAAGACGACAACCCTCATCTGCTCACCATCGATCCATTCTAATTCATTTAGTAAACGATAGCAGCAGCACGATAACACCAATGTCAACGAGTTGTACCATTCGCTTTACGAACTAAAAAGGTAGCAGTGGAAACAAATAAGTAGCAGTGGGAACAAGTATCGCAGCAGTGGAAACTTATTTGCATAAGCAGTGGTAACCATCGAAGCTGCAGTGGAAACGTATAACGCAGCAGTGGTAACATGTTGAGCTCAGCAGTGGAAACAAATAGCGATCAGTGGGAACTTTTAAAGGCAGCAGTGGAAAGCTACATAACAACTTGTGACCAAAGTGAGTTGTCTCCATCATTCAACAAACAGATCACCAACATGCTCCTCTATTCCCAAACGATTAAAAACAAATAGTAGCAAGAACCTGTAACGTCAACATCAATAAACAACCAAATCGTGTGAGCAAGAAGTACTTATTCTCATCACACATAGGACCACTTGTACCATGAATCACACATGATAACACCACATCGTTGTCACCAATAGCTGTTGTGGTATATTTTCATAAAAACAGTCGACATCACTTCTCTATCAGAAACCCACGAATAATAGTCATAGTTTCTTGTTCATGTCAGGTTCACCGAAACCCTAACGAGAATATCGAAACAATAAACACAGCAGCAAGAAACTTGAAAATCAATCCCTTGTCAACAAGTTAGGGTTCATATAAAACCCTGCTGCTTCGTTACTCAGTCCAAGAACCAATCAACAATAACTCTTCAAAAAGCAGCTTGAATCAACATTCATGGCAGATAAGTAGCAGCAGATTTGAGATTTGAGATGAAAACCCTAAGAGTTTTAGAAACCCTAATCGTACTTATCGTAAAATTGCTTTCTTCCATGAATCATAGACACCAAAAATATTATAACCAACTTCTATTATGAGTTTAGAGCAAGTATGCACGAATTCAAAGAAGTTGAATCAAGAAAACCCTAAAAAGTTCGACTTACTTACCATTCTGCAGCAGCTTTTTAGAAAAATCATATCTTTTTACTGGGAGCTCAGATATAAGATCCCTCCAGTGGAACTCTTCCTTGTCATGTAGAGAACCTCCAGTAAAAATTTCAGCCCGATCCAACGGTTAACGAAGGAGATATCGCGCCTTGAAAACTGACCTGCAGTGAGTTACGAAAATTGAACCAAAATCGAATTTTTCTTGTTTTCTTCGTTCTTCGACAACGAACCTTGTAAATCCTAGATATCAAGAGCCCCCGCTCTGATACCACATGTTAGAAACTAATAGCGTCAATAAAGATAGTTTCTAGGACCGTTTTGGCTCAAGACAATTAAGTCTAATCTAGGAATAATAAAGTTCATAAGATAAATCATAGCGGAATAAGAACAATATTATTAACAAGGTTTTTCTTCGTCATCATCTCTTCTCTAACATACATCAAAGCCCCAATGCTACGTGATCAAGTGTAGCACGGTTACATCCTAACAGCTATCTAAGATAGTTGAGGCTTAACATCAATCTACCCTAGGTGTTTCCCATAAAACACCTGTACACACAAGTCTAGGCGTTTCCAGCCTTAGACATACACTCACACGTTTTCTGTATATTACATTGTGGAAGACATACTAAAACCTATTCCCTGTATCTCTTTATATAATAGAGATACTAGGGTTACAAAATACTACGAAGGACTATATTGAAATAACTTCTTTGTAAAGCAAGTCCTTTGTCTTTTGCATTCTTCACTTTGTCTTCATAAGTCCTTTATCTTTCATATTTGTCAATATCAACTCAAAGTATAATTCCCAACATTGTTCAACATTTCGGGAGTGTCTTACGATGCGGTAATGCTTAGAGTTTTCCCTTTGACACCTACGGGAGCAGCCAAGAGATGGGTTGATAGATTACCAGCAGGAACTGTCAACACTTGGGATCTCTTGAAGAGACAATTCATCTAAAGGTATTGTCCTCCTTCAAGGATGGCTAAACAGCTCAAAGATATTCACAACTTCAAGCAAGATGGAAATGAGACTTTGTATGAAGCTTGGGAAAGGTACAATGAACTTCTCTATAAGTAACCGACTCACGACCTCAACAAACAACAAGTGGTCAACATCTTCTACAAAGGAATCAACATTTCCACGAGGAAAATGCTTGACTCCCAGGGGCCGATCCTTGGGATGACCCCTATTCAAGCCTTAAAAGCAATAGAAGACATGGCAGACCATTCTCAGAAATGGCACAATGGAGGTAGTAGTAGAAGCATTGGAGGAAGTGCGTATGGTATTGATCTAATCATAAACAAACTTGAAATCTTGGGCCGAGACATGAAAAAGCTCAAGGAGAATGTACATGCTATTCAAGTAGGGTGCGAGATTTGTGAACGGGCCCACTTGGCCAAGGATTGTCCTTTAGAAGAAGATGATGGAAAAATAGAGGAAGTGAAATATGGAGAAGGACAACTGGTAACATCAAATAGTGATGATATTTAAGTGATAATTTCCCCCTTATTATGCACATCTTTTATGTCATTTTACTAGAATATATACTCTTATTTATTTATATTTCATTTTCAGGGCAAAGATGAGCATTGGAACGAAAAGACACGGATTTGGAAGGTTATTAATAAAAATATTTGAAGTATGCTGAGTCAACACTAACTACGGCATAGATGATCTCTCTATCTACGCTGTAGTAACCTTTTACACTGAAGACTGAAGACTGAAGCCAACGCTGACCAAAGACCTACGGCGTAGCCAACTTGTTGGTTACGGCGTAGATATGACTACGAGACTTCTACTGGCGTAGCAATCCTTCTAGATACGCCGTAGATCTTCCTTCAACACTTAGAAGAATTTCGTGATCCAAGATGGAGTTACGGTGTAGCCCCTCATTTGGTTACACCGTAGATTGGTGTACGAGAGTTCTACATCCGTAGCAGATCATCAAGCTACGGCGTAGTGTCATAATACAAAGACTATGGCATAGTTTAACCTAATGGTTACATCGTAGCATAGTCGAGACTATAAATGCCAGCCCTAATTCTGCATTTTAAACATCATCTTTTCACACACAGAAGTCATGACGGAATTAGGGATCAAGGAGGACGAAGTTCTACAAGCATACAAGTCATTTCCAAGGGAGAATTCACACATCAATCATAAGTTTTATCATTTATGTTTCATGTATCGAATTCATGTTTTCATCTATCATGTTAAACATTGATTTTATTGCATTTTTGAATATGAGTGGCTAAACACCTTTGGTGTTAGCCTTGTTATGAAATTGTTGTGATTATGATTTAGTTTCCTCATATCGTATCGTTTTATTTGCATAATTTCTTAGCATATCTTAGGACACCCTTGTTTTGGTAGCATTAAAGTTTGGTAGTTCCTATGAAGCTAGGAGAATTGACCATAGGACCCATAGTGAATAAGGGTGTGTTTAGTGATAGGAATTGACAATAAGACTATCACTATTCATGTGGGAATTTCAACGAATGAACACTTACCAAACTGATTTGCTTAAGAAATTAGGGGGGATCTAAGTTCCAACCGGCCGGATCCCATTAGACAAGTCTAAGTTAGTAGAGGCACTTAATGACTCTTTCATCTTATAATTGCCAGCGAACTCTTGTAATCATTAGGTTACGGAATTGGGCAAGGTGAAAGATAGGATTGGACGATTTGACCATCTGAGCCTAGCCGACTTGAATCCCCAAATGAAACGATAGGATGCACTTAATAGAAAACTTGTCATAATAATAACAAGAGAGGTAATTAGGTTAACACTTCTCTCTTTACTAATTTCTCTTCATTTATTTACTTTCTTGTTTATTTCATTAGTTTTAATTAATCAATCATATAACCCCCTTTAAAACCAGTGACACTAGAACTTAGATATAATTCGAACGCATAGCTCTTGGGACGACCTCGACTTTACCGTTAGCTATACCATACACGACCGGGTACACTGCCCGATAATGCATTAGGTAGACCTTAGGTAGACGAGTCAATTAAAATATAAAACCTGATCAGTAAATCCTGCATCAAGTTTTTGGCGCCGCTGTTGGGGAGCTATTTAGGATTTTTTTATTTAAGTTCTTTATTATCTATTTGTTGTTTTTAATAATGTTAGGATACAAGACCAGAAGTGCCAAACCCTTTTTGGCAACACCATACGATAATCTTGAAAGACAATTTCGTGCACAAAAATAAACAATACTCCCATCTCTATTCATAATATTCTTTCTTTTAATGAGCATTTAGATTCAGATACGGAATTAAATGAAAGTACGAGCATTGATACCCTTTCCATGGAACAATACATGGGTGGGACAAATGAGAACTACACCAGAGTAGTGACATCGTAACCTAAAAAAGTGTAGTTCGACATTAAGGGGAAAATCATTGAAGAAGTACAAAATAAACAATTTTCTAGTGACAAGGAAGGATAAGATGCACAAGCACGTGTGGAGGAAATTTTATATATTGTGAGCATTTTTGAATGTCCTAATGTCTCTCAATATAAACTAACGACAAAGGTTTTTCCTATATCACTGTCTGGATCAGCAAGGAAATGGTTTAATCGACTTCCTCTCAAATTAAAGAAAACTTGGGAATCCCTACGTAAAGCATTCATACAAAATTTTTGTCCACCTACTAAGCTAGCAGCCTCTCTAAGAGAAATATACTGGTTTATGCAAGAAAGGGAAGAAATGCTCTACCAAGCCTAGGAAAGATATAACGATCTTCTCTATAGATGTCCCACAAATGACCTAAACAAGCAAATGAAGGTTTTTATTTTCTATAGGGGCTGGACGCAGATACTCGCCATATTCTAGATTCTCAAAGACCAATTCCTGGGTTAACACCTGACAAAGCTTTACAAGCCATACAAAGGATGGCTGAGCATTGTCATAAATGGTATCTAGAAACACGATTTGGACCTAAAGATAACTTCACATATAAAGTCATGAAGACTTTAACTAAGAACGATGGTGGTTATACGGTTTAATTTGAGAAAAGAAGGAAAGAGAGAAATGAAGTTGAAAAAGATCAACATAAGGAAGAAGTTAAGAGCTTGGTTGACATAAGTGGTTTAGATAGCTTGGAAGAAACAGTGTACATGTATATTGCTTAATCTACTAAAAGACAAAAACATGAGGAGGAGATGCTAAAACAGTTTGTTGAAAGCACAGTTTCGTCCCTCAAGGCTCATGATGTCGGGATTAAAAATCTCGAATTAAAATAGATCAATGCACTAACACTATTAAGGAATGTTTAAAAAGGGACATTGAAGCTAATGATAATGTGTAAACTATTGAAGAAACTAAAGTTGTGTCAACGGAAGAAGCATCAAAGGAACCGAAAACATTCTCCGAAAAAGTCAAACAAAGGCTTGTGAAGGAGCAATCTTTGCTAAATGAATTTGAATCTCTTCCTATTAATTTACCTTTAGTCGAATCAATTAAAAACGAGCCTAACAATACTAACCGTTTGAAGGGGTTAATTGAAAGAAAATATAACCTATATTGAGTGGAGTCGGTATAGCTTAATGAAAGGTGCTCTACCATCTTGCGAAATGAGTTACCTCCTAAAGAGAAAGACCCTGGAAGTTTTACACTACCATGCTTGATAGGTAATCTCAAAATGAGCAATGCTTTAGCAGACTTAGGAGCTAGCATCAGTATAATGCCTTACTCAATATTTACACGATTAGGGGTCAGGAACTTGATACCCATTAAAATGGACATTGAAATGGCCGATAAATCTATGCAAACGCCATTTGGGGTTGTTGAAAATGTTTTGCTTAAAATTGATAAATTTGTTTTCCCGGTGGATTTTATCATTTTAAAGATTGTGGAGGATGAAAGAATCCCAATAATATTAGGGAGGCCTATGCTGGCTACCGCACATGCTAAAGTTGATGTCTTTGGAAAAAGAATGAACTAGGGGGAGTAATTAATTATAGTGTTTGTGTTGTAAATCAGATACAGGAACAAGAAGAATTCGATTTGGAAGAATTTCTTCATAATGAAGAAATAATGCAAGGACATCCTATGGAACATGATGACCTCTCCCCTATTGGAAACTTTGATGTTTTCTTGGATTTTGAAAAAAGTAGTCAATAAGTCGAAGTGAACATGATGGAGGCTAGTCATCAAATTAACTCTATAGATTTAGTTCCACCACAGGAAGATGACGAAAGTACTTTGGTTCAACCAACACAACCTAGTTTTCTTGAAGTTGGAATTAGGATCCACCATTCGAATCCTTACACCTTGCAAGTCACTTGCAAACTCGGGTTTGTTGATTTTTATCCTTTCATTAATATTAGTTCACCCATAAATATTCTGTCTAAAGAGAGTTATAATAAATTTTTTAAAAAGGGGCTTGAATATCGAGGAAATAAGTTTCTTGGAAAAGTTAAAAATCTCAATATATTTGTCGGAATTTATACAATTTTAATTGACTTCATGGTGTTCGACGACGTAAGTGTATTTGTGGAAGATGGTTTAGAAGAAGTTATATTAGGGAAGCCATTTCAAGAGGCATCAGGTATTGAAGTGGATACTATCAATGGGATAGTACGGCTATCTAGCAATAATGACGTAACAATTTTCAAAATGCCAATAACAGTACCTAATTCCAAGCATTGGACAAAAAAGCAATTAAGCAGGGCCATGCCTCTTCTTGAAATTAGTAATAAAGATAGAGCTAATGGGTATGACTATCCTTATCAAAAAATTAAAGATTTCTACAAGGGGTGTGTGGATCTTGGCGATACTTACAAGAGGGACGAAAGGTTCATTGACATGTTAGGACGTGAGCATATTAGCTTGCACGATATGACCAATTGACACTACTAGCCGTGGCCTTAAGTCTAACTTAAAGACTCATTAATAAACAAAAGTACTTTTTCAGGAGACAACCCTAATTATCCATTTCTTTTTCCTTTTTATTAGTTTTGTTGGTTTAGTATGTTTTGTTATAATTATCTGCAGGTAATAGAGAAAGAAAAATGGTGGAGGAGCTGGATATGGAGTTTTCACTCCTGGAATTCATCTCAAAATGATTCTACGGCGTAATCCAGAATATGGTTACGCCGTAGCTTCCTCCAGGTGTCAGACATTTGTCAGGTGTCATTATATACGGCGTAGCACTGCTTTATGGTGATGAGTGCTCAAACACTCATCATTTTTGATCAAATCTAAACTGCAAAACATACAAAAATAATCAAAAAGTCATCAAAATACTAAAATTATCCCAGGGATTGTGTTTTATATGTTTTAAATGCGAAATAAGCAAAAACAAATGAAAAATGATCAAAGTTTGCAATATTGGCAGTTTCAGTCCCCTAAGTTTCAAACATTGTCAAAAATAGTCCCTATGCATTTATTTTGAAAGAAAAGTCAACCCAAGTCCTTTGAAAGTCAATAATCACAAAATAAGATACTTGGGTCAAAAGTTTCAAATGTTGACATGTTTGGTCCTTCAAATTTCAAATTTGTCAAAAATAGTCCATGGGAATTTTGAAAAGTGGAAAATGGCAAAAATGGTTCTTGGATAATGGTACTTGGCTATATTGGTCATTTGGATAACTTTTTGGAATGTACACATCAGGTCCCTTCCTTTTGCAAAATTACAAAGTTGGTCCTTGTTATTATCTAAACCAACCGGACCCTTAATATATTAAAACCAAAACCACCCCAATCCAAATCCAAAGCCCAGCCAAACCAACACCCCAGGCCCATCACTACCCCAAGCCCAACCACCCTTTGTTATTATCCCAGGGTCAAACAGTCAAACGGTCAAAGGACCGGTCAACACCATCTTCCCCACACCCTCTTTTTCCCCGTTTTCCTGCAAGACTGTCTCCCCCCCCCCCCCCTCCACCTTTTTAACCAAACTTACCACCTACAATTAATGACTCCACCAGAACCACTAATATTTGCCCCATTCCATTTTTGGCGCCAAAATTCAATCAACGGCCCTGATGCATCAAAATTTAATTGGACGATGGGGATATGGTCAGAGGTCAACAAAGATATCAATCGGTGTGCTAATTTTCAAAAAGGAAGCCATGTGGGGGAGTGTAGGATATTATAAAATCGTATTATAAGTAGTAAGCTATGTAAGCCATCGAAGGCATGTAGAAAAGTTAATTTAGTTGTTTTTAGTGTTTATGTATCCTTGTAATCTATTTTCAGTGAATGCAATTCAAGTTTTAAGTTTTAATATCATTTTCAATTTTCAAGTTTCAATTGTGAATTTCAAGTTTGTTGTTTAAGTTTCATTAGTTGTTCTCAAATGTTTGCATAGTCTCATAAGCTCAAACAATAAGTTTATAGAAGCTGTGTAAGCTTCCATATTAATCAGAAGCTTAGTTTTCATAAAAATAGTGAAAAATATATAAAAAATCAAAATAAAATAAAAATTCATGGAAACAAGTTGAAGAAGAGGAATGCAGTAGCAGAATTGGACAAAGAAGTTGGGTTTAGAGCTCAAGGGAGCATTAGGTTGGTCCTTGGTTCATGTACTCAGCTTGGAAGCATTTGTGAGTTCACAATTTATTTTTTTGAGCATATTAGTGTAAAAGTGTTTTAATCAAGTTATCTATATTAATTTAGCTTAATAATCATTCAGTAGATAAGTTTTAGTAATTAGGTTGTACTTAGGTTCCATTTAAATTAAGTTTTATTGCATTCTGTGTTTTAAAAGGGTGGTTGGATTGGACTGTGCTAGGTGCTTCAGTTGGTTGTAGTGGTTAAAACTGGTTCACATAGCATACTCAGACCTCTAATACACCAAATCAAACAAGTCTTTGTTAGTAATAGGTTTAAAAAGTCAAAATCAACTCTAATTTGGTCTAGGATTAGTCTGTGTTGGAATGTGAGTAGCATAAGCTTCATATTAAGTCACACTTTGATAAGTTTGCTTAATTTAGTCTTTTTATATCTTAACTAACAACAATCAATCATTAAATCAGTGTTCAAAGTTCATCTTGGTCAAATCTTTCTAAATCAAGAAAAGTAAAAATTCACCATTCAGGCAGAAATCCATTTCTTGGAGAAATTTTCTAGATTTTTGTAGTAAGAACGAACCTTTGAAAATTGTTGTGATTGTAGTGTATCAGCAGAACTATATGATCCCATGTATGGCTTATTTTTGTGATTTTTTTACAAGCTTGTGCACAAGCTCAAAGTGAGCTGCAGGGGAAGGTGTTCCCCTGTGCACTGCTATCAGACCAAATCACCTATCTTTAGTGGACCCCACAGGGCTAACTAGTGGGCCCCATACCCTGATTGTTGGCTTAATAATAAGCCAGGATTTTAGGTTTTAAGCTTATTTTGTGGATTGAATCTTTTTAGCTAGGGCTGCAAGTGCCCTAAAGTTTGACCATTTCCTGACCAAAGCTGATATCTCAGCTTTTGTACCCATGTTCCAACCCTCCCTTTGACCTCACCTAGGGACCCAGTGACCAAACCTTATATTTTAGAAAAGCCAATAAGCTCAGCTTATTGGCTTAACTTTTTGTTTGGCCTTCCAAAGCCCCTAGTGGACCCCACAGGCCCTCAAAGGTGCTTCTTTGGACCTGTTTGGACTGTTTGGTGTTTAGGAGTGCTTATTGCTTATTTACTGCTTATTCCTTGTGCTTTTTGATTTCATTTGTCTTATTTTGAGTAGTTGTGAATCTGTTTAAAGCTTGTTTGTGTTTTTAACATCATTTGGTAACATTTACAAATCCATCAAAGTCCTAATAAGCTTAAAAGCTTAACTGTCATTACAATAAGCTCACCAAATAGCTTATTTTTGATTCTCAGCAAAGTTACCTTCACAGAAGTTGTTCAAAATCAATCAATAAGCAGTTGTGAAACAGAAAAATCCCAAAAAGCCCAACTTGTTGGAAGTGATAGCTTCTATTTAAGCCAATTGGCTTATTACCTCAGCTTATTTATAAGCTAATCTCATTTTTATATTTTTCCTAGGCTTCTCATAGTTAAAAATAATTTTAGTAATTTTCTCAGATTTTTCTTTCCACATTTTATTTTCAATTTTCTAGTGTAATTTCATAATTAATTAGAATTTAGGTTAATTTAAATAATTAAAAAATAATTAATAATTAGTTAATAATTAGTAATAATTAATTAAAAAGTCTTAAAAATATATTTTCAGTTTTAAAATTAGTTTTATAGTATTTAAGATTTTTCTAAGTTTAAATTTTATTTTTCTAGGTTAATTTCATAATTATTTGTATTTTAGGTTAATTTAATTAATTAAAAGTAAATAGGAAATTAGTATTTAATTAATAATAATTATAAAAATAGTGTAAAAATTAATTTTAATTTTCCAAAAATTTTCTTTAATCATTAGGTTTGTAAAAATATCTTTTTTATACCCGTAGCCTTTTTAGATAATCAAACTCACTTTTTATTACGTACGTTTGTTCCCGTTTTCAGTGAACGTACGTTTTTAGGTTTTAGCTAAGTTCTTCTTAATCCAAATTCACTAATCAATCACATAGCTTTCCTAAGCTATTTTATTTCATAATTCTCAAACAACTCCCATTATAACTCTTTCCTGTGAATGAGATTTTCATAAATCTGGAGTAGAATTATAACTTAAATTTTATTTTGCCCCATTTTTCTAGTTTATTTTGAAAACTTATGCCATTTTTATTTTTGACATGTTTTTCCGTACCTAACTAGAATAGACCTTAGCCGAGCACATTTAACCCTTAATTTCATGGTGAGGTTCAGCCTTTTCAGTTTCTCCTGATTTACCCCAAATCTACGAAATATTGAGCGTGCCGGTAGTTTGTAGACTTTAGAACTTGGCCTTCACATCATTTCGAGATCATAGATGAGTAGTGTGTCGAGTTTACTTGATACATTTGGAAGAAACTTTTTGAAAAGGTAATATTTTAGGATTAACACTCAAATAGCCTATATGTGTGCATTTATCGATTAGTCACATTAACTCATCGACCCCCATGTTTAAACCCTTTTGTTGCACTTATCTTTAGTGCAAGATACCCTTAGATATACCCTTCAGATCCATTCTTTCGTTTCATACCCTTATAATTATCGTTTCGATACACCTATTCGCCTTAGCCTACCATGTAGTCTTTGTCTATGATTGGGAAGTCGTCGCTTGCCCTAGTTTGAGGTTCGAGTTAAGAGATTCAGAAATCACGCCTACATTGAAGACTTATCTTTGAAGATCATTTGAGACCCCCCCCCCCCCAAATATTCCACTGTATGATTCATCTCAAGTGGGGGATGTTATTATTCTTGTAATTTGTTATTAAATAAATATAATAAATAAATAAAAATGTGAAATGATGTATGATAGTTTATTTTTGGTGCAACAATGTATAGCACCTTGTTTTGAGTTATTAAAGATTTAGTTTCGAGGAGGCCACTTTGATCACTTATGAAGAATTGAGTTGGTTTTTCTATTCACCAACATGAAGACCAATCGTTGTACCCATCATGACATTCGCTAATGGCACATTCACTTGTAGTATGATCCAGTTTTTGCGTCTTGGAGCTTTATCATTGGATGAATTGCAGGTGGTAACGACTCGGTTGTAGGCTAAGACTATTTGCTTCTATTTTTATTTTTACACCATTTATGTGCATCCCATGTCTTATTCTACCCTTAAGTTGTGAATCATGCTTAGGTGAGGGATTTGAGCAGTCATTGGTGGCTTGCCCGGCATTCCGGTCATGTATCAATGCCTTTGTCACCTTTGTGGTAGTATGTTAGTAACAACACTAGACGCTTAGCCTTATAATTTTTCACCCAATATTGCCTTTACAAATTGTTTCGACCTTAACTCTAGTGGTAGATATTTGTGTAACTGTCAAGCCTGTGATATAATACATACTATAATTGTTCGTTGAGTGATCACCCCAAAATTAACACTTAGATTAGAGAGAGAGCATGAGTGTTTGTTCCCATTTCTCGGGAGATATCTTTTTGAAAACGATTCTAATAAGGTCTACTTGATGGCAAGTAGAGTTCAAGTGGGGGGATATTTGATAACATCAAATAGTTCCAATATTTAAGTGTTAATTTTCCCTATTATGCTCATCTTTTATGTCATTCTACTAGAATATATACTCTTATTTGTTTATATTTCATTTTCAAGGCAAAGATGAGCATTGGAACGAAAAGATGCGAATTTGGAAGGTTATTAATGAAAATATTTGAAGTATGCTGAGTCAGCACTAACTACAGCGTAAATGATCTCTCTACCTACGCCGTAGCAACCTTTTACACTGAAGACTGAAGTCAACACTAACCAAAGACCTATGGCATAGCCAACTTATTGGTTACAGCTTCAACACTTAGAAGAATTTCGTAATCCAAGATGGAGTTACGGCATAGCCACTCATTTGGTTACGCCGTAGATTGGTATACGAGAGTTCTACGTCTATATCAGATCATCAAGCTACGGCATAGTATCATAATACAAAGGATACGACGTGGTTTAACCTAATGGTTACGTCGTAGCGAGTCGAGACTGTAAATACCAGCCCTTATTCCGCATTTTAAACATCATCTTTTCACACACAGAAGTCAGGAGGGAATTAGGGATCAAGGAGGATGAAGTTCTGCAAGCACACAAGTCATTTCCAAGGGAGAATTCACGCATCAATCATAAGTTTTATCATTTATATTTCTTGTATCGAATTCATGTTTTCATCTATCATGTTAAACATTGATTTTCCTGCATTTTTGAATATGAGTGGCTAAACACCTTTGGTGTTAGCCTTATTATGAAATTATTATGATTATGATTTAGTTTTCTCGTATCGGATCGTTTTATTTGCATACTTTCTTAGCGTATCTTAGGAAACCCTTGTTTTGGTAGCATTAAATTTTGGTAGTTCCTATGATGCTAGGAGAATTGACCATAGGACCCATAGTGAATAAGGGTTTTTCTAGTGACAGAAATTGACCATAGGACTATCACTATTCGTGTAGGAATTTCAACGAACGACCACTTACCAAACTGATTTGCTAAAGAAATTAGGGGGGATCTATGTTCCGATCGGCCGGATCCCATTAGACAAGTCTAAGTTATTATAGGCACTTAATGACTCTTTCATCTTATAATTGCCAGCAAACTCTTGTAATCATTAGGTTACGGAATAGGGCAAGGTGAAAGATAGGATCGGACGATTTGACCATCTGAGTCCAGCCGACTTGAATCCCCAGATGAAACGATAGGATGCACTTAATAGAAAACTTGTCATACTAATAACAAGAGTAGTAATTAGGTTAACACGTCACTCTTTACTGATTTCTCTTAATTTATTTACTTTCTTGTTTATTTCGTTAGTTTTAATTAATCAATCATAAAACCTTCTTTAAAACCAGTGACACTAGAACTTAGATATAATCTGCACGCATAGCTCTTGCGACAACCTCGGCTTTACCGTTAGCTATACCATACACGACTGAGTACACTGCCCGATAGCGCATTAAGTAGACCTTAGATAGACGAGTAAATTATAAATGTAAAACCTGGTCAGTAAATCCTGCATCAACGACGTTACCAAGGTAATAATAGCAACGGTTATCGCATGGGACCACTTGGCTACAATCGAGTATGTGGAAAACTAGAAGGGGGGTTGAATAGTTTACCGCTTTTTCGATTCTTATTTAGCTTAAATATCTTTAAAAACATTTACGTTTGCTTAAAGATATAAGTACAATGTTATACGTTTGATTCTTTGAAAAGCTTTTCATGTGAATAACAATTCTAACTTTACTAGTTTCAAACTTTGAAAAGCTTTGCTTGTGATGATCCTAACTTTGCTAGTTTAGTTCTTTGAAAACCTTTACTTTTGTTTGAAGATATAAACACATCTTTACTTGTTTAGTTCTTTGAGAACCTTTATAAGTAACTAGCTATGTCAACAAAAGAACAACATGTAATAAGCAAAGATAAGGAAAGAAACGATCAAACCACAACACGATTGTTTATCGTGGTTCAGCTACAAGGACTCTTTTTCCTGGACCTACATCCACGCCCCGAGTTTCCAACTCGAGAGTTATAAGTACTAATCAACAAGCTCCTTTCACCGGCGGAGAAAACCTTTACAACGTCGCTTACACTTTTACCGACACTAAGCTAGATGTCGAGTTCTTTTACAAGGGTACAACCACTCCCGTTCGTCGCTTACACTTTTACCGACACTAAGCTAGATGTCGAGTTCTTTACCAAGGGTACAACCACTCCCGTTAGTTCTTTTACAAGGGTACAACAACTCCCAACACACTACGTATTTTGAGGCCTAAAATACTAACCACTTACTTCTATATACATGACACACATGAAATATAAACTACCAAAGCTTATACATGGCCAAGCTACCAAGACTTGCAACTTTAGAGTTGAAGCTTGTAACTTCTTGAATGATCTTGTGAAGTCCCTTGCTACATAAGAGAATCACAAATCAAAAGGTTACTGAGTTAGTTGAGAGAGTATGTGAATATATGTCCTAAAAGTGTTACCAAAAACTAACAAATGGTTTGGTATTTATAGCAAACAACACTGCAGGTCTGGCGGATCAGGCGGACCCCTCAAAAGGGTTCCGCCCGTGTACCCCCAGGGTACCGCCAGGGCTGCAGTTGGTTTTGCAATAAATCTTGCAAACCAAACAAGGTCTTGTCTCATAACTCCTAGCAACCAAACAATGTCACATCTCATAATAACAAGTCAAATACAAAGCTTGCAAGCAACCACAAAGCTAGTCAAACATATTTCTTTCCATAAATGCATAATGACAAAACTTGCCCTAAATGTGATGTGACCTTACTATATTAAGAAATAAATATGATGTGACAAGACTCATTTTAGTTTAAGAAGTAAAAACAATGTTTTGTTTAAAAGAAAATGTTAACCTTAGTTAAACAAGACTTAAACACTTAAAGTGATGATTTACTTATAGCTAAACTTCATATGTTGTCATTAACAAAACTTAGCAAAGATCGTAAAATATAAATAACATTTTTAGGCAATATTTGTATTAACAATCTCCCCCTTTTTGTTGATGACAAAACATAAACTTTATTTATAAGTAAGTCACTAGTTTTAGTAATAAGTCTTATTAAAGTTAGGTATAAAAACTTGTTTTTGCTAAGATGATGTGATATACAAAAAAAAAAAAATTTGAAACAAGTTTATATCTAAGTTAATATCTAAATTCTCTCCCTTTTTGTCGAAACAAAAAGCAGAGTAGCAAAGCGGAAGTAACCACTTGCTCCCCCTTGGACGATACTCCCCCTAAATGGAGTGCCAAGAGAAGAGACATGGATTTTGAACCTACAAGAAAAGGTTAGTTGTTGCACAAGATAAGTCATGAAATTATTTCATGTTTAAACACAACTAAGAGTTGTGAAGTGAAATAGTACAACACTCATGCTCCCCCATGAATATTACTCCCCTAAATGGAGTATCAAGGAAGGAAAACATGGAAAATGAACCTACAAAAAGAAAGGTTAGTTCCTAAAACACAAGATATATGTATGCTACCATAGCAAGGTATAGTTCCCTTATTATACCTAAATGGTCAACAAACAATGCAAACCTTGTAGTAGAATGAAATTTATTTCATGTAAAAGTTTGACTCTTAAAAAGACAAGAAATTTGGATGACAACATCCTACTTTTAAAAATAAAGAAAAACTAAAAATAAACTAAGAGCATAAAAAGCTACAAGGAAATCATCATTTTCCTTAATGAGAAACATTTTCCAAAAACAAGGCTAAGGTTGTTTAAGGATGAAAATGTGTGTTGAGGGTTGTAGCGGGCTTTATTTTGAAGGTTGAGAGGGTGACACGGGTTTTGGTTTGTTGGTTTAAATGGGAAACATTTTCCAAAAGAAACGGTTTTGTTTCATTTTGGAGACTCTAAACTTGAGGTGGTGTTGGTACTCTAAACTTGGTTTGTTGGTTTTAATGAGCAACATTTTCCAAAAGAAACGGTTTTGTTTCATTTTGGAGACTCTAAACTTAAGACGTTCCACAATGTGGTTTAGGATAAACCTCATTTTATTGGATAGGGTGAAACAACAATGGTTTTGGGTGGTGGTTGTTGTTGGTCTTGGTGGAAGATTATTGTTGTTGTGGTGGTTGTTGTTTGAACAAAATGGTGTAGGCTTGGTTATTTGTAAATGGTTACCATGAAGGTTTTTGTGAATGGGTTGAAACACAAATGATTGTAGGTGTGTATGACCTTGATCATTTGGAAAAATTGAGGATTTAACATAACGGTAGGCCAAACTCTCAAGCAATGACGGTGGATGAGGTGCATCATCCAATGACTCATTTGGTTGAAATGTTGGTTGTTGTTGGGTTTCCATTTTGGAAATGGTGTTAAAAAGTGACAATGATGGAGGGCTTGATGGTTTAGGTGATAGGTTTTCAAAAGTTTCCAATAGTGGATGTGGTGATGTTGGTGGTGTATGGAAAAGTTCCATTGGTGTAAGTGTTGAAGTAGCAAGATTAAGCAAATCTTGAATAGTGATCACATTGGTATTGAAATGTGTTGAGGATGGTGTTGAGGTAGTGAGGTTAAGGAGATCTTCGATAGGTGAAGAAATGTTAAGCGAAGCATCACTTAAAGATGATGAGCTTGACTTGACGGTTTTGTTGAAGCAACAAGGTTTGACCCTAATCCTAGTGGTTTTTGAGAAGGATTTTGATGGTTATGGTGTGATTTGAATTGTTGCAAAACTTTCAAATTTATAAGGTTGAAAAGGTGTTGAAATGGGTGTTTGGATTTGATGTTCTACCATTCAAAGAATGAGGTTTCAAATGATTTTCATGACCATGTCACATCATTTGATGTTAATTCAATGGAATAGGGTGGAGTGAAAGATCAACATATGCACTCAATGCTTTGTGATCATGGGATGTGATTTGGTTGAAAATGTTTCAATGGTTTGAAGGATCCTTTAAAAGGGTTCCTTGGGTTATTTATGTTTGAATTTCAATTTTTGGAGGAAAGTGGCTTCCTAATTGTTTTAGTGAGTGAGAGTTGTTCTAATATGGTTATTGGAGTTAATGGAAGATGTTTCTCACTTAGGATAATGGTTTGACACTTTACAAGTTTTGGACTTAATAAAAATAACAAAAATTTTCTGCAAGTGACTGGCGGAACCCTTACAATACACAGGCGGAACCCTGTTTTGGGTTCCGTCTGGTCCGTTGGGCCATTTCTGGGTTTCCCAGAAATTACACTGGCGGACCCCAATTTTGGGTACCGCCAGATCCGCCAGGGGTAAAAAATTAGGCAGTCCGCGTTTTTGACCCGCGAGACGATTTTCAAAATTTTCGAAAACTCCTAAAATCAAAGAGATAAGGTATTTCTGGTTAGGCAATGCAAAAATTAGACATGTAAACATACATATCATGGGACTTTGACCTTGAGGTCGAGGATTTTACTATACTTAGTAAGAATTGCCATAAGCATAGAAAAAAATGACAAACACCTTAAACATTGTCATTATGCATAAAAGTTCGTACAAACATAATCCAACAAACATAATAAACCATGAAAGTGAAAAACACATAATTCACGTAGTTTTAACACAAAGACGATTCTAAAGCATTCTTAAGCCAAACACTCCTTAATCGTCTCATAACCGGTCTATCCTCTTATTGAGCTTGCTTATGTACCTTCCAAAGCACTTGAAAATTCCTTTGGTTTGCTTGAACTCTTTGGATATATTTTCAATGACGGGGAGTTCTAGAAGGTAGTCTAAAGGAGGTAACTTAGAGTTAGGAAGTTAATCATCCTTTCTCATGTCAGATGATGATGATGATGGTGTAGGTGAGCGAGTACGTTTGCCCTTACCTTTGAAAACTTGTTTATCACTTAGAGGAACGAAGATGTGAGGAATGAGAGAATAGTCAAGGCACATTCCATTATCGTTAGGAGGAATGGGTGAGATTGTTCTAAAGAAGCGGGTGAGAAGCATTCCATAAGGAAGAGCGGTTGTTCCTACCAAAGGTATGTCGGTCATTCTTTTGGCGAGGTAATAGGCTAAGTTAAAAGGTTGACCGGTGGAAATGCTATAAAGCATGTAGCTAAGACAAACATTGATGTGATCCCGGTTTCCTATGGTGCTAATTTCATTGGTTCTAAGGAGTTCTTCCCATTCCTTTAATTGGGGCTTGAGTTCATTGAATTCCATACAATATGGGTCCTAGATGACCTCATTTCCAGTTCTAGTTCTCCTAGTGTTGGTGATCCTAATGAAGAGGTGGTCACGTAGTTCATTTTTGGACACAAGAGGGGTATCATAGGGATAGATGCGGTCAAAGAGTGTGTCAAGAGTTGAGAGGGAATGCAAGTAGGAGTAGCTGCAAGTACCATGGTTTGAGACACCTAGGATTTGAGCAAACTCCTCGAGAGTGAAGGAGTATTAATGACTACTAGCCCTAAAGTTAATAGACATGCGACCATACTCATCCTTGGAGAGGGTGACGGAAGCATATAATTCTAAAATGAACCTAGAACAAATAGGCTCGTCGATTTCTAAGAGATACTCAAAGTTGATTGTGGCAAATTCCGTGTATAGGTTTGTACCTTCTAAGAAGGATGGATCAATGGTTCTACCCTTAGGGACATATCGTTTTTCTAAGGCTTTGAAGACAACAATTTGAGTTTGAGTGAGACCTTTGGTTTTGTGGTGTTTGGGTAGGTACTTGATGGTGTCCTTGTGGTCGTAGTGAGTTAGAGGAGGCATGATGATTCCTAGAAATTCAAAATTTCACATTAAAGTAAATGACTATTGTAATGTGTATGTTCTAGTGTGTGCCTATATGAAAACAATGTGGAGGTGCGGTTGACTTGATTCATTATGATGCTTAAAAATGTTTTGTAATGCAAGTGATGTTTCAATGACGTTTTTCATTTGTTTTAACAATGTGGTGAACGGTGGTAAAGTATGGTTGACGATCGAGAGTGGATATGTGAAATGAGGTGGTGATTGCTTGACAATACTTAAAGCTTAGATATCTTCTTTGTGTTCTTCACTTGCTAGAAAATGGAAGAGACGCATTTCATAATGAAATTCACTTGACTTTTGACGACATAGACAAATATGTTAATGAGAGTATGGATATGACAATTGTCTTTTGTTTCAAAGAGCGACACAAAGGTGAACATAGGTTTATGTATCGTGAAAGGTGGTTTAATCTTGATAGGTTAGGTTATAGTGGGGATGACACACTTGTTTGGTTACATTGTGGAATCTTCTTGTGAAGATGACTAGGTGGAGTTATTGGTGAAGATGATATTGACTCTTGGTTTCTTTGAGGGCATGAAGATGGTGAATGACTCAATATTGATAGGACAAAGGATAACTCGGTTTCTCATTTCACATTGGTTGTTTGAAGAGGTTTGAGTGATGAAAGGTTATGAGGAATATGCTTGAAGTTTTGCTCATTTTGTGAATCTTATGGGCTGATGGTAAGTTGGAGTTGTGAGTAAAGAGGTGTTTGGTTTTGAACTTAAATAAAATATTTTGTGGCTTTGGCGGACCAGGCGGAACCAAAAAATGGGTTCCGCCCGTATGGTCTGAGGGTGCCGGGGGATCTGCAGGGAAAACTCAAAAGGAATTGTCTTGATTTTTGTGGTTTTATCCTAATGTTCAAAACTAAGGTTTTAGGTCTTATGAGTCCTTGACTAAGCCTAGGGATGATGAATGCTTCTCATTCAAGAGGTTTTGTGAAAACGTTGATAGAATGGTTAACGTATAAGACTTTCTTAGTTAAGATGTTCCTCGATGAACATTTTTACCAAGACGATGATGATGGATCACAATATGTCAATTAAGAACATAATGGATTGAATTGTCGCTGAAGTCGATGCTTCCTTTGTTGAAGGTATAGCAATGCTGATAAGATGAATTCTGTTGTTGATACGAGTTTGCTTGTTCAAGCGGAGCTTGTTAATGTGCTTCTCCATCCGATACTAATTTGAGAATCTTACGTGTTTTGGAGAATCATTGGGTAAGTAAGTATAAAAGTGCAAGTACCACTTGTGCTTTTCTTATCAACTTATTACCGACATAATTCCATTTGTCACACACTATAGTTTCTATTCTCGTTCTTTTGGGATACCATAATCCTAGTTGTGTAGTACCTTATGATGTATCCAAATAGGCTCAACTAAAGAGTTGTCTTAGGATCTTCGTTAACACGAGCACATAGACAAAAGCTAAACATAATGTTGAATCTAAATGTTATGAGAACAATTAGTCTTCCAAACATTTCTCTATGTTTAGTTTTACCTACGGATTTACTAATCTCATTCTTGATAAGTCATCAATAACTTAACCATTGAGAACAAGAGAGCAACTAGGAATGTCTTTAAGTTAAAATCCCTTGCTTTTGTGGCTTGCTTTTATTATCAAAAAGTCTTTCAAATATTGACACTATACTCACTTGATTACTTTGAAATATCAATTTCGTTTCACTAGTGTTTTATTCTAAATTCCAAAAATTGTTTTTGTTGAATTTGTTTAGACACAACTAATGACCAATAAATCAAGTTTTATAACTTATGTCAATTTTACTTGATTCAATGTTTAACTCAAGGTGAGAAGATGTTGTTTTGTACTTTTACTCCATGCTTGTCTTGCCATCATTGGACTTTCGACTAAGTTATCATCTACCAAAGATGATATCATAGAAGGAGGAGATTACTCGTTAAATGTCATATTCAACGACTCCTCGACTCTTTGGGTTTTCTTACTTAAGACACTATGAACTCTATTTATTTTTAAAAAGTCCAAGAGGTACAACATCATTAGACTATGTGTCACATTTGATGTGTAAATCCTAGATGTTGAAAACTTATTTTCTTTCACACATCCTAATATATGCTAAAGTGATTTATTTCACCTTGTGCGTTTTATGTGAGCTTATCATAAAGGAGTGATTGAAGAAAGACACAATTAAAGACTCAAAGTATGGTGTTTGAGAAAATTGTTTAACAAAGGTTTGTTTTGCAAGCATCACAAAAGTGTTAGACATTCTTAGGAAATTCTTAGTTAGCTCACATGTAAGCAAGGGTTGAGTGAGACATACTCAAGAGTTTTTCGTGTTTATCTCTTGATGGTTAAATAACCAAAACACCTTATATCTCCTACTAGTACTAAAGACTAAATTTCTTGTTGCATAGAATCTAATCTTAGTTATTTACAAATAGCAGGTAAACACTCTAGAGTATTACAAATAACACATATTTGAACACATAATGCTAGAGACAAGATATAATCAAAGTCAATTTTAAGTAATGCGTACCTTTTAAATTGCATAGAGATGCTATCAAGCGAATAAGCATTATGCGTAAAAACTTGGTTTGACGACATGCTTTGAAACTCAATAACTCATGTATCCAAGAAGGTTAGACAATCATATAAAAGCATAAAGTATGATAATCTTAATTCTTTTATCATGAGTCTCTATTAGAGATAGAATAATCTCTAAATCTCTCTTCTAGGTTAGACAAATTTTACTTGCTTTGTTTTATTAGTTAATGGTGCTTTTGAGTTAAATCCTAATCTGGTTTTATCTTTAAACAACCTTTGACTCCTCAACAATCTTTCAAGAGATTTTGAGCTTTCATCAAATTTAACTAATAATTTTTCCTTTCTCATTTTGCATTTTAATCTCATTTTTGTAATCTAGACATAATTTACATTCTAGATTAATTTCAACATTACTCTTAATTCTAGAAATTTTATCTTCCAATAAGATTTCCTTTTCAAAGATATTCTTAAGAGATTTTAAAGACTCATTCTTGAAGATAACTTTTAGGTCCATGTTGCACAAATGTTTAGACTCATTTTCTAGTTTAGAAAACTCTAGGATAAATTAATCAAAGCAAAAGAGTTTGGTTTCAAAGTGTACCTTGCTTGATGTTTAATCTAGTTTAGAATCACAAACCGGATGATTGACTTCATCTTCATCCGAGTTATTCCATGAATCGCAAGCAAGACTACTACGAGCTTGACACGAGTAATCACCTTTACTTACACCTTGCTTGTTGTATCAACAAGTTGACAATAAACTACCGGATCATTGTCTTCGTCAACATCCATTACATTCCAAAATACGCAAGCAGGTTCAACAAAACACACGTACTCATCTTCACTTGTACCTTCATTTAAAACATTTAAACTAGTAGCACATGTATTAACTTCTACTAAGTGTCTATCAATTAGTTTTTCTAAAACCTCTAATTCATATGTAAGATCAAATTGATCATCTTTGACTTGACATATTCCTTGATGAAAGTTTACCATATTTTTTAAAACATCATTAGCCTTTTGACAAAAATACATTCTTTCATATTTGGTACTAAAGCTTTGTAAAGCATTGTTTTAGCTTTAGTATTTTTATCAAGTTTAAGATGGTTATCTTGGTTTTCAAAAACGTGTTTTCTTTGGTTTGAAATTACCAAAAGAAATAATATGCCAAAGATCTTGATTAATTGATTTCACATAGTTTTCAAAATTACTTTTCCATTCAAGTAAGTCTTCTTTTTCAAATAGCGGTTGGTTTTTAATAGGTTGCCCTTCTTTGAGATTTTCAAAATCCATGGATCGATCCAAGTTTTAAAATACATTCTATTTTAAAGATCTTGAGTAACGTAGCTCCTGATGCCAATTGCGGAAAACTAGAAGGGGGGTTGAATAGTTTACCGCTTTTTCGATTCTTATTTAGCTTAAATATCTTTAAAAACATTTACGTTTGCTTAAAGATATAAGTACAATGTTATACGTTTGATTCTTTGAAAAGCTTTTCATGTGAATAACAATTCTAACTTTACTAGTTTCAAACTTTGAAAAGCTTTGCTTGTGATGATCCTAACTTTGCTAGTTTAGTTCTTTGAAAACCTTTACTTTTGTTTGAAGATATAAACACATCTTTACTTGTTTAGTTCTTTGAGAACCTTTATAAGTAACTAGCTATGTCAACAAAAGAACAACATGTAATAAGCAAAGATAAGGAAAGAAACGATCAAACCACAACACGATTGTTTATCGTGGTTCAGCTACAAGGACTCTTTTTCCTTGCCCTACATCCACGCCCCGAGTTTCCAACTCGAGAGTTATAAGCACTAATCAACAAGCTCCTTTCACCGGCGGAGAAAACCTTTACAACGTCGCTTACACTTTTACCGACACTAAGCTAGATGTCGAGTTCTTTTACAAGGGTACAACCACTCCCGTTCGTCGCTTACACTTTTACCGACACTAAGCTAGATGTCGAGTTCTTTACCAAGGGTACAACCACTCCCGTTAGTTCTTTTACAAGGGTACAACAACTCCCAACACACTACGTATTTTGAGGCCTAAAATACTAACCACTTACTTCTATATACATGACACACATGAAATATAAACTACCAAAGCTTATACATGACCAAGCTACCAAGACTTGCAACTTTAGAGTTGAAGCTTGTAACTTCTTGAATGATCTTGTGAAGTCCCTTGCTACATAAGAGAATCACAAATCAAAAGGTTACTGAGTTAGTTGAGAGAGTATGTGAATATATGTCCTAAAAGTGTTACCAAAAACTAACAAATGGTTTGGTATTTATAGCAAACAACACTGCAGGTCTGGCGGATCAGGCGGACCCCTCAAAAGGGTTCCGCCCGTGTACCCCCAGGGTACCGCCAGGGCTGCAGTTGGTTTTGCAATAAATCTTGCAAACCAAACAAGGTCTTGTCTCATAACTCCTAGCAACCAAACAATGTCACATCTCATAATAACAAGTCAAATACAAAGCTTGCAAGCAACACAAAGCTAGTCAAACACATTTTTTTCCATAAATGCATAATGACAAAACTTGCCCTAAATGTGATGTGACCTTACTATATTAAGAAATAAATATGATGTGACAAGACTCATTTTAGTTTAAGAAGTAAAAACAATGTTTTGTTTAAAAGGAAATGTTAACCTTAGTTAAACAAGACTTAAACACTTAAAGTGATGATTTACTTATAGCTAAACTTCATACTTTGTCATTAACAAAACTTAGCAAAGATCGTAAAATATAAATAACGTTTTTAGGCGATATTTGTATTAACAGAGTACCATATGGAGAAAAGGTCTAGCCTTGAGGAAATCATCAACAAGTATCTCAACGACTTCAGAAAGAAACATGATGAGCAAAACGTATGGTTGAAAAAATTTCAAGAAACTACCAACAAAAACTTACTTAATCATGATGAATCCCTAAAAATATCTTGAAACCATGATTGGAAAGTTAGTAGATGAGACTCATGAGAAAAATGTGATTGAAGTAAGCAAGACGACTGATGACATAAAATAAGTACATATTATTGTCATTATTTATCCTATGTATTTGACTTGTTTTATATTATTATGTATGAGAATTTATACTTAATCGTTTACTTTTGTATTTCTCAGTTATAAACAAGCGTTTGGTGAAAGTTAGCTATTTTGGACTTAAAATAGAGCAAAATGGATCAAGTTGGAAAAATCTACTGAAATGAAGAAAGATATGCCGTATCATTCTAGACGGATACGCCGTACGACCATACTTCGACGAATTTCGTGTTTAATTCTTTTTAACTGTTAGACATTCATTAGTAGGTGTATTGATGCTTATATATTAGAATCATATGTATAGGTGTTTGTTAGTCTAATTGAAATTATGGTGTGTATATATTTGAAGATCTGGGCATATGGTTTGTTAGTCATTGATATGGCCAATATTCCTAAGGAAGACCTTATCCTTGGGAGACCCTTCCTTGCTACATTACGGGCATGAATTGATGTTCTTATGAAAGAAATCTCGTTGGGAGTTTATGATGAGAGGGTTGTCTTCAATATGAATAGGTTTTTACTACAGGGAGACAAGGAAGCAGCTAGTTCATGCATGGCCAATATTGCGGTTGAGGAAAATCCACCTGAAAAGTTTGGAATTTCAGATGAAATTTTTAACTATAGAACTCCTTTGTACCTGAAGTATGAACAAGAGGTTAACTCTGATGAAAACGATGAAAGCGAGGAATCTTTTTGGGGTGATAGTGATGATGAAGATCAAACACTTAAACCTTGGGTTAATAAGGAAGGCCCTATAAAAGTCATTGTAGTGCGTCATTGTTGTGAACCACGAGGGATTGTAAAAGATGGGAAGAAATTAAATCTACCTTCATGTTTTCCTTTTGTCAAATATTGCAATGGAGGAGGACAAATCAGGTTTAAACAATTAAAAAAGGAGTAAACATCGGATTGTGCTATGAAGATTTAAGTTTTAGTAAGGAAAAATGGTTCCATAACTACTTCAATGGTATTAATTCAGGTGAGGAGGTCGAATGGATGGTTCACTTTTGTAAACCGGTGATTATGAACCATGAAGGAACTACCCAAACTTTTCCCACCTGTGATCCTCTTCACAATAAATACCATGGTGGAAAACTTACCGAAGAAAATTTGGTCAAACTATACGAGTGGGCATGTTTTAATGAACACAAGAGAGGGGGAGTCGGCTACCATGGAATATCATTTGAAAATTAGATGAAGGTTAAGTTCGGAGAAGTTCAGTTAAGCATTAAGGATGAAATGCAATATTGGAACGAATGGGCAAAAGCTAATTTCTCCCAGATGATCATTTCAGATTAACACCTTATATTGCTCCTACGGTTTGGGGCCAGTCATCCGCCAGTTAGGATAAGGGGAAAGGCGGAAAGACCCATCCACCCATATTTTAGCCGCGACTTTTAGTCTAAATTAAAGACTTGGTAATAAACAAAAGTGCTTTTCAGGAGACAACCCGAATTATCCCTTTCTTTTTCCTTTTTATTAGTTTAGTCGGTTTGATATGTTTTGTTGTATTTTTTGCAGGTAATAGAGAAAGGAAGATGGTGAAGGAGCTGGCCACGGTGTTTTAGCTCCTGGAATTCACCTCAGAGACAATCTACGATGTAACATATTCCAAGGTTACGCCATAGCCACCATCAGATGTACGACTTTTGTTAGGTGTCATTACTATGGCGTAATACTATTCCCTAGTCTGTGCCGTAACTTTCTTTTGTACCTTAAATTTTTTTATAATAAACATAATTTAACCTTGTATTAGTTTTTAAATGAACTTTGTTGGTGTGTTCACTGTAAACCCTCACGAGACTTCACTCGTCCACTTGGGACACCAAGTGATTTAAAAGGCTTGTTGCATATGCTAAATGCAACCATGAATCCTACGAAAGTGAGTTGGGCTTTTATTTTCTTTTATTTTTCTTTTTTGATTTTATGCTTGTGGGTAGTTTCATGATTTCAGGGATTTAAAGTTTGCTCCTTAGCCGAAGCGAAGACACATTTTCTCAAACATGATCCTTCTATCATTTTCAAGAGCAAATTTCAGGGAAGTTCTCGTTCTAATTCTACCTTTCTCCTTCATTTCTATGGCTTATTTTCCTACAAAATGGACTTTGTACATTTTAAATGGGGGGACGGGAGTATAATTATAACTTGAATTTTATTTGCCCCATTTTTTCTAGTTTATTTTGAAAAATTATGTCATTTATAAATTTTGACATGTTTTTTCGAACCTAACTAGAATAGACCTTAGCTGAGCACATTTTAACCCTTCATTTCCATGGTGAGATTTAAGCCTTTCTGTTTTCCCCATATTACTCAAATCCATCAAATATTGAGTGTGCCGTATTTTGTAAACTTTAGAACTTGGCCTTTACATCATTTTGAGACCATAGACGAGTAGTGTGTCGAATTTACTAGATACATTTGGAAGAAACTATTTGAGAAGGTAATATTTTAGGATTAACACCCAAATAGCCATATGTGTGCGTTTATCGATTAGTCACATTGACTCTTCAACCCCCGTGTTAAAAACCCTTTTGTTGCACTCACTTTTAGTGAAAGATACCCTTAGATACACCCTTCCGAGCCATTCTTTCATTTCATACCCTTATCATTATTGTTTCGATACACCTATTCGCCTTAGCCTACTGTGTAGTCTTGGCCTATGATTGAGAAGTCGCCGCTTGCACAGGTTTGAGGTTCGAGTAAAGAGATTCAGAAATCACACTTACGTTGAAGACTTATCTTTGAAGATCATTAAAGACCCCCCCCCCCCCCCAAAAAAAAAAAATTCTCATATATGATTCATCTCAAGTGGGGGGGGGGGGGTGTTATTATTCTTGTAATTTATTGTTATGAAAAAAGTGATTTTCCGTATGTAGATAGTTTATTTATGGTGCAACAATGTATGACAACAAGTTATGAGCTTATCAAGATTTAGTATCGAGGAGGCCACTTCGATCACATATGAAGAATTGAGTTGGTTATGTATATTCACCAACATGAAGACCAAGTGGTGTGCCCATCATAACGTCCGCTAATGGCACACTCACTTGTAGTATGATATAGTTTTTGCATCTTGGAGCTTTATCTTTGGATGAACGGCAGACGGTAACGACTTGGTTGTAGGCTAAGACTATTTGCTTTCATTTTTACTTTTCACCATTTATGTGTATCTCATGTCTTATTCTACCCTTTAGTTGTGAATTATGCTTAGGTGAGGGATTTAAGCAATCATTGGTGTCTTGTCCAGTGTTCTGGTCATGTACCGATGGTATTTGTCGCCTTCGTTGTAGTATGTTAGTAACAACAATACACTTAGCCTTAAAAATTATTCACCCAATATTACCTTTAAGGATTGTTTCGACCTTAGCTCTAGTGGTGGAGATTTGTGTAACCACCAAGCCTATGATAGAATACATATTATGACTGTGCATTGAGTAATCACCCCGAAAGTAACACTTAGATTTGAGAGAGAGAATGAGTGTTTGTTCCCATTTCGTGAGGTGTTCGGCTTTGATAAGTTCTTGCATAGGAAGTTTTTAAATTCATATTTTCCAATTCCTTGGGAGATATCTTTTTGAAAATGATTCTAATAAGGTCTACTTGAGGGTAAATAGAGTTTAAGTGGGGGTATATTTGATAACATCAAATAGTTTCGATATTTTAGTATTAATTTCTCATATTATGCTCATCTTTTATATCATTTTGTTAGAATGTATAATCTTATTTGTTTATATTTCATTTTCAAGATAAAAATGAGCATTGGAACTAAGAGACACGGATTTGGAAGATTATTAATGAAATTAGTTAAAGTATGCTGATTGGACACTAGCTACGGTGTAGACTATCTCTCAACCTACGCCGTAATACCTATTTTCACTGAAGACTGAAGTCAACGCTGACTAAGAAACATCGACGTAACCAATTCTTGGGTTACGGCGTAGAAGTGGGTACGAGACTTTTACGGGCATAACTCACCTTGAGGTTACGCCGTAAATCTTCATTCAACACTTAGAAGAATTTTGTAATCAAAGATGGAGTTACGGCGTAACCACTCATTATGTTACGCCGTAGAATGGTGTACAAGAGTTCTATGTCTATAACATATCATTGAGTTACGGCATAGTATCAATATTCAAAGCCAACAACGTAGTTAACCCTAGGGGTTACGCCATAGCAATCTCAAGACTATAAATACCAGCCCTAATTTCGCATTTTAAATTATCTTTCTCACACCCAGAAACCAGAGGAGGAACTAGGGATCAAGAAGGACAAATTTCTGTAAGCATACAAGTCATTTCCAAGGGAGAATTCACGCATCACAATCATAAGTTTTACCATTGTTGTATTACATTCGTGTATTGAATTCATGTTTTCCATTACAATGTTGAACATCGATTTTTCACCATATTTTAATATGAGTGGCTAAACACCTTTGGTGTTAGCCTAGTTATGAAATTGTTATCGTTATGATTTAATTTTCTCATATCTTTATCGTTTTATTTGTATACTTTCTTAGCATATTTTGGGACACCCTTGTTTTGGTAGCATGGAAATTTTGTAGTACCTATGAAGCTAGGAGAATTGACTATAGGACCCATAATGAATAAGGTTGTGTTTAGTGATAAGAATTGACCATAGGACTATCACTATTCATGTAGAAATTTCAACGAATGACACTTACCAAATGGAATTGCTTAAGGAATTAGGGGAGATCTAAGTTCTGAACGGCCGGATCCTACTAAATAAGTCTAAGTTAGTAGAGGCACTTATTAACTCTTCCATCTTATAGAACAATGAACTCTTGTAATCTTTAGGTTACGGAATAGGTCAAAGTAGAAGATAGGACTGGACGATTTGACCATCTGAGTCTAGTCGACTTGAATCCCTAGATAAAACGATAGGATGCATTTAATAAAAAACTAATTATAACAATAACAAGAGTAGTAATTAGGTTAACACTTCTCTCCCTATTGATATCCCTTACCATTTAATTGCTTTTTGCTTATTTTGTTTCATTTCATAGTTTAAAATTAATCAATTATAAAACCTCCCCTTTAAAACCAGTGACGTTAGAACTTAGATTAAATTTGCACGCATAGCTCTTGGGACGACTTCGGCTTTACTGACAACTACACTATACACTACCGGGTACATTGCCCGATAGTGCATTAGGTAGACCTTAGGTAGACGAGACTTATTATAAATTTAAAAGCATATCAGAAATATAAAATATACTTTTAATGATGCAACATTTAAATTCGAGAAGACAATGTATGTTTTGTGACAACTAAAAACCTAGGTAAAATGGGTGCTAAGGTTTAGTGAGATTTGTAAACTCTTATTCACATTACTAACAAAATATAAAATTACTTATTGTATTTCTTTTTGAAGGGCTAAATATATTAAAATAATATTAGTTTTGCAGTTGTTCCTATACTAACCTACTTTTGTTACAGTATCACCTTTATATTTGGTACTCTTTTAAACTTTTAAAATGTAGCATCGTATTCTTTTTAAAAAATTTACAGTCCCACCTTCCCCGACATCAATGTCCAGTTAATTTTTCGGCCGGATCTTTTCCTTCTTTCTTCTATTTTTAAGACCCAAGGTGGTTCCTTACATAATTTCAATGTAGGTCACTGTTTTTTTTTTCCCTATATCGCTTATATAAGATCAAGGTTTCTAAGATGGTTCCTGGGAACCACCTACAATTTCTATAGGTCCACCTTTGATTCGTTTACCTTAAATCTCACCAACATCTTTTTGCTCAGCTTCATCTTCCCTATATAAGATCAGGGTTTCTAACGTGGTTCTTGGGAACCACCTACACTTGCTATAGGTCCGCCTCTGATTCTTTTACCTTAAACCTGTCATCAACATCTTTTTGCTCAGCTTTATCTTCCCTAGAACTACTAGCATTTGTAGCTAAGTTAGCAGAACTTTTACCTAAATTAGCATCTACTTCATCCTTAATGTACTTACCATCAACTAACTTGTTTAGAAAAGTGTCATTTGTTGGAACACAGAATTACAAGTAGTTTACTAGATTAGATATCTCGCCCCCGAGATACTTGTATAGTCTCTGGAGAAATCAGAATGTTGTGTTGGTATCACAACATATGCTAGGAATAGGTTGAGATACCTTGTACTAGTATAAATACTTCCACTAGTCTCACTAGTGGAGTGTGTGTTTTTATTAAAAAAGTTTATCTTGCAACACCACTCTCTCTTTCTCTCTCTACTATCTCTCTCTCTCTAACATCACCACCATGGGTGTGATCGGATACTATTCCAGCCGACCACCCGACTACACCATGATAATATCATCTTCCTAAACTAGATCATTGTTCTTACATCATTAATACCTATCTTTGAAAAAACTACATCTTCTTCACCTACGTGTTCTGGACCAACATATTCTGATATATTTTCTATTTCAATTTCATCAGCTTCTTCATTCATTGCTTCCTCACTAATATCTATACTGACAACTTCTATAACATCATAACCATGATGTTTAGCATACAGATCTACCTTGCAACCATCGTCGAAAGATAATTTGACAAAATTTGCTAACTCACTATCATTCCTTAAAGGTTTCAAATGTTGACTTAAATCTTGTTTAGGAGCACATTAATACATACCATGAACAGGAAACAATCAACATTCTTTGACTATCTTCAACAGCTTTGCATGGTTGCACTTACTGATATCATCATTCTCAACAATATCAACATCACCGTTGGTGTACACTAATGGATCATAGGTAAATGTGCCTTCATGATGAACACTAATGGATATCCTCTTCATGGTTTGGGTTAGTTCTGAAATTAAACAAATTAGTGTTTAGGAAGATTTGGGGGGAAAACGATTTGAGAAAGTGGTATAACAGCGTTTGATAAATGAGTGAGTGACTATATAAATGATTTTCCGCATAACTATTTTAGATAATTCAAAAAACACGCCACACTTTCATAAATTGGTAGTCGGTTTTACCGGTAGTTGGTTAAAACATGACCATATTAGCACAAAATCAAACGTAGACGTATTATATTGGAACGAAAATAATTACACATATCATATCGGTACATTTCAGAAAGTATGTGGCTATTTAATAGGTAAAACCCTTTTAAAAATAACTATTGAAAATAGGTTTTCTCGATTATATTAAGACATTTTACTTTTAAAAAAAAAAGTCCATTACACCAACCTATTAGGAATTAAGCCCATGTTGGGTATGTACAAACATGGAATTATAAAAGTAAGTACTACTCCAAACATATATCTCATACGCCACCTAATTTTTCCTAAAACATTTGCATCACTCATAGGATCATTTTAAACTTTCTATCCAATAACTTAAAACTCTGTAAGCACTCGATCATTTTATTTCCATTGTTAATACGAATTAAATTTAAGTGTTTGGTCGATATAAGGTGCCGGTTAACTTGGTTATAGTTTTTATTTTATTTTATAGATCTATATTATATTAACCTGAAAATGTCAATTGTCACAGTCTTCCCTAATTAAAAAATTTCGTCCCGAAATTCAATTTGTTTTATCCAAGGCTGTCAAGATCGTGATCCCACGTGGGATCGCTTTTGTCTTTGCAAGATCGAGATCCTACGATCCTACCAATTTTTCATATTTTGTAAACAAAGGGTAAACGAGTCAAACGGTTTTACAATTCTACTAAACGTCAAAGATAAATTCATGTAATATCCTCTTAAAAAAGCCAAAGTTCAAATTTCAAATACCAAAAGTAATAGTAAAACACAAAAAAGCCAAGTTCAATCGTTACATTAAGTCATTAACGATTTAGCAGAATAAGATTATATTAGTGATTAGTCCTAACGTCAAAGATAACATTAATCCTAAATGTCTCAAAACATAAGAGCCATAATACCAAAAGATTCATAAATAAACCATCATTGATGAATCTATTATATGGAGTCGTGCATTAACTTCATTTTCTTCAGGTAAATCAAAATCAGGTTCTTCAAATTCATCTTCTCGACATATAAATAGAACGATAGAAACATATGTGTTATAATATGTTTAAGACTTTAGAAGTTTAGAACCTGTGAAATCTAAACTAACATAACAAAAGTGTTTAAGAAATACTTAAAGAAAGATATTAAAGATAAGAACTCACCGAATTGGTCCTTAAAAGCTCTTTCTAGAAAACCATTATCTCCACCACCATCTTGTGCTTGTGGTTGAGTTGATTCTTCCTCAGTTATCCACTCATCATCAGATTCAATATTTTCAAAATCCAACGCCTCAAGTTGTTCGATTGTAGCTTTTGTCTATTTCATTTTCTTTTCTTGTCTTCCGGTTAACTTTAAGTTATACATAACGTAAACAAGATCATTCATTTTCTGTTGGTGTAGACAATTTCTTCGTTTAGAATGAACCTAACAAAATAAAGAGAGAAATAATTAAGAAACTAGTAAAACAAAATTAAGATAAGTTAGAATGAGATTGTTTCAAGTTACCATCTCAAAAGCGCTTCAGTTTCTGTCACAACCTGAGGATGAACACGTCAAGCTTAAAACTCGCATAGCAAATCTTTTCAATTCTTGTGTATCATCACCAAATGAATCCCACCAATCAACCGGACTTTTTTTTTTTTTTTTTTTTTTTTTTTTTTTTTTTTTTTATCAATATTCTGCCTTGCTATATTAAGATTAAAGAGACACCCTTTTTTGTTCTTAAACATGTCCATCTGGCAATCAATCTCATTTGCAAGGTTTTGGTCACCACCACATATACTTTAAATGCACATATACAAGTTAACTTTAATAGAAGCAAGATCACCCTTGAAATCAGAACTTTATTGCATCCTTTGATTTAAGAAATAACAAGCCGCATGGAGAGGCCTATTAAGTTGATTATCCCATCTTTCATCAACAATATTAATAATAGGTTGATACCTAAAGAGGAAATGAAAAAGAATTACGAATAATGCATATAGAGGCCCCACATCAGTCACATACTCAGTCCATCAGTTACATAAGTCACATACTCTTCACACCTCTCTATCTTCATAACTATCTTCTTCACACCTATCTACTTCACGACTTCTCTACTTCACAACTACCTACTTCACAACTATCTTCTTCACACCTATCTACTTCACAACTTCTCTACTTCACAACTATTTACTTCACAACTACCTATCTATATGCCTTGCTAATCTATCTTCTATCAAGTATTTACAACTAGTTACACAAAGAAATAGATATAATTGATGATGCTCTAACAACTTGGATGTGGAGGTCACAAGTTGTAATACTTCTTCTCTTGGTAGATTGAAGTATTCTTCTCTTGTACTTGAAAGGTTGAGGCTTGGATCACTTTAAAACAAAGAGTTATGTATATATGATTAAAGGATTTTAGAGAATAGAAATGAGATCTAGAACAGAATGTTTTGGGGTGCAAAAGGTGAGAAAAATCTGTGAAATGAACCAGTATTTATAGGGGAAAAAATATTGTTTGGGAGCGTGGGCGGTCCCCTTAATTAGGGTGTCGGTCCCCTTAATTTACTAGCCGGTCCCCTTAATTAATTAAGGGGGCCGCTTAATAAAAAAATATTTTTTCTTCAGATTTTTTGTCCTTTTGTGGGAAAGGTTTTTCCTGAAGAATATAACCATTTTTTGGGTAGAAATTTGAATTCAAAATATTTATTTTGAATAAAACATTTCTTATAAATACAAAAATATTTTCTATAAGTTTAAAATGTTTGCCCCACTTTAAAAAATTTAAGGTTTGTAAAAATAAAAATTTCTTCGATCATAAAATGCATTAGACACTTTGTTTATTCATACCTTAAGTTATTTGGATGATGAAGTGAATATTTACGACTAAATACTTGTTTACGTCATAATTTGTAGTTCAATGAGTTTACGTTTTATGATTATAAAAATATAGAAATATCGATATATGTTAATAACGTTTTTAGGCATTATTTATATCAACAATCTCCCCCTTTTTGATGATTACAAAACCTAAACTCATTAAGTTTAAAAATTAATTTTTAGAGAAGTACTTAGTGAGTTTATATTCACTTCTCACCCTTTTTGTAGAATCAAAAAGGTTATGCCAACTAGCTTCATAAATGAAGTTAGACGGGTAGAAAGCTCCCCTTTATGTGTGTTCCCCCTCGTTCGAGGGCACAAAGGAATCGAGATATGGAATTCTAGCAAGAAAAATATTAGAAGCACGAGCATATATAGCAAAATAAGGAAAACAATAAGCATAGCAAACAAATATTAAGCTCACATAGCAATATATTCATTTATTATGTTTAATGCATTCAATAAGTAAAAGATCCTAATTTGTCAAAGAGAGCTATCGGACTTGCTTGCAACAAAGGTTGATTCTTATTTGAAAGTGAAAATCATAAGCATATTGTATGCTTAGATGGTTGATGATAGAGTGTTTGGAATGAAAATGGTTGAGTTAGGGTAAGGTTATTGGATTAACGGAGGTATATGTTTGGGTGCATGAATGTTGGAAAGTTTGATGGTAGAGAGTTTGGAGATGGTTAGTTAGGAGCGGAAGATGTTGATTGAGGTTTTGAATGTTATTCAAGTAAGGGTGTTGGATGAGATCTAGTGAGAAGATACTCAATCCAAATGAAGTGTTCATTCCATGCAATGGTTTGTTTTTGGGGAAAGATGCAACAACGACAATTGTGGATATGGTTTTCAACTCGATTTGAGTTGTGGAGTGATGAAGGAGGTTAATCCAAGTTGCTTTGTGCAATTAATAGGCCAAGAAAAGCACTAAGCTCATGTTCCTTTAGTTCTTCAACGAACTTCAAGTATTTTGAGGAAGGTGATGATGGTGCAGTGTGGTGGTTATTTGGGATGGATGTTTGGATATGCAAAATAGGAGTAGCATGTGAGTTGGTAGGAAGTTGTGGTAATTCTTTTTGTGATGGAGACATTTTGATTATGGGTAATAATTGATGGATGATGATGAAGGTATGGTAGAAGAAGGTGTTTCATGATTGGAGGGTGTTTTAGTTCAAATGGATGGAGTTTGGGTGTGTAGTTAGATGATTGACCAAATTGATAGGGATTGTGGTAGGTTTCATTGAAGTTAGTTTGTGTGGTTTGGATCGAAGGTGGATGTTTGTAAGGTTTGTATAAAGGTTCAATGGAATATTTTTGGATGTTGCATTGGTAGGTGAAACAAGATGTGAGGTAAGCAATTCGAGTATGGAGAGGAAGGTGGGTGATGCAAATTGCGTTGTGCAAAGTGCATAGTATTAAGATCACGAAGATCATGGAGTTGGTCAAGTTCTTCACTAGACTTCAAGGTTTCCAAGGTGGATGATGATGGAGGAATTTTGTAGTTGTTAACATGTAATGTTGGTGGGAAAGAGAGTGATGTGTTAGGAATGTAGTGTTGATTCTTGTTTGGAGGTTGAGATTTTTCAACAAAAGGATTGTTTTGAGGAAATGGATGAAATGTAGGTACGTAGTTAGGAGCATAGGAGGAATTTGGTGTTGGATGTTTAAAAACATCATTTGGTTTGACGGGCTTTTTATGGATGTTAGGCTTTCTTCTCCAAACGGGTTTCTCGGTCATCTAGGCTAACCTTGAGTTTTTTGGTTTTGGTTTGATGGGAGAGGATATGATGAGATAAGTGGAGATTATGAGGAATGGGTATGTTTATAGTGTAGGATTGGTGGGATTAAGGATGGATAAAATTTGTTGGATGGATTGGAACAAAATGTGTTTGTGAATTTTGTGAAGTGTAGGATGAAATGGGCCAAAAAGTAGAAAAGGAAACAGCACCTTCGACCATCAGATGGCCGGTCCCCTTAATTAGGGTCGGTCTCATTAAGTATTAAGGGGGCCGCCTTATGAATTAAGGGGGCCGCCCATCTGGTAGTTCTCAGATTACCAGAAATGGGTTTTTGGCAGAAAATGGTAGTGAGGGTTGTGTTTTTAGGTTTAGTTTCAAGCAAGTCCAACTCTTTGCGGCAATTATGCATGTAATAGATATTTATACAAAACATGTCAATTAAAGAGATTAAGCAATCAAGTAATTTCATCTAGCATGCAAACATACTCATCAAGCAAGCAATATATATATGGACTAAGAACCAATAAACTACACCAAGTATATTCTTAATTATATGTAGGTGGTAGAATTAATGAACTATTTGATGGATCCTAATGTGTATCTATGTGCAATAAATTGGAACTTAAGATAGCATGAACTTCTAGACTTGTTACAAACAAAATCTAAATAAACAAACCATGGTCCTCTTGATTTGATTTAGTTCACTTATAAATGTCATTTACATAAATATAGATGACAAGTATGAGATCACCATGCATGATTAAAGAAACGTTTTTAGCATTATTCAACAATGCAAGAAAATTAGTTTCGTTTGGAAATAGGTTTGAGCGTAGATTTGAATAAATAGATTGGTTTTTACTTCAAAGTGTGTTAATGAAGGGTAAAGACAATTTTCCCAATCTTTGGTTTTGATCAAAACAAAATTATGGATATTGATAGTGAAAACATGTTATTGAAAGGTGGGATAGTCATTTGAAAAACTATTTTCCAAAATGTGAGGTTTTTGCATATTTTTAGAGATATTGGATTTTTTACAACAAATATCATTAATCATAGATTTTAAAAGATGTTTATTAAAGATCTCATGCTCAAGAGGATTGGTTAAACCTATTGTCACATGCTATCCTTTTCTACATAACCTATGATCATAAGTGAGTGATGACGTAATTCTACATGTTTGATGTGAGAGTGTTGAATGAGGTATATCCTAACATCTATAGCTCCTTTGTTGTTGCACACTTATCTAACTTAATGCCATAGTCTACGAGAGCTTGTTTCATCCATAGTATTCTTACGCGAGGGATCTAATCCTATTTCTATATTAACGATTAATCCACTTAACTCATTTCACTTCATCACCATGAGTTTGCTAATAGTGGATATAGAAGATTTCCATTTTCTATATTATTCGACAATGAACAATTTCATTTTATTCCTAGGAAAGTCAACTAATGATGTTTCTAGGTTATAAGTATATAAGCTATTATGTACGTATATATGTATAAGAGTTACAAACAATATATATGTATACCTAAGCATTAATCTAATTAATCATTTATCTAAGCATGTGAATTATAGTGATGGACATAAAAGAAAAGCGTACCTTTTAGTCTTCAATGGATTTTCTTCAAGCACTTCAAGTTACCATGTTGACTTATGGAAGTCATTTATAGACGAGATTCCAACATTTTTGAAGAATGATAACTTAGCCACTTGGTCCCCATTTTCTCATTGGTCCAAAGTTGTTTGGTCCAAACATATTTAACATTTGGCTAGGATGCATGTATAGTGGTAATATTCCCCAAGGGTTGTAACTTGGTTGATAATTCCACATTTGATGACTATTGTTATTGTAGTTTTGTCTATTTTGGTTTCTTCTAGGTCGAGGTGTTTTAAATCGAGCATGAGGATTATTTGGTTTTCTTGGTGGTGGAGTTTTATATCTTAATTTAGGTTTAGAGGATCCTACTTCGGTCTTTAAGGATGGTTTATAAAAAAAATTTACTTTTTCATCATTTGCAATGGGTATTTTTCTATCTTTTGTAAGTATAAACTTAGGTTTTGATTCTAATGATTTTTGTTTACTAGATTCATATTCAAACTTTATACTTTTATTTTCACTAGTTGAAACATTAGTTGAGGTTAATCCTAGACCGGTTTTATCTCACGAAGTTTCTTGCACACTTATTATTTTCTTAAGTGGGTTACTACTATTTTTAAACTTGTCAAGTTTGAAAATTTCATCTTTAAGTTTTTCATTTTCATTTTTAACCTCTAAGCATGTTTTACATTCTATAAAAACTTCTTTTCCTTTTTTCAAATGTTGTAGTTTAATTTTTAATTCGAGTACTTCATTTTCTAATAGATTATTAATACGTTTTAGTGACTTATTTTTAGCTATAACCTTTTGACCTAATTTGCATAGCCTATTATATTCACTATCTAGGTCTTTTTCGTCTAATGATAAATTTTCGTCACTAAAGTATTCGGTTTCGGAATGTACATCACTTGATGTCTTGGTAATAAGACACCTTTCTTCCTTTGTGGTTTCTTTCTCATCTTCATCGCTATCACTCCATGCTCCTCAAATGAACGCCTTTTGATTTTGATTCCTTGACATCATTGGACATTTTCCGATAAGATGATTTGGATCTCTGCATTTAAAGCAATTCCTTTCGCTCTTGCTACTTTCGTCGTCTTTGTTTCTTTGAAATGCCTTACTTTCATCATGTGGTTGTCTAACAAATCTTCCTCGTCTTTTGAAGAATTTCTTGAAGTCTCTTACGGCCATGGCATATTCTTCGTCATTACTTTCGGAGGTTGAGCTATCTTCGTCAATAGATTCATTCCTAGCTTTCAACGCAATTGAGTTGCTTTGCTCTCTTTTTCCTTTGACCATCTCGGAGTCTTTCTTTAATATTGCTTCGTAGACTTTCAAGTTGCCGATCAAATCGTCAAGTTGAAGAGTTGACAAGTTTTTTGATTCTTCAATCGCCGTAACTTTAGCTCGCCATTTTGGATGAAGAGCCCTAAGAAATTTCCTAACAAAATTCTTGGTAGAAAAATTCTCATCAAGTGCTTTTAAACTTGTGATGATAGTGTTAAACCTAGCAAAAGCATTATCTATTGATTCCTCCTCCTCTGGAATCGTAAATTGTTCATATTGTTGAACAAGAAGATCTATTTTGTTATCTTTAACTTGACTATTACCTTGGTGAGTGATTAGTAAAGAATCCCAAATTTCTTTTGCGGTTTTACACATAAAAATTCTTTCATATTCTTTGTGTGGAAACGCATTATAAATAACCATTTTAGCCTCATTATTTTTTGCTATTTTCTTTTTCAAATCATCATTTTGTTTTTCAAAAGATACAATTTCATCCTTTTTAGTTTTAAAATTATATTAAATACGGGGAAAATCACCAAAGGTAATAACATGCCAAAGATCAAGATCTTTTGATTTCATATAAGTTTCAAATCTATTTTTCCAATAAAGAAAACCATCACTTTCAAATAATGGTGGTCTTGGCATACATTGCCCTTCTAAATATTTTTCAGATTTCATAGATCGTTACAAGTTTTAAAATACAATATATTTTAAAAATCTTGTTTGACGTGGCTCTGATATCAATTGTGGAAAACTAGAAGGGGGGGGGGGGGTTGAATAGTTTTACGTCTTTTTAAATTTATAAAACTTGGTTTCAAAATATATATTCGAGTTTATTCAATTGTTTGTTTGAAAAACCTTTGATTAGAGTTTAGTGTGAAAATAACTATATGATCTATTATATGTGTCCTTTTAGGTTTGTTATAAAAACTTTGTTTTTGAAAACTTTCTTTACTTTAAAGAGTTTAGATTCGATATTATGAATTCAAGTCTTGCACAATATAAACAATTATAACTAAGTACTAAAGCACTAATAATGTAAATAAGATAAAAAGTAAGAGATGGAAAGATCGAACCGCGAGACAAGAGATTTATAGTGGTTCGGCTACAAAGATACCTTCCTTGCCCTACTCCACTCCCCGAGCACCTAACTCGAGAGTTTTCATCACTATGCCAACAAGCTCTCTTATGGTGGAGAAAACCTTTGTAATACACCGTAAAATCCCAGGTCATTTATTAATGCTAATTATCAACATTATTCTTAACTAAGCCATTTTTGCGGGCAATTTTGAAAATTTTATATGAGACACTGTTTGTTTGAACACCCGATTGTTTTGAACACCGTTTGTTTTACACCCGATTATGTTTTGTCACCCGATATCACCCAAATGTCACTCTTGGATGTTACCCAACGAGGTTAAACACCGGTAACTCCCACTTGCGACCTGACACCCATTTGAACACCGAGAAATTATTAATATATATATATATATATATATATATATATATATATATATATATATATATATATATATATATATATATATATATATATATCACAATTATTATTACTATATATATATGAGTATATATATATACACCATTTAAATACTTATGGTTTTCACGAACCGACACCGACACCGAGATTAATTTCACAACTTTACGTAACACCGACACCCCGCTATTTTTTTTGGGCCGAACATAAGCCCACTCTATTTCCTTTTTCACTTGGGCCGGATCACCCCCATAAGCCCACACGCAATTTTTGACACTTGGGCCGAACTATTTTCCCTAAGCCCACACGGTTTATTTTTGTTTTGTTTCGTTTTGGGCCTAGACCACACGGCCCACTCGGCTTGTTAATTCTTTCTTTTGCGAGGCATGTTACAACAAAACCGAACCACCACCATTGCTATTCTCGTTGGTTCCCTACAACTCGACAACATCTCCTTTGACTTTGCTTCATGAGACAAGGAGCCGACTTTGTAACCATCAAACCAACGTGCAAAGGTTTTAACCACCTAGTCGATATTACCCCATGGACCTTGTGTTTCATATCCCCCCAACAAAGCTTCCATAAGTACTCTAACCTAAATTGTTTAATTCCTAATAACCTAAGCTAGACCTAAACACATCAAAGTCAACCCTCATTGCTCCCTCATCACCTCAAATCGATTTGACAATACACATATGCAAACTAGACAAAGTTGTCGAGTAAGACTTGACCACTCGACGGTGTTGTGTAACTTGGGGACATTCGAACCACCCTCACCCCTATAAATACCACATTTAATGCACACCATTCACACACACTTGAAATCTCTCAAACCATACACATTCTCTTTGGTTACTATCACAAGCACAAGTATTCGAGCAAGGTTTTGGTTGAAGGAGCAAAGTTTTGGGATTAAGAGCTAGTTGGGAAGGAAATTTTGGAGCAAGGGATCGCAATTCAAAGGGTGTTTGTTGCTCGTTTCCTCTTGTTTGGTCACACGAATCGTCACCACCATCTTTGGAGTTGTAAGTCGTCACCACCCCTTTTCATTTTCTTTTACTTATACTCATACATACACGCGACACATATTTCTTTTACTCACAATGCACTCGTATGTTGTGTTATGAAACGCCTCGACACCCTCAGATGTGGCCTCACCATTTAGTTTTTATACGTACGACACATCTATATTGTTCGACCATCCATATCTACGACTCACCCTTTATCAAACAAACCTAGCATGCAAAACTCACTCGACCTTATATCACGTTAACGAGACCTAAACTAAACCTTACTCGAACCTAGTTTTTTTTTAACTAAACATCGTTTGGGCCTAAGACGGGCTAACGAGCCCAACTCATTTTTGAAATGAGATTTTCGGCTAGAAATTGGAAAAATAGCGAGGAATATAAATACCGAATTTAAGTTTTTACAAGTTTTTAAATGCTACCTATGTCAAAATAAAAAGGTTAGTTTTCAAAGATTTTCATCAAGGACTATTTTTGCAAAAGGTCCCACGTTAAGGGACTTAAATTGTCAAAATTACAAACTTTCGAACCAAACTTGACTAAATCAAATTCTTTTGGAAACTAAGGGTAAAAATGGTCATTTGGCTAAAGTTAGGGGAAAGAAGGGTAAAAGTACAAAAGGACCATATTATAATTATTTTTAACAAAAGGGGTAAAAAGTGTAATCTTGTAAAGTTAAGGGTTAAATTGTGACAAAGTATTTTATAATAAATTATTTCATATAATTTAGAATTTTATAAATACAATATATATTTTCTTTAACTTTAATATATATATATATATATATAACTTTATTAAAAATATTTAATCATAAATATTTTTAAACGATATTATTTTCACAACGAGTTAATATTTATCAAACACCAGTTCGTAACAACGATACAAATAACTACATGAAGTTATTTTGGAATATTATAAGACACCGAACGAATATCACCGTACACGTGACATATCACATGTCAACTACGAAACGAATTTAAAACACCGATTACTTTGTATTATTTAGGTCGCAAGTCGGAGGAATTTCATTGCTAGTCATAGCAATACACCATCACATTTGAGCATCGTTGTGATTCACACCACCTGATAGGTAAGTTCATGGTCCCACATTTTAATTGTTTTTTAAACCCCGTGGGGAGATACATGCTATAAATCGAACACAAGTATTTTTCTGTATGCTGTTATCACCTGATATTGCCTAAGTTGACACCTGTGTTACAAGTCCCTCATATCACGAACCTTAATCACTTGCGAGTGAGCGCGAATATAGTTGATAGATCTATTGGAATGGCATCCCGCCTCTGTCAAGGTGATCACTTGGCAGGAGGTGTGCTATATTCGAGGTATTATGGAAATTTGGCACATTTCCTGTCACCGAGGGCCCCTTGTCATTTACATCCACTGTGGTGTAGATGATTGTTATTATCTTTATGATATGTCAAATCAAAGTTAAGACTTGCGTTTCGTGAGGCTTAGGAGCAATATTACACCCATTTAGTCAAGACCTGTCTATCTTGGCTTGTTTATTTTCAAATGTTTGACTTGTGTTCACACTATTACTATCAAAACTACTATGGATTCACTCAACCTTTGTGTTGACTTTTTAAGCATGTTTATCTCAGGAAATTAGCAAGCATGGCAGCACGGAGCTGGCAAAGGGCACAGGACCTCCCTTTTGATTTCAATAATTATATCATTCTTTACAAACTCATCATTTCTTTTGCAAAACAATTAACATTTTGGAAAAATGTTTGTAACTCTGAATATTTGAGTTTTCATGGAATGATATTGACAATCTTTTGAATTGTTTTCTATGAGTATGATTGTGTACCAAACTGTAATGACCCCGATTAGACTTCCGCTGCTTAATCAAATTTTGGGGTGTTACAGATTGGCGTTAGAGCCATGGTTATAGAGAACCAAATGATTTTTCAAAACATTGGACTATAACCTCACCAGATTTTTTTTAAACAAACTATTTATCACCGAAGTGCCCTCCGTGCCAGCGCTTGCCAACGTTATGTTTTAAGGTTTGATTTTTAGCACCCATCGCATTTAGTTCACTATGACACTATGATCACTGTGCATGTAGCATTATGTAGACTAAATGACTTATATCACTGCTATTTTTGGGATATTACAGTACCATGTCGCCCCCGGTTATTATTTTGTCCGACAGTGACGACGTCGTACCAGCATCATCCACTCACCCTACTATTGACTTATCTGATTATGACACCCATGACACCCGAGACACCCATGATTCTAACCATGACACCCAACTTGTATCACCTGCTATACCATCTCCTATTCCATCTGGAGACCCCTCTGCTGTCACTGAGCCCTTTGAGGAGGGTGAGGTTGCTTCTACACCCATTGATTCTTTTGCTATTCAGCCTCTCTTTCGTCCTGTCTGTGGACCCATGACACAGGGGCAGTACCTTTATGACCAGTACCTGACATCTCAGCAGTTTCTTGCGGTTGATGATCGTCCTACACCACCTGCTAGTCACCACACCGGTTCAGATGCTGATGACAAGTCTTCTGACTCCGATACTTCTGACACTGCTGCTTCTATTCCACCACCATCCCCGCCTGCACCGATTCGTCGGCGCAAGCGAGTGAGGATTCTTGAGCCCTATGAGCCTGAGCCTTTCGGTGAGTTGTTTCGATATCATGAGGGAGACTATACCCGCAAATGCACGGCTCGGAAACGAGTCTGTATTTTGCCTGCTTCTACTGTTACACCACCTGTATCTACACCTGTACCTACACCTGTATCATCACCCATATCTGTACTACCACCTGTTTCTATGCCAGATTTGACACCTGTGGCATCACCATCACCTGTATCACCCCCACCTGAGCCACATCCTTATATGTTACCTACATACACCGCACCCCACACCTCTGAGGTTTTGCCACCCATGCCACCACCTACGGTTTTCTACTCACAGACTACTACTGTACCGATACCATCACCTGCTACATCACCCGTACCATCACCTGCTCCCACCGAGACACCCACCTCACCTGGCATTCATAGATTGGTTGATACTCGTCGATGGTCGTTTTTGTTGGATTACATACGTAGATGGAGATTGGTTGAGGGATCGCCTAAGGCTGCTGAGCTTGGAGATGGCTCTTCAGCGGTGTTAACGGTCACTGGGGAGCCGATACACCATACTATCCCTCTTTTGGCTGCTAGATTAGTTAGACATGAGGATCGTCTTGATGAGCTGTTGGGAGTTATTGAGGATATATCCTTGGAGAGGATTGAGTGTATGCAGGAGGAGGTCGAGAGCCTCGTAGTACATAGGACAGCTTTAGAGATGGTATTTGAGATGATGGGGACAGAGATTGAGGAGGCACAGGCTATCATCACCGAGTTTGGTCATCGGCTAGATGTTCAGAGACACGAGATTGATGATTTGAGAGCGATTGCGGCCATTACACAAGAGATGATGGAGCATCAGGCACAGGAGTTAGCTGCATCTAGTTCTACCATCCGCACACTTTCAGCTACTATTGAGGAGATTCAGGCCCGTGAGAGATCCAGAGATATAGAGATGGTTGGGATGATCAGGATCATAAGAGAGCTGGAGAGGAGATCAGGAGGCGCACCTGGACCTTCATAGATATATGACATGTCATTACTTACAGAGACATCTTAACTTGCCGCCTGTGGCATTAATAATTGTTGTATCTTATTGTTTTGTAACAATGAATTCAAAAATTATTAAAACTTTATGTTGGTTACGATTGTAACGTATTGATATTGATTTATGATGTTCTAGTTGTTTGATCTTTTATTATGCTCCCATATTGAGATTCATTATAATTTCCATGTGTGTTGTTACATGTCGTGATGTTTATTTATGAATGATATGGTTTATGTTGATGTTTGTATTTATGGTGTGGTTGTGATATGTACTTTGTGATGATCTCGACTATTATGAATTGGTTACACTATTTCTCTTGTTATTGATGTTTGGGATTTGTACTTATGCACTTGCGATTTTATAGAGTTACGGCCCCAAGGAAAACCGCTACTGCTACTTCGTCACCCGCTATGACCCAGGCTGCTATCAGGAAGTTGGTTGCCGACAGTGTTGTTGCAGCTTTAGAAGAGCAGGCTGCTGCAATGGCACGAACTAGTAGCAATAATTGAGCCACTGCTGAGAGCGAGTCCGCTGCGACTCGGAAGTGCACCTATAAGGACTTCATAGCTTGTAAACTATCTCACTTCAAAGGAACTGAAGGAGTGACAGAGCTCGCTCGATGGTTTGAGCGAACTGAGACTGTGTTTGTGAGGAGCGGTTGTGTCGCGGAAAGCCGAGTCTCGTTTGCTACTGGAACATTGCTGAAAGACGCGTTGTCTTGGTGGAATGCAACTGGTCAGAAGATAGGTGTGGAGGAGGCCTATCAGATTACCTGGGCTGACTTTAAGGAAATGATGTTGAAGAAGTTCTGCCCTAGAGGTGAGATCAAGAAGTTAAAAGATGAGTTTCACACGTTGGTTGTGAAAGGAAATGATCTCAGGGCTTATGATAGGAGATTTCAGGAGCTTGCCATACTTTGCCCTTCTAAGGTTCCCGATTTGGAAAAGTTGTTGGAAAGGTACATTGAAGGATTACCCAGGAGTATTGAGGGAAATGTCACCTCGTCTAAACCCCAATCTTTGGATGAAGCAATGTCTATTGCCCAAACACTGCTAGACCGGGAGATTAAGCGTAACTCTGCTCAGGGGAACAACGATCACAAAAGGAAGTTTGATGATCGAAGGACAAACAACAACAACAACAACAACAACAACAACAACAACAACAACATCCGTAACCCCAACCGTAACTACCACCATGACAGAAACACCCACCACAACCAACAGAACCGACGACAGGAAGCTGTCAGAGCTTATGTCGCCGCACCAGTTAAGGATGCTAGGTATGCTGGACCTCTTCCATTTTGTGACAAGTGTAAGATGCATCACAATGGACCCTGCTATGCTAAGTGCGGGAAGTGTTCAAGGGTTGGACATAAGACACAAGATTGCAAGGCGACAGGAGCTAACTTGCAACCCGTGGCTGTAGTATGCCATGCTTGTGGAGAGAAAGGACATTACAGGTGTCAGTGCCCAAATAAGGATAACAATGCGCGTGGAAGAGCCTACGTGCTGGGAGATGGAAATGTCCAGCTAGATCTGAACGTAGTCACGGGTACGTTCTTTCTTAACAACCGCCTCGTTAAAGTTTTATTAGATTCCGGAGCCGATCAAAGTTTCGTATCTATTTTTCTTGCACCCCTGCTTAATATTACACCCACCCAACTAGAAACCACGTATGAGATTGAACTAGCCGATGGAAAGCTAGTAAGCACTAACACTATACTCCGAGGTTGCACCTTACGACTACTAGACACCCCATTTGCCATTGACCTTATGCCTATTAGACTTGGTAGTTTCGACGTCGTTATAGGAATGGATTGGTTATCTGAGAACCGCGCTAAGATCATTTGTGACGAAAAGGTCGTTCACATTCCACTGAATAACGAAACCCTGGTTGTTCGCGGAGAGCGAAGTAAGACACGTTTGAGCATCGTTTCTTGCGTCAAGGTTGTGAAGTACATCGAACGAGGATGTCAAGTCTTTTTGGCTCAAGTCACCGAGAAGAAGTCAGAAGAGAAGCGACTCGAGGATGTGCCAGTAGTCAGGAACTTTCCAGAAGTTTTCCCAGAGGACTTGCCTGGCCTTCCGCCGACTCGTCAAGTGGAATTTCAAATTGACTTGATGCCAGGAGCAGCACCCGTAGCACGAGCACCCTATAGACTAGCACCGTCAGAAATGAAGGAGTTATCTGGACAATTGGAGGAATTGTCGGATAAAGGATTTATTCGCCCTAGTTCATCACCGTAGGGAGCCCCGGTGTTGTTTGTAAAGAAGAAGGATGGAACCTTCAGGATGTGTATCGATTATCGTGAGTTGAACAAGCTGACGGTTAAGAATCGATATCCGTTGCCAAGAATTGACGATTTGTTTGATCAACTGCAAGGATCGAGTGTTTACTCGAAGATTGATTTGAGATCGGGTTATCACCAACTGAGAGTTAGGGAAGAAGACATCCCTAAGACGGCTTTCAGGACAAGGTACGGTCACTACGAATTCCAAGTAATGCCATTCGGTCTAACAAATGCACCCGCTGTATTTATGGACTTAATGAACCGAGTGTGCAAACCCTATTTGGATAAGTTTGTGATTGTATTCATCGATGATATCCTTATTTATTCACGTAGTAAGGAAGAGCACGCAGAACACTTGAAGGCTATACTGACACTCCTCAGAGAAGAGAAATTATACGCCAAATTTTCCAAGTGTGATTTTTGGATTGAGAAAGTACAATTTCTTGGGCATGTTATTGACAGTAAGGGTATTCATGTTGATCCTGCCAAGATCGAAGCTGTTAAAAATTGGGCATCGCCAACGAGTCCTACTGAGATACGCCAATTTTTAGGTCTTGCCGGATATTATCGGAGATTTATTGAAGATTTCTCAAGGATTGCTAAACCTTTGACTGAGTTAACACAGAAGAAGAAGAAGTTTGAATGGGGAGAAGAACAAGAATCGGCATTTCAATTTTTGAAGCAGAAGCTTTGCGAAGCACCGATATTAGCACTACCTGAAGGAAGTGAGGACTTCGTGGTATATTGTGACGCATCAATCCAAGGTTTGGGTGCCGTATTGATGCAAAGACTTAAAGTAATCGCTTACGCTTCTAGACAACTTAAACCCCACGAAAAGAACTACACTACTCATGATCTAGAATTGGGAGCGGTGGTATTCGCTCTTAAGATCTGGAGACACTACTGTAACAACCCGCATTTTCAGGACATTTCTCCTATTCACTATTCATCAGTTACTATTCATCATTTACTATTCATCGGTCACTATTCATCATTTTACTATTCATCATTTTTGGAGTCAGTTTGTGATTCCGAGAAGCGTTCAGAAATTTTACTATTCATGTGACACTATTTATTCCCGGAGGGAATCACTATTCATGATCATCATTCACCATTACGTAAACTGAGTTTACGAGTCTTCAAATTCGCGTAACCAATGTGATTCCGCTGTGAATTCATGCATCATTCATTAATGACACTTCATATAGACTAGAGTAGTCTACATATCCTCGGTTACATCATCATCATATTTTAGGCCCTACACGGATATGCATTATTTCTATATACGTATGCTTAATTTGTAATTAACGTTACCACTCAGTTTTACCACGAACGTATACCCAATACTCCCGACTACGATCCTAACATACTTTCATACTCATTATCATAATATAAAAATTATATTATTAATTTACCCGATGTTTTGAAATCAATTGCTACATTTTACGGTCGAGCTTATTACTCCGTCGGTTTGCGTTATTTCAATTCAATAATTATTCTAACACCCGATTCTCATCAGGAATATTATTTTACAACTTTTACAACTTCGTCGTATTTTATTTCACCTCGTTAACATTTATTTTTAATTAACTCGGTACCCGATAACACCTAATACACCTCAAAATCTAACTAAATCTTACAACCAATAGACAAGATCATTTATTAGCACACAAACCTCACTTTCCCCCCCTAAATCACGCCACATGCTCCCCCATTTTGACCAAGTTTGCTTGATGCTTGACCAAAAATATCTACTAATAAATATAGCACTTTCATTTTTCTTTCACTACATTTTCACCTATACAAACACTAGCAAAATTCTCTTTTCCTCTCATCCCTTGGTGTATGATCGGCCAAACAAAGAACAACAAGGAAGAAATCACAAATTTTTCAAGATCAAGGTGTTTATCAAGTCATAGTACTAATCTAGTTAAGGTTTTGAAATAAAAACCTCAAGATTATTAAGTTTTCTTGCTCAAAAATCATCAAAGCTTCAAGTAAGTTACTAACAATCTTTTCTACTCTTTTAAACATCTACTTTATATATTTTCATGAACTAGTAACAAAAACATGCAAATATACTATGATCCATACCACTTATTGTTTACTTTTGTTTATAAACATAGATCTACAATTTTTATTAGCAATCTCATGAGATCCACCATTTTTGGTGATGTTTAGGAACCCATGACACCCTAAGAAGGTGTATGGTAGGATTGGTTACTTGTGGAGTATACTTGAAGTAGATTGGTTAAGTTTTGAACAAGTCTTGATTCTTAAAAATGAGTTTCAAACACTATATATATAGATCTGTCCATTTTTGCAAAACGTGGGAAAATCAGTGGGTTTTGTGTAACTTTGGACCAAAGATTTAGAAAATACATTCCGAGACGAAACTATGGCCGAAAACGGGGATAAAAACGAGTTAATAACGAAGGAGATATGATTTTCCGGAATTTAACGACGAAAACTATTTTCTGAAAAATACCTTGCTGTTGAGCAGAATTTCATGGACTGTTTTGAGGCCTAAAACTTAATCTAGCCGTTCCGACTTATCAAAAATATATTAGTATACATTAATACGATTCCGGGGATATAAAGAACGTAGAAAACGAGCTTAAAACGAAGAAGATACAAGTGTTTGAAATCCGACGATATATATATATTTCCATCAGCTTTTCTATTACAATTTTTGCCGCAAAACTGTCTTCGCAAAGTGCCATGTTCACGGCTGTTTTTCTTTATGATCGGATCAGTTTGAGTCCGAGCCGTAGTTAAGTAAAATCAAGTATTCCCAGCCTACTTTTCAAATCAATTGGTCGTTCGTCGAATAGACTTATAACGAATAAACTACGACCTCATCTATATACCCGATAAACTATATATATATATTTTTTTGATAGCTTTTACTATAATAGAGTTTTTCTAAGTGTTGAACATAATATTTTCAAGTAACAACAATGAGAGTCGATTTTCTCATCGATCAAGACCCGTATAGCCAAAAGTTAAATGACACGACTTCAAGATATTGTTACAAGGTTTTCAAAAACGCCGAGTTTCATCACTAACCCTTAACGTACATCATTTCGCGACGTGTTTTGCGAGGCCATTTTGGGCATATTTTCAAGTAATGAAAATGTTATTTTTGCGACGAAAACCTTATATTTGCCGATAGAACACCAAACAAGGATCGTGGAGTACCGTTTCAACATATTTACATGAAAAGTGGTTATTAACCTAACGAGACGTCAAAAATATATTTTTCGACGATAAACGTTATTTTCAAAACTAATGAGTGGTATCGATAACATACGTATTTGCATGTGTAGCATTATTTCATTTCTTACATTAGACTATCATTCATATTAGGTTGCGGTTAGAGATCGAACCTCATTTATGTGTATCCACTTTTGTCATCGTAGCTATCACACCAGGTGAGTCATAGCCCCTACTCTTTTAATTGTTTTATAAACTCTTTGGGGGAGAATACATGCTCGTTTTACTTAAACGCATTACTCATTTTACATGGTTGATTACTCAAATATTTTCAGCTTTATCTAAATATTTGTTTGATTATCCGAGTACAATACTATTCACTTGCTACCTACTTGCTATTTACTCATGGACATGAGTGCATAAATTTAAATTATTTACCGATTGCCTAAGAATGCCTAAGTTAAGGACCGGTAGCTACAAATTCATAGGTATGTTTGATTACCTACAATTACTTGGGTATGTTTGATTTCCTACAATTACTTGGGTATGTTTGATTACCTACAATTTATTGGGTATGTTTGATTACCCACATTTCCTAGGTATGTGATTACCTACATTACTTGGGAGCGTAACCTCCTACATATAGCTAGAAAACCTTTTCGGTGCCTTGAACTTAATGCAATCAATAAACTATTTATGCGTTTTGCTTACGGTCAGATTCATTTTTATGGCGACATCGCCATGGCTACATTATTACTCAAATCATATTTGGCAGTGGGTTGTGAACACACATGTTACAAGTCTCTTATGGCGGGACTTGCAACTGAGTGGATTTACGATGCCTTTGCCGGGAAATTTTCATTTAAATGCAATGTATTTCATTTTACACTAAACTCTATGAACTCACCAACCTCGTGTTGACACTTTAGCATGTATTTTCAGGTTTTAAGCAATGGCACGCTACAGGAGGTTTTGGCAGGGTATGGCATGGTCATAGAAGACTCTGATTATTCATATGGGGACCGTTTAAAGTATTTTAAGGGCCTACTTCCGCACTACTTTTAACAATGTGAATTCAACATTTTTGATTCAGCTATTTTATTCTAAATGATTGAAATGAAAACCATTTTACACTTGTTTTGTAATACCAATTGAGTTATACCCCAGCTACATGTATGCTTCCGCTGGACCCGATTTTGGGGGTGTGACAACTACCTATGGAACCAAGTGTACGGTTTTCACCGATCACAAGAGTCTTCAGCACATTTTAGATCAAAAGGAGTTGAACATGAGGCAACGTCGATGGCTAGAGTTGCTAAGTGACTATGATTGTGAGATCCGTTATCACCCGGGGAAGGCAAACGTTGTAGCAGATGCCTTGAGTCGAAAGGAACGACTTAGACCCCTCAGAGTTAGGTCATTGGGTATGACAATTAGATCACCACTTCCGTCTCAAATTCTTGAAGTTCAAGCTGAGGCCCTTAAGGAAGAGAATAGACCGCACGAGAAGATTTACGGCATGCCCGAAAGCACGAATGGATTTGTCAAGAAACCAGATGGAAGGCTGTGTTTCAAGGACAGAAGTTGGATTCCATTGTATGGAGGAATACGAGATCTCATCATGCAAGAGTCTCATAAGTCTAAATATTCCATTCTTCCTGGTTCGGACAAGATGTATCACGATCTAAAGAAGTTGTATTGGTGGCCAAACATGAAAGCTGACATTGCAGAATATGTCGGTAAGTGTTTGACCTGCTCAAGAGTAAAGGCTGAACATCAAAAACCATCCGGTCTTTTGATTCAACCCGAGCTACCAATGTGGAAATGGGAAAGGATTACAATGGACTTCATTACGAAATTACCCAAGACATCGAGTGGGTTGGACACTATTTGGGTTATTGTTGATCGTCTCACGAAGTCAGCGCACTTTTTGCCAATCAAAGAGACGGATGATATGGACGTTCTTGCACGTTTGTACCTTAAGGAGATAGTTTCCCGGCATGGAGTGCCGATTTCTATTATCTCCGACCGAGACAGCCGTATCACGCCTAACTTTTGGCGATCTTTACAGAAAGCCATGGGAACTAAGTTAGATATGAGTACCGCTTACCATCCACAGACTGATGGTCAAAGTGAAAGGACAATACAAACCCTAGAAGACATGCTTAGGGCATGTGTGATTGATTTTGGAAAAGGCTGGGATAAACACCTACCGTTAGCAGAATTCTCATATAACAACAGTTATCACGCTAGCATTAAGGCTGCACCGTTTGAAGCACTTTATGGAAGAAAGTGTAGATCACCAGTTTGTTGGGCTGAGATTGGAGATGTACAACTCTCAGGTCCCGAGTTGATTTTTGAAACCACTGAGAAAATAGTAAAGATTAGGCAACGATTACAAGCCGCTAGGGATCGGCAAAAGAGTTATGCCGATGTGCGAAGGAAACCAATAGAGTTTCAAGTTGGAGACAAGGTCATGCTTAAGGTATCACCTTGGAAAGGGATGATTAGGTTTGGAAAACGTGGAAAACTAAACCCAAGATACGTTGGACCCTTCAAAATCATTGAAAGGATCGGTCCCATGGCATAAAAACTCGAACTACCTGAGGAACTCAGTAGAGTACACAACACCTTCCACGTGTCAAATTTGAAAAAGTGTTTATCGGATGAAACACTTGTGATTCCATTGAAAGAGATCAGAATCGATGATAAGTTGAACTTTATTGAGGAACCCGTTGAGATTATGGATAGGGAGGTCAAACGACTTAAGCATAGTCGCATTCCCATTGTTAAGGTCAGATGGAACTCTGAGAGAGGACCCGAGTACACATGGGAGTGCGAGGATCAAATGCGTGCCAAATACCCACAACTATTTGATGAGACAACCCCGAGCACCGATTCAACTTTGGATTCCGGGACGAATCCAATCTAACGGGTGGGTACTGTAATACACCGTAAAATCCCAGGTCATTTATTAATGCTAATTATCAATATTATTCTTAACTAAGCCATTTTTGCGGGCAAATTTGAAATTTTTATATGAGACACTGTTTGTTTGAACACCCGATTGTTTTGAACACCGTTTGTTTGACACCCGATTATGTTTTGTCACCCGATATCACCCAAATGTCACTCTTGGATGTCACCCAACGAGGTTAAACACCGGTAACTCCCACTTGCGACCTGATACCCATTTGAACACCGAGAAATTATTAATATATATATATACTTATATATATATATATATATATATATATATATATATATATATATATATATATATATATATATATATATATATATATATATATATATATATATATATATTAACTATCACAATTATTATTACTATATATATACGAGTATATATATATACACCGTTTAAATACTTATGGTTTTCACGAACCGACACCGACACCGACACCGAGATTAATTTCACAACTTTACGTAACACCGACACCCCGCTATTTTTTTTGGGCCGAACATAAGCCCACTCTATTTCTTTTTTCACTTGGGCCGAAGTATTTTCCCTAAGCCCACACGGTTTATTTTTGTTTTGTTTCGTTTTGGGCCTAGACCACACGGCCCACTCGGCTTGTTAATTCTTTCTTTTGCGAGGCATGTTACAACAAAACCGAACCACCACCATTGCTATTCTCGTTGGTTCCCTACAACTCGACAACATATCCTTTGACTTTGCTTCATGAGACAAGGAGCCGACTTTGTAACCATCAAACCAACGTGCAAAGGTTTTAACCACCTAGTCGATATTACCCCATGGACCTTGTGTTTCATATCCCCCTAACAAAGCTTCCATAAGTACTCTAACCTAAATTGTTTAATTCCTAATAACCTAAGCTAGACCTAAACACATCAAAGTCAAACCTCATTGCTCCCTCATCACCTCAAATCGATTTGACAATACACATATGCAAACTAGACAAAGTTGTCGAGTAAGACTTGACCACTCGATGGTGTTGTGTAACTTGGGGACATTCGAACCACCCTCACCCCTATAAATACCACATTTAATGCACACCATTCACACACACTTGAAATCTCTCAAACCATACACACTCTCTTTGGTTACTATCACAAGCACAAGTATTCGAGCAAGGTTTTGGTTGAAGGAGCAAAGTTTTGGGATTAAGAGCTAGTTGGGAAGGAAATTTTGGAGCAAAGGGATCGCAATTCAAAGGGTGTTTGTTGCTCGTTTCCTCTTGTTTGGTCACACGAATTCGTCCCCACCATCTTTGGAGTTGTAAGTCGTCACCACCCCTTTTCATTTTCTTTTACTTATACTCATACATACACGCGACACACATTTCTTTTACTCACAATGCACTCGTATGTTGTGTTATGAAACGCCTCGACACCCTCAGATGTGGCCTCACCATTTAGTTTTTATACGTACGACACATCTATATTGTTCGACCATCCATATCTACGACTCACCCTTTATCAAACAAACCTAACATGCAAAACTCACTCGACCTTATATCACGTTAACGAGACCTAAACTAAACCTTACTCGAACCTAGTTTTTTTTTAACTAAACATCGTTTGGGCCTAAGACGGGCTAACGAGCCCAACTCATTTTTGAAATGAGATTTTCGGCTAGAAATTGGAAAAATAGCGAGGAATATAAATACCGAATTTAAGTTTTTACAAGTTTTTAAATGCTACCTATGTCAAAATAAAAAGGTTAGTTTTCAAAGATTTTCATCAAGGACTATTTTTGCAAAAGGTCCCACATTAAGGGACTTAAATTGTCAAAATTACAAACTTTCGAACCAAACTTGACTAAATTGAATTCTTTTGGAAACTAAGGGTAAAAATGGTCATTTGGCTAAAGTTAGGGGAATGAAGGGTAAAAGTACAAAAGGACCATATTATAATTATTTTTAACAAAAGGGGTAAAAAGTGTAATCTTGTAAAGTTAAGGGTTAAATTGTGACAAAGTATTTTATAATAAATTATTTCATATAATTTAGAATTTTATAAATACAATATATATTTTGTTTAACTTTAATATATATATATATATATATATATATATATATATATATATATATAACTTTATTAAAAATATTTAATCATAAATATTTTTAAACGATATTATTTTCACAACGAGTTAATATTTATCAAACACCGGTTCGTAACAACGATACAAATAACTACATGAAGTTATTTTGGAATATTATAAGACACCGAACGAATATCACCGTACACGTGACATATCACATGTCAATTACGAAACGAATCTAAAACACCGATTACTATGTATTATTTAGGTCGCAAGTCGGAGGAATTTCATTGCTAGTCATAGCAATACACCATCACATTTGAGCATCGTTGTGATTCACACCACCTGACAGGTGAGTTCATGGTCCCACATTTTAATTGTTTTTTAAACCCCGTGGGGAGATACATGCTATAAATCGAACACAAGTATTTTTCTGTATGCTGTTATCACCTGATATTGCCTAAGTTGACACCTGTGCTACAAGTCCCTCATATCACGAACCTTAATCACTTGCGAGTGAGCGCGAATATAGTTGATAGATCTATTGGAATGGCAGCCCGCCTCTGTCAAGGTGATCACTTGGCAGGAGATGTGCTATATTCGAGGTATTATGAAAATTTGACACATTTCCTGTCACCGAGGGCCCCTTGTCATTTACATCCACTGTGGTGTAGATGATTGTTATTATCTTTATGATATGTCAAATCAAAGTTAAGGCTTGCGTTTCGTGAGGCTTAGGAGCAATATTACACCCATTTAGTCAAGACATGTCTATCTTAGCTTGTTTATTTTCAAATGCTTGACTTGTGTTCACACTATTACTATCTAAACTACTATGGATTCACTCAACCTTTGTGTTGACTTTTTAAGCATGTTTATCTCAGGAAATTAGCAAGCATGGCGGCACGGAGCTGGCAAAGGGCACAGGACCTCCCTTTTGATTTCAATAATTATATCATTCTTTACAAACTCATCACTTCTTTTGCTAAACAATTAACATTTTGGAAAAATGTTTGTAACTCTGAATATTTGAGTTTTCATGGAATGATATTGACAATCTTTTGAATTGTTTTCTATGAGTATGACTGTGTACTAAACTGTAATGACCCCGATTAGACTTCCGCTGCTTAATCAAATTTCGGGGTGTTACAACCTTACACACCAATATTCACACCACAATTTCGTCACACCTTCTACACGACTTCTTCGCACCTCTCTATCTTCACAACTATCTACTTCACAACTATCTTCTTCGCACCTATCTACTTCACGACTTCTCTACTTCACAACTACCTACTTCACAATTATCTTCTTCACACCTGTACTTCACAACTTCTCTACTTCACAACTATTTACTTCACAACTACCTATCTATATGCCTTACTAATCTATCTTCTATCAACTATTCATAACTAGTTACACAAAGAAATAGATATAATGGATGATGCTCTAACAACTTGGATGTGGAGGTTACAACAAGTTCTAATACTTCTTCTCTTGGTAATTTGAAGTATTCTTCTCTTGCACTTGAAAGGTTGAGGCTTAGATCACTTTGAAACAAAGATTTATGTATATATGATCAAAGGATTTTAGAGAATAGAAATGAGATCTAGAACAGAAAGTTTTGGGGGTGCAAAATGTGAGAAAAATCTGTGGAATGAACCAGTATTTATAGGGGAAAAATACTGTTTGGGAGCGTGGGCGGTCCCCTTAATTAGGATGCCGGTCCCCTTAATTTACTAGCCGGTCCCCTTAATTAATTAAGGGGGCCGCCTAATAAAAAAATATTTTTTCTTCAGATTTTTTGTCTTTTTGTGGGGAAGGTTTTTCCTGAAGAATATAGCCCATTTTTTGGTAGAAATTTGAATTCAAAATATTTATTTTGAATAAAACATTTTTTATAAATACAAAAATATTTTGTATAAGTTTAAAATGTTTGTCCCACTTAAAAAAATGTAAGGTTTGTAAAAATAAAAATTCCTTTGATCATAAAATGCATTAGACACTTTGTTTATTCATATCTTAAGTGATTTAGATGCTAAAGTGAATATTTACGACTAAATACTTGTTTACGTTATAATTTGTAGTTCAATGAGTTTACGTTTTGTGATTATCAAAACATAGAGATATCGATATATGTTAATAACGTTTTTAGACATTATTTATATCAACAAGGTTTATATTTTACTAACCAATCAAAACAAGTGTAGTTAGTTTTACAGATGCATTATATATGTTTAACTTATAATGATCAATCTCAAAAAGGATATATTTTTGTAAGTGGCGGCTATTTTTCCTGGCATTCGATAGAGCAAATAATCGTGGCGACTTCATCAAATCATACATAAATCTAGAAAAGAGATACCAACTATTGCATGTAGATAATGTAGCATGCCTTGCTATATTCAAGAAATGTTACATCAAAGGTCACAAGACACTTCTCGTTCAAGTGATAATTTCGTGGACCTATATACTAAGATATCAAGTAATGTAGTCATCAGAGAGAGATAATATGCGCTACATTCTTTTTGTCTTTAGTCATGGTTTTGTCCCACTGGGTGAGTGACGGAACCGGTGTTGACAAAGACATGCGTCGAGTGCCAGGAATGACTATAAGCCGATAGACAAAGTTTTTAACGAGGCATCATTTCCTAATCGTATTAACAACATGAACATTTAAGAGGGAGTGTTATAGATAATTATTAATTGATGTTCTTATTAATAACATATAGCTTATTAGAAGCCAGGAACCCAATTAGCTATTAAGGTTTTAACCTAATATTTATCTTATATATATATTCATTGTATGTGATCTCTTATTTTATAATTAATTGAAGAATAATTTTTATTCCATCATCTCTTGTTCATAATAAAATTATGTTGATGGAAATGGAATTATCACATGGACGTTGACAAATGAGATAGAAGATATAGTTTGTGTTGAAGACATACGTCTGACTTTGTAGTATTAGCGGCTGATAATTGGTGGTCGAGTACCTTAACTTAAAACCATATCCTGTTTCTTCTCGTTGGTTCTTTGCCCCCAAAATTAACAAACCATTCATTCATTCATTCCACTTGATATAATACCTTATCACCACCCTCTTCAGTTGAACCCAAATGAAGGCTTTTACTACTCTCTTTCGTACCTCAGACACTCTCTCGCTCTTCTCTGCACCCTCCTCCTCATTATCCTCTCGGTAAATATTTTTTTCATTTTTACTGTTTAACCTCAATTCCCTTCTTCTGTTGTTTGTTAGTAGAATTTTGAATTAAGAATAAGAATAGGATTCTCTCTTGTTCTGTTAACAGTATTTAACGTTAAATGTTGTTCTTCATACACATGTGTCTTATCTTGCTACTATCAATTTGCAATATGTAGGGGGTGTTTGGGATTGCTTAGAAACAAGTATTTATAATAAGCTACTAAGCACTGTAGGAAATAGTGTTTGGATTTGTTGATTTTGTAAAAAATGCAAAATACACGAAGAAAAAAAAAAGCAATAACTCATTGAGAATTCGTCTCAGGTTAGATAGGCTGGTAAAAACAATAATTTTAATTCCAACATAAATAAACACTTGGCAGTGCTTGCTTATCAGAATATGCTTATTTTACCTCCAATAGCAGACCTGCTTAAAAATAAGTAGAAAAGCAGAAAAAAATAAGCTTTAAGCATCTTTGAAAATAGTGTTTGGATTTGCTTTTTGTAAAATGAATATATAAAAGATGTAAGAAAATGCAATAAGTAGCAGATAAGGAAATAAATAAATAATGAGATACCTTATTTGCATCTATTTTGAGGTTTTAGGTTTCATATTAGTGTCTGAAGGTCATTTTTGTTTTTATCTCAAATAAGCAGTTTGAAATAAATAGCTCCAAACATGAGTAGATAAGCGCATGTAAGCAAATCCCAAACACCCTCTTAGAATCAGTATACAACATTCGAATCAGTATACAACATTCATGTAAATAAAGGTCTATCTTTTTTCTCTAAGCTGAAATCAAATTAACGAAACTATTGAAATATTGATGACTTGAATTGGTGATTTTGGATGAAGAGGTGTGTAGCGTGTTTTTCTGGTTGTCCACTTAGGATGATAACACACTATATATGTTTTAGCAAACAAAAGAGACATACACTTAAAGAGGGGAAATAATATATTTTAAATCATTTTAGGCATACGTATTGTTATATATCCAGGATGTTGCTATTTTGGTACTTTTATCCAAAAACACAAATTGCAATATTAGGCATAAATATCCGAAAAGTGGGGAGATTTTAAATCACAGCCCAAAACAATGGGGTTTGGGGTTGATGGATAGACTAAAACTGCTGTTTTGCCTAGGTGTGTCATTCACTCATTCAGTGAGTTTTGCTGGATAGGTAACTCCTCCCGGCAATAGTTATGTGTTTCATCTATTCAGCACATCTAAGAATATAGTTTATCAGTCATCCAATTGAGTGAATTGACAACTTAAAGGATTTGCAATGTCTCCATACTTCCATTAAACATCTTTGCTAGTTTTTCAATGTGTCCATCATAGCCTTGCAAACCCCATAGATGAAAGTTTATCAGCTGTAAAGCATGATATTGCTAGTTTTTGAGTCTCGTCTTGAAACAAATTTACCCTAAACCAGATAGAGTTAATTGCTCGTTTATAAAATCAATCAATTTGTTCGTCTATGTATGTATCTGTTAGTTTTGGCTTGCCTTTACCTGTATTACACAATCAATCTGCCAAAGCTATGTGAGAGTTGCTTTGTGGTTCCATGTAAAATATGTAATCATGTAATGGCGTATGTATTGCAACATTTCGTTTCCTGAACGTCCAGAATCAAGTTATCTCACATGTTTTAAAATTTTCGAAGTGTTCACTCCTTTAATAGACCTTGGTTCTTATTGTTGCAGGACCCAAATTTCTTTCCCTCAGAGGCTCTTCCTATGCCGGGCAGAGATAGGTAAGCAAGCAAAAGTCCAGTATTATCCAATCTTGTTTTTATAATTGTTACTTTTCAGATCTTCTTCTACATGTTGCCTTATTATTCTGACATCTTAAATATATGATAGATGGGTCGGTCAGCTTAGTAAATGTACCTGCAAATCTACTAGTTGCAGAAAAAGAAGAAGCTAAAGCTGTATTGCACATGTATTTAACAAGCCAAGGCATGAATCGTTTAAATGCGGCCAGAAAGATGAAAAAGTTGGACCTTTTCATCGATCACCTTCTCTTAAGACTTCACACTGTTTACAAAACCCGGTATCTAGTAGGTATGAGTCCTATACTTTGACCTACTCTGTCAATTCCCACTAGTTCAGTATAATATGCTTATTGGAAATTTTATAATCTCTTGCAGGGCGAGAGCTCACGACTCCAGAAATCAGAGATGCTCTCATCCCTTACCTAGATGAACTTTTGGAAGAGCATGGGGACGATTTTGTTGAAGTGCTAGAATACTTTCCAATCCCACTAGTGAAAGATAAATCAGAGGAAACAGAGCAAAAAGTGTCTTCTAATGATATTGAAAACTCGACTACACGAGTGTCTTCCATTGAACCCACCGCCAACACAAAAAAACCGACCGCCTCACGAGCAAGTAATATTGGTGAGCCTAATTTGCCTCCACATGTGGTCTATCTTGAAGAACTTGGTATGGAGCGTGATGTTATTAAGGAAGTAATTCGTAAATTCCCGGCTTTTGCTTACTACAGTTTGGAAGGAAAAATCAAACCAGTCGTTGAGTTCCTTCTCGACCTCGGTATAGCAAAGTCAGATATCCCCGTAATTATCAGTAAACGACCTCAATTATGTGGTATTAGTCTTACTGAAAATCTAATCCCGACAATGGCGTTTCTAGAAGACTTGGGGGTGGACAAGAAGAAATGGGCTAAAGTTATATACCGATTCCCCGCTCTTCTGACTTATAGCAGATCAAAGTTGCAATCAACTGTTGATTATTTTTATGAACTTGGGCTTTCTTCTCAAGACGTGGGGAAGGTTCTAACTCGCTACCCATCCATTATAAGTTACAGTGTGGAGGAAAAGCTACGACCCACAGCTCAGTACTTTGATTCGATAGGAGTAAACCCTGCAGTACTTATGTCTCGATGTCCACAAGCTTTTGGTCTTAGCATCGAGACAAGTTTGAAGCCCGTCACTGAATTTTTCTTGCAAAAAGGATACCATATTGCTGATTTTGCGCTAATGGCTTCTAGATATGGAGCTCTTTATACTTTTAGTGTGGAAGATAATCTGTTACCGAAATGGGAATACTTTTTGACTATGGAATATCCAAAATCCGAACTAGTGAAGTTTCCTCAGTATTTTGGGTACAGTTTGGAGGAGCGGATTAAACTGAGGTATGAAATTGTTAAAGAGAGTGCGGTTAGGTTGCTTTTAAACCAGGTGTTGTCTCTTTCAGATGAAGATTTTTACAAGCTTCTTAAGCGAAAAGTGAAGAAAAAGAATGCTTGTGCTTGATTTGTAGGATCCCGGATGCGATAGTAACATAATGACCCAGTATGCGTGTAATCGGTATGTTTTGTTATGACATAATACATTGAAGCTGATGAATGTTGTAGATACTGGGCAATCGCATTATACTGTGATTTCCAAACTTTATTTACAGGTGTTAGAGGGGCAAGTACACTTGAGTTCTTGGATCAACTGTAATTGAAACATTTTAGTAATGCAGGCGGTCTTTATCATTTGTGTTGTTGACGTATTTAACTTAATCACGCTTAGGTGTAAGACCGATACATTTAGGGTGCAAGATCTTGTATCTTTTCATCTTAAGCTCATTTTTAAGCTGTTTGAATAAGTACTTTTAATATATCTATAGAAAAGAGAAAGATGCCACAAATAAGCAGAAACCAGAGTAGATTAATTTCACATTACATAAAGAATTTACATTAAACATGATCTCATGTTCAGTAGTAACATGAGTTATACCTAGTAAGATGAAGTTCACATTAAAACCATCTGTTGTGGATGGGCCGTGTACCAACAACAACATTGTATACCAATCACAATATTAACAACCTTTATTATCAAAAAAATATGTTCCAACATCCATAACTAAGTGATATACCAACACCAACAACAATCTCAATTATATCGTCCGCAAATGTACACATTTCACCACAGGCGTTTAACCAACTGATGGACCAAGTTCAAACTTCTCAACGATATTCTCCGGTTAACCCTCTTAATCTTAATGTAGAGATGGATCCGTTTTTTGGTAATCAAGATTATTTTACGGCCCAAGGTTTGGTTGGTCCATCCGTACCCGTTGAAGACGACTCTCTTGGCAAAGAGGTGGCGCCCGTCAAATCTAAGACTACAAAACGACGTAAAAAATTCAAGGCGACTCATAGGTTGAACCATTGACCCTAGAGGAAGAGCTAGCGTTGTGGGATAAACCAGTCCGAGAATAGCGTCAAAGGGAATGCTCAAAAGGCTAGTGGGTTTTGGACGGAAGTACTAGGTTACTTTGAGAAAGAAATGAAGGAACTGAAAAGAGGATAGGATTCCCTAAACTCCAAATGGAAAAATATGCTTCGTCTTAAAGTTGGTCAATTTTGCACGATTCACGATAATGTAAAACGGAGGAGCCAAAGTGGTGTAGATGACCAACATATGTTCGATCAAGCTTGTAAAGAATATCAAGCGACGTACAATCAACCCTTCACACTGATTGAGCCGTGGAAGCTTTTGAGGGAACATAAAAATTGGAAGGAGATTGAGATGCCAAAATTTTACAAATCCAACGACAAGTCTCTCAAAAATCAAATACGTCGAAAACCACCTCACACGCCACATCGGACTCGACACATGGTGATTTGAATCTCCACGAAGAAGCGGCGGATTCTTTTGGATAAAGAGGTTTTGGAAGTTCGACCAACAGGCCGAGACAAAGTTATAAAGAAATCGTCATCCTCCTCCGTTCCCACGGGTTGCCTCATTTGTTGTACCTCTTGTTGATCATTTGGTTGATAAATGGAAAAACGTCGCATCGGGTTTTTGGGGTTAAAAGAAGGAAGCTTGGAATTCCTATTTAGAGTTAAGGATGCGATAATTGTGTAAGATCAGACGCGTCAGGAGCAAGTGGAATTGGAAAAACAGAAGCTTGCATAACAAATGGAATTGGAACAAGAGGCTTGCACACCAGAGAGAAGAATTTGAGTTGCAATGTCAAATGTTTCAATTTAAACAAGAAAAAAAGAGGGACAAAGACCTCATGTTTTATCATACTCTCGATGACCATTTAATCAGAAAACAATGAGAGACGGTGTTAGAGATGAAATGGAAAATAAAGGAAAATTATAATTTAGACTATTAGTTTAAGTTTTTGATTTTTATTGTAATGTTTTTTATTTTATTTGAATTATTATTGTAAGTTTTTTATTTATGTGAAATTTAATTTTAATAATTAGAAAATGAAAATAAATAAAAAAAAATGATAACCGCAATCACCATTACGGGTACTTGGTCTTGCGGAAGATCTTAAAAAGTAAAAGCTGAGTTGACGCTAAGATGACAAAAATATTTGCGGTCACCATTACATTAAGTAACATGAAAAAACAATGAGTAAAATATCCTTCTATAGTTCTAATTAAACACAAACCCACTTTCAAAATCATCTCAATTTCACTCTCCTAAAGTTTTCCCCAAATTTTATTAATAAATTCTATTAGGGTTTTGGTGATCCACAGGATCAAACGCCACAATGGGAGATCGAAACAAGTTCTCAAGTCAATCTAAGGAGGATCAAACACAACGGATATCCAAATCAGTCTTCGTAACAAATTTTCCTGATAAAACATCTGCAAAGGATCTCTGGGAGATTTGTAAAGGCTACGGTAAGGTGATTGATGTTTTTATTCCGAATAGGAAATCAAAAGCGGGGAAAAGATTTGGTTTTGTTCGATTTATAAACGTGATTAATATGGATTTATTGATTGGTAATCTTTGCACCATTTGGATTGGACGCATGCATCTGCAAGCGAATGAGGCTCGCTTTAGTCGTACACCTAAACCTAATGTTACTGGCCCAAATACGAATGCAAATAGTAATAAGGCAAGAGTTCCAGTTACATATGCGGCTATAGCGAAAGGTTCATCCGGCGTGCCAGACACATCTAACGTACCAGCGTTGGTGCTTGATGATTCATGTGTGATTGATAGAAACCTTAATCTTCATGTAATGGGTAAGTTGAAACAATTTTCCTCTATAGTCAATTTACGTTTAATATTGACTAAAGAGGGATTTCCTGATGTAAAAGTATCCTATTTGGGAGGTTATTGGGTTCTAATGGAGCTGGATTCGGAGTTGGCTAAGACAAGGTTATTAAATCACACCGGAGTAGCATCGTGGTTTGAGGAACTAAAAAATGCGACAAACGAGTTCATTTGTATAGATTGTATTATATGGGTGGATATTGAGGGTATTCCAATGAAAGCTTGGACTAAAGATACTTTCGCTAAAATTGCAACAAAGTGGGGAAGTATGCTGGAACTCGATGACACTTTGGACGTGACATTTGCTAGAAAAAGATTGTGTATTGTTACCAATCAGGAGGATAATATATTAGAAAAATTCAAGGTTATCATCCAAGGCAAAGTGTTTATGGTTAGAGCTAAAGAATTATATGCTTGGACTCCAGTTTTTAAAGAAGAATTAACGTCTGAATATTATTCGGATGATGAATCGGTTCAAGGTGATGGGAAAAATGAGGATTGGCTGAAGCATGATGACCAAAACGTTGAAGAGGAAGAGGAAGTAGATACAAGTTCAGAAACTGATTTGGAGAATGAAGTTTATTCGGCAAACTGGGAGAAAAAACAAACGGGTAACGTACAGGAACCGATAATATCAGAAGATCCTTTTCAAATTTACAAAACTTTAAAAACAATGGAACAGGAACAAAAGACGCAATCGGAACAAAGTGTTCCATTCCCACCGGGGTTCACTCCAAAAGAGGTAGAGGAGACACAAGAACAGGAACAAAAGACGCAATCGGAACAAAGTGTTCCATCCCCACTGGGGTTCACTGCAAAAGAGGTAGAGGAGACACAAGAACAGGAACAAAAGACGCAATCGGAAAAAAGTGTTCCATCCCCACCGGGGTTCACTCCAAAAGAGGTTAAGGAGACACAAGATAAGGAGAATGATGTAGCTGTTCCCCCAAAAAAAGTTCAAACAGAGGTAAATCCAAAAACTATGGAAGAGGAAAATCAAATTCTTGTAAATGCCCTGTCACACGAAACTCAGGAATCTAATGTTATGATACATCGAGATGGTGGATCGATATTAGAGGTTATGGATGATATGGTGCGGATGGGCCAGATAATGGGCTACTCAATGGAGGGTTGTTTAAAGGATATTCAGAACATTATTGGATCACATGGAACTTTGGAAGTTCCAGAATGAATATGATGTCTCTAAACATTCAAGGTCTAACCCATAAGACCAAAAAAGATTGGGTAAGAGAACTGTGTATAAAACACAAAGTGAATTTTATCTCTTTGCAAGAAACTAAGATGGAAAGTATGTCCCAAACGGATGTGAAAATTTTATGGGGTAATAGCAATTTTGAATATGTTGTGGGTGATTCTTTTGGCAACTCAGGAGGCATGCTTTGTGTGTGGGAATCTAATGTATTTCAGAAGGAGAATGTTACTATTTCAGACAACTTCATGGCGATTTATGGAAGGTGGTTGTCCACTAATACTCGTATGCTCTTGATTAACGTTTATGCCCCGCAAAATGACGTTGAAAAAAGAGTCTTATGGGACTATATCCTTCATTTAATAAATTTATGGGATGGCGAATGTATTATTATGGGAGATTTTAATGTAGTTAGAACAGAATCAGAGCGTTTTGGATCAGTGTTTGACATGGTGGGTGCGCAGGCTTTTAATAATTTCATTTCTTGTGCTGGTTTAAGGGAGTTAACGCTAGATGGATACTCTTTTACATGGGCGCATAAATCAGGGAGTAAAATGAGTAAACTTGATAGATTCTTAATATCAGAAGGTATTTTGGTGGCGTTTCCTCAGATTTCTGCCATTTGCCTTGAACGTCATTTGTCAGATCACCGTCCCATATTGCTTAGGGAAGTCACTATTGATTATGGTCCCACTCCTTTTCGTTTTTTTCAGTCGTGGTTATATATGGAGGGATTTGAAGATATGGTGAAGAGGGAGTGGATTTCTATGGAGATTCCTAAGACTAATAATCTAATCAAATTCAAACTTAAGCTTCAACAACTTAAGAAAGCGATTCGTACTTGGAATCAAAATAGAAATAAAGGGATAAAGGTGGAGATTATAAAGGTAAAAACAAAGCTGGAAGAGATTGATAAAATTTTGGACCATGGTCACGGGTCAAGTGAAGTTTTAAAGCGTAGATTAGAACTCATGAAAGATCTTGATGTAAAGAAGAAGTTAGAAAATATGGACAATGTGCAAAAGGCTAAAGTGAAATGGTCGATTGAGGGGGATGAAAATTCTAAATTTTTCCATGGTATCATAAACAAGAAAAGATCTACCCTAGCTATTAGAGGAATGATGGTGAATGGTGAATGGGTGATTGATCCTAATAGAGTTAAAGAGGAATTTAGAGAACATTTCAGCCATCAATTTCTTAAACCTCCTGATTCGAGATGTATTTTAAATTTTCCTTTCCCAAAACAATTAAGTGCGCATCAAAGAGTCTTTCTGGATGGTTGGGTTTCTAAAGAAGAGATTAAAAAGGCGGTGTGGGATTGCGGGGTTAATAAATCTCCGGGCCCGGACGGTTTCACGTTCGAATTTTTTCGTAAATTCTGGGACTTGATCGGCACAGAATTTAGTGAAGCTATCGAATGGTTTTTTGAGTATGGTATGTTTCCAAAAGGTTGTAATTCATCCTTTATAGCCTTAATCCCCAAGGTTCAAGATGCAAAATTTTGTTCTGATTACCGCCCTATCACTTTAATAGGAAGTATGTATAAAGTGATTTCTAAAATTCTAGCTAATAGGATCACGGGAGTTATTTCCGAGTTGGTCTCAGATGTTCAGTCAGCTTTTGTGGCCCAGAGGCAAATTTTAGACGGGCCTTTTATTCTCAATGAACTTCTAGCATGGTGTAAAAAGTTGAAGAAACAAGCAATGATTTTTAAGGTTGACTTCGCTAAGGCTTATGACTCGATAAGATGGGACTTTCTAGATGACGTTCTTCATTCGTTTGGCTTCGGTTTAAAATGGCGAAGGTGGGTGAAGGGTTGTCTTTCTTCTGCTATGGCGTCTGTATTGGTGAATGGAAGCCCTTCTTCGGAATTTGTTTTTGAACGAGGTTTAAAGCAAGGTGACCCGTTATCTCCGTATCTTTTTATACTTGTTATGGAAACACTTAATTTATCGTTTAATAGGGTGGTTGCGGATGGTTTATACTCGGGTATCACAATTGACTCTTCAATGAAGGTTTCTCATTTATTTTATGCCGATGACGTAGTTTTTGTGGGTGATTGGAGCCAAAACAATATCCAAAGTCTGGTAAAAGTTCTTCATATTTTTTATCTTGCTTCTGGATTAAAGATAAATATGGCTAAAAGCAATCTGTTAGGGATTGGTGTTCATCCTGAAGAGGTTATGCAAGCTGCAAATTTAATTGGATGCTCGGTTCTTAAACTTCCATTCAAATATCTTGGGGTGATGATAGGTAACTCAATGTCTCGAAAATTAGCATGGGCGCCTATTATTCAAAAGATCCAATCCAGATTGTCGAAATGGAAAGCGAAGACTCTTTCTATAGGTGGGAGATTTACATTGTTAAAGTCGGTTTTGGGTGCTTCTCCGATTTATAGTATGTCGATATACAAAGTTCCTACGGGTATTTTAGACTTAATGGAGTCAATTCGCAATAAATTCTTTAATGGAGCAGTTGACAAGGAATCAAAAATTACGTGGGTCCCTTGGAAGAAAGTTTTAGCTGCTAAAGAAAATGGGGGATTGGGAATGTCAAGTTATTGGGCTCTTAATCGGGCTCTTTTATGCAGATGGATTTGGCATTTTTTGAATCGTGACAACTCGTTATGGTATCGCATAATTGTTGCTATTCACGGATCTAATCATCATGAGTTAATCCGTAAGTACAATGGAAGCAGATCTACGTGGTTAGAGATTTTAAATGAGGTTCATTGTCTTAAATTGAAGGGGATAGAGATTATGGATCATTGCAAAAAGCGTATAGGTAACGGTGAGCAAACATCTTTTTGGAACGATCTTTGGATAGGAGATCAAATTCTTCAGTTTAAATACCCCAGGTTGTATGCTTTGGAAAACAATAAATCAGTTACGGTTGCTGATAAGATGTCTACAAATCTAGAGGGCTCTTTTCGAAGACGAGTTCGATCAGGTGTTGAAGGTGATCAATTGACAAAAATGAGAGATATTCTGGACTCATGTTCGTTATCTCCACAGGTGGATAGGTGGTATTGGGACTTTAATGGTGAGGGTGAGTTCATGGTTAAAGATGTCAGAAACCTTTTAGATGAAGCGGTCTTGCCTCATGCTGTTGATCCTACAAGATGGGTCAAGTACATCCCAATTAAAATCAACATATTTGCTTGGAAAGTTAGTTTGGATCGTATTCCATCAAAAATAAATTTGCTGAAAAGAGGAGTGTCAATGGAGTATAACTTATGTTCGGTATGTCATGAGGATATAGAAGACACGTCCCATATCATTTTCAAATGCGAGATGGCGTCTAACATTCATCAGAAGATTTGCAGATGGTGGCAGATTGATTTTTATCACGTGTCCTCGTATGCAGAATGGCTCTCATGGTTTAAAGATATCCGTTTACCGTCAAAGAAGAAACTGATGCTTGAAGGGGTTTTCTACATTTCATGGTGGCAGATTTGGAATTTCAGGAATCAAATCCTTTTTGGTTCTTCAATTCCGAGACGTTCGACGATTTTTGATGATATAGTCTCTAGATCGTTTATGTATGTTTCAAGTAGATGCAAAAAGAATTTTAGCTTGTCTGATTGGATGTCTAATCCTTCAGCCATTGCTTTGTAATTTCTTCTCTAGTTTCAGTTTTTTTTTGTTTCTAATATATTCCGCCGTTCAAAAAAAAAAAGTTCTATATAAAATTCATATTACAAAACACGAAGTTTGCAATAAACAAAACAAAAGTCTTATCAAGTAAACATGAAATTCACATTATGCAGCATCAAGTTCGTATCTAATCTGTTAAAAAAAAATAATAAAAAAAATAAATAAAAAAAAGTACGTATCTAATAACATAAAACTCACAATATGCAACAAACAATTCACATATAATACCATGAACTTCGTGTTAAACAACACAAATAAAATAGTTAAAATTTCTAGACATAACTTTGAAATAGTTAGAAATGGCTTTGCTATTAAAAAAGACAATCAGCGCAGCTTGTTTCTCGTTTGCCTTGTATTTTTGTTTAGAAAGATTTAATTATATTAATATAAATAATTGTTTAAAAAAAAACTTTGAAACTAAGAGCATTCAGTATAATCATCATCCCCCCTCACACGTTAAACTTTCACCTTGTTGCGTTAAAGAGACGTTAACATGCTGCGGTAAAAAAAAAAAAAAAAAAAGAAAAAAAAGAAATCCAAAACACCCCTTGGTTTTTAAAAGGTATAGTTCGAGCAGCTGCTCGTATGGAACGAGAACGAAGAGAAACAGAATACCGATGGGAAATGGGGCTTAACTCTCAGGAATCAGAGACTTCGAGAGAGGAGAGTTAGATCTCAGATGATTCCTTTAATTAGTCATACTTTGTATTTCATGTTTTAACTTTAATGTTTAATGTAGTTCGTGTTTTAAGTTGAATGTTTAATGTAATTTGTGTTTTAAATTTAATATTTAATGTTTAATGTGTGTTTAAAGTTTAATGATTAATGTAATTTGTATTTTAAATATTATGCTAATTATTAAATAAAATATTAGTTTTAGTTTATGGTTAAATTTGAAAATATTTGAGTTAAAGTTGAGGTAAAATGAGTCATGATAAAATGTGTTTTTTTTAATTAAGATAAAAAAGTTAAAGTTGATATAACGCTAAAAAGAAAGAAAAAAAATGATAAAACCTAAGCTTTACCGCTTTACGGTTTCACCCTTCCCAAGTGGATATGCTTTACTCCACTGCAACTTATTTTACCTCGACATATTTATCCTCAACATTGATCTTGCAAATGGTTGCGTTAAACTACTACTGTACAATTTTAAATATTAAATCATTACAAAATAATGTGATCATATTGAAACAAAATTATTAAGCAATATGCAAGTTAAAACGTATTTTAGTTATAATTAATGAACAAAGATGACCAAACTTCTTTTACAGGGACTAATCTCCACCCTCTATCTTTCCTCAATTTTTATTTAATCTAATTTAAAAAACTCATTTTCTATCATTTTTTTTCTTCAAATATTAATATCTTTCAAACCGTTAATCGTTAAGCGAAAAAAAATTATACCGTTACGACGGGCATTTAATTATCTTTCTATAGATAGGCACTTTGACATATTTTCAAAAAAAAAAAATTCTTTTGTTTTTTTCACGTTTTCTTTCGTGGCCAAAAAATAATATATGATATTACATATAATATCATATATGATATTACATATCATATATGATATGTATTATAATATATGATTTTTTTTTCGGCCACGAAAAAAAAAACGTGAAAAAATCGATTTTTTTTCGAAATTATATCAAAGTGCCCGTCTATAGAAAGATAATTAAATGTCTGTCGCGATGGTGTAATTATTTTCGTTTAACGATTAACGGTTTGAGAGATATTTAAATTATAAAAAATGGGTGAAATATTAAAATGCTTTTAATCTCAACCATTGATTTCCTTTTTAGATGGATGGTGGGATGAGTCCCTTGATATGTGAGGAATATTTGGTTTGTAGAATAACTCGACTCAAGTATAAGGAGAGTTATATTAAATACTAAACTTTTCTTACATGCTAAGGGACTCATCCCCACCATACATCTAAAAAGAAATCAATGGTTGAAATTAAAAATATTTTTAATATTTCAGTCATTTTTTATAATTTAAATATCTTTTAAACCGTTAATCGTTAAGCGAAAATAATTACACCATCGCGACGAACATTTAATTATCTTTATATAGATAGGCTATTTGATATATTTTCGACAAATTTTTTTTTCGTGACCGAAAAAATCATATATGATATACATATCATATATGATATATCAAATATGATATGTAATATAATATATGATATTACATAACATATCATATATGATATTACATAACAAATATAATATGTAGTATCATATATGATATATCATATATAATATTACATATCATATATGATTTTTTCGGCCACGAAAAAAAACGTGAAAAAAACGAAAAAAAAAAATTGTCGAAAATATATCAAATAGCCTATCTATAGAAAGATAATTAAATGGTCGTCGCGATGGTGTAATTATTTTCGCTTAACGATTAATGGTTTAAGAGATATTTAAATTATAAAAAATGGGTGAAATATTAAAATGCTTGATATTTAATATAACTCTCCTCTATGTTTACAGAATTTCATTGTTCCTTCTTACTCTTAAAAGTTTGTAGCAGCCTCTTGCGTAATTAGCAGAAATAGGTGGTGTTATACTTTTTATCCGTGTACACACATGTATAAAAATTAAATATGGCTATGTTTATAAGTTTATTATTAATAGAAACATAAATAAATAAAAAGACGAGATTGCATATATAGGAACGACACATAGTTTTTCAAACGTAATTATTTATACTACATATAAAAGCAAAATGGTCAATGTGAAAGGTGAAAAGTCAATATGTAAAATTTTGAAAAACTTATCTATACTACATATAAAGCATGGATGACTCTCTCTCCAAAATTTTAAGACTTACAAGAAATTAAGCATGGTTAACAACACTTTAATGCACCCAATTTTCAAAATTACAACAAAGTAAGCATATTGTACAACAAAATAAAGCGTGGTATCATTTTAAGACCGAAATTCTATCATACAACATTAATGTTATTAAAAACACCCCTTCACCAAAAATTACAACTATTTAAGCACAATGTACAATAGCTACAACCAATTTTCAGATTTACAACAAAATAAGCATAGTGTAAAACAAAATAAGCATAGTGTAATTTTAAGATTTACAACATTAATGTTATTAAAGTGGTCAATATTATTAATGACTACAACTTACAAGAAAAGAAACATAGTGTAATGCACATAATTTTCAGACGTACAAGACAAGAAGCATAGTGTACAATAAAACACCACATTAAATGCTATTTAATGTAGTTAATTATTTAACTGGTCAATAAATACAATTAATACAGTTATTAAAACACCCCTTACATAAGAAATACAAATTATCAAACATATTGTACAACCAAATTAAACATAATTCATGCATTAAATTTCACTACTACAAATAATAAAGCACATTATACAAATATTCAAGCCTGAACGGGCACGGGCTATACGAAATTCTTGATATCCATAAATTTATTGTCAAAAAGAACATAATAAACAAAAATACATTATTTATCAAAAAAATTTATTTCAGGGTACCCACCGCTGCAACGCTCGGGTACCTTGCTAGTATTAGGTAAGAAAAAACTTAAAAATTATGAAATATAGAAACTGAAAAAGGAAATGTTGAGACATATGTTTCAAAAGGAAACTATTAATACACATCGAAAATCGAGTTGACCCGGGACGCTTCAAACCCGGCAAGTTAACTCGGTTTAATTTGACCCGTTTTTTCGAACCAACCTGTCGAGTTGACCCTGTTTAAATTGACTCGTTTTTTGACCGGAACGATTCAACCGGTTGAACCACTCGGATCGAACAGGTTTTCAAAACATTATACTTAATCCCCAAATCCTCAAACTTTTATTATTTTTTGTTTATAACACATAAACTACTTTTTATCACTAAAACTATCTGTCGCTACAAAATTTCGTTGCTATGCACGGCTATAGTCTTGTTTGACATCAAGGTTTATGGAGGCTTTTAAAACTATAAGCCCAAACCTAAAAAATAGGCTAAAAATCTTAAACATGACTTTTAAACTATTTATTACTTATTTACCTACAAAATATCAAACATATACTATATGTTTAACTTTTATATCCTTTTAAGTAATTTTGTTATAATAAACTTAAACTAATTTACTAAATAAGTTTATAAAAATACAAATTTCAGTTTCGGCTAATAACGTAAGCCTAGCCCAAAGACCAGCCCTGGCCCCGGTCTGTTTCGCGAACCACACCCTATACTACTTTCTTTTGAGCAAATGACACAGTAGTACATGGGTTCGTAGATATATGACGGTTCCAAAACGTACTAAAAAAATGTAGAAAAAAGATATTTTATGTAATGGTAACAAAAATAAAAAGAAACCAATTTATCTCGACCGTTTTCCTCTTCTTCTTCATTTCACTCGCACTCACATCATTTTCACACACACTCACTCTGTGTAAAAAAAAAACAACTCACATGTTTCTATATATGTCAAACATATAAAAAAACCGTTTGATAAAAATGGGTACAATTTGCAGAAAGTATAAAATGTCTAACAAAAACGACGAGTTAAACCCTGTGTGGGTGGCTGCCTATTTTCCAAAGCGTGTCAAGGGAGACATCGTTGAACACACCAATATCGGTTTGTCTGTTGGTATGTTTCATTCCTAATTAATGTTTCTTTTTTGTGTCTTGTTTTAATTTAACAAATTGTTTGTAACGAAAAAGTGTATGTTGTTTTAGTTGATTTTTTTTAATTAAAAATGTTTGTTTTAATGACTTTGATTGTTTTTTGAAGTGTTTTTGTTCATGTTTTACCGACAGTTTGTGATTAGCTTTTGTTGTTTCATGTTTTTGTTGCGTTTGGTTGATGGTTTTAAAGTCAATTTTTTTAATTTATGAAAAATGTGATTTTTTGTTAATTTTATTGCTGTTTGATTTGTGTGTGTATGAAATTAGGGTTTGTTTTTCTTCTTCTGGTTAGGGGATGAGTGAGTTTTTATTGTTAGTTTTTTTTATAAGAGAAAAAAAACTTTTATGTGGGGTCTGATTGTTTTCTTTAAATGTCAACATCACATGTGGTAATTGTTTGACTAAAAGTCATATATGAAAAGGAAAAATGAGATTGTATAGTGTTAGTGTCACCGCATAAATTTAGATGTGTTTTAACTTTTGAAATATGTTTACAAATAAGTTTGCTGAAAATTTGTGTTACAAGTTGCTTATAAGTGAGTTTCCTAAGAGAATCTACTGTTAAAGACACGTTTAATGGATCATTTTTGTAAACAATACATGTTTTATATAGTTGACATACGTTGTTAAGTACTTTGTTTTTGGAATAATATATTTACCGGGGTAAAACCCTTTACCCATACATTGTTAAGTACTTTGATGTTGCTTTGTTTAATTGCTCAACTTTAAACTTTTTGATGATTATCATGGTACACAGGCTAGTGTTTAAGGTATCTTATTCATGTGATGATTCGATTCCTAGCGAAAGATGTTATGAGTTGTTCCATCATAACAATATTAAAATGTTGTTTAGTTATAACCACTATAACTTAAACATGGACATTTTTCTTCCAAAACGAGTATCTCCAATTAATTTTAGTACTCCTTTTTTACGGAAAAATTACAATACTTGGGTATTTTGTTACATCTATACTTGTTTGTACTTTTACTTCTTAAAAGTTAATATTTTTGACATGATTCTTTTTGTGTTGTATTTGATTCAGATAAAATATTGGTGGACCAGCTTCCTGTTGTAACATACAGAATATTAGGCTTTCTTCTACTAGGTGTGGCAAGGATATACTCGAAGAAAGCTGAGTATCTACTTCGTGACTGTAATCATAGCTTGCATGAAATGCAAGTTCTTTTTGAAGGAAGGAGACAACTTACTATTAATGTCGGGGGTATGTGCACACCGGAATCTTCAAATAAGAGATCCAAACCTAATGCTGTAGACGTGCCGGTATCAGCAGAATCTTCTAGTAGAACGAGAGGTTATTCTTTTTTAGAAACTATGCGTGCACAATTCACTTCAATCAGTCTGCCAGATAATTTTGAGCTTGATGCGTTTGATCTCGAAATTGTGGAAGATGATAGCAACGAGTAAGTTACGAACTTTCAGATATAGAATTTGGTTAATCTTGCTAAGGTTATTAACCATTCCGTGTTTGTTTCTCTGATATTGCAGTAGTCACGTGAAGCCCCATTTGGAGATCGTGCTTAAGGGTGATCTTTTTGGTTTATGTCCTTTAATTGTGTAATCTACTTGATTTCTTTAGCCTAATCGTACGATTCTTCTTATTTATAGATACATTGGAAACTGAGCGAACAGCGCGTCACACATTTAGCAAGGTACATAAACTTTTTAGTTTTTACTATGAAAAAATCTTGTATATTAGTGATTTATATGGCAAGTCGATTTTAGTTAACTGAGAGTTAAATGCTGTATATTATTTGTCAGGGCCATATGGATGTTTTTGCTCGTTTTTCAGACCATGCTTCTGATTATGCTATTACGAAGTATGTTATTAATGACTATTTCAATTTCAACTACATATATCTACGCAGACTCAAGTTGTTATGTTCTTACATTGCAGCAGTAGCCAAAAACTCTCAGAAACACGTGTTGAGAAATTTCTGCACACATTCTCCCTGGATGAAAGCGTGGATCCCATGGTACTTGGTGAAACTGATGATGAAGATCTTCCATGGAGACCCTCTATTGAACAAGAGCCCGAATACAGTAATTTTAAGTCTATAGATGATAACGTGATGTTTGAGGACAGATGGCAATCAGATAAGCATGCTGCTGACGAAGAGTGTAAAACCGCGCAGACAGTGATTTCAGAAATGACATCGGTTGATGACATTATGCTTAAACCTAGTCCAAACAAAAGTCACTTGTCGGTTAGTATTAATGTAACACCTCAGTCAAAAGCTCCAGCTGTTTCAGGTACATGAGTCTCTAGTCAGAACTATAGCTAGTTGTTGTTAATGCACTTGCGATTTATGAAGTGGTAACTGAATGCAGGTGAACATAGATCAGATATTGTGGCTCTTCGTACTCCCACTCCCAGAGAGCAGACAGTGGTTTCAGAAATGACATCGGTTGATAACATTATGCCTAAACCTCGTCCAAACAAAAGTCACTTGTCGGTTAGTATTAATGTAACACCTCAGTCAAAAGCTCCAGATGTTTCAGGTACCATATGAGTCTCTAGTCAGAACTATAGCTAGTTGTTGTTAGCGCTCTTCTGAATTATGAAGTGGTAACTGAATGCAGGTGAACATAGATCAGATATTGTGGCTCTTCGTACTCCCGCTCCCAGAGAGCAGACAGTGGTTTCAGAAATGACATCGGTTGATAACATTATGCCTAAACCTAGTCCAAACAAAAGTCACTTGTCGGTTAGTATTAATGTAACACCTCAGTCAAAAGCTCCAGATGTTTCAGGTACCATATGAGTCTCTAGTCAGAACTATAGCTAGTTGTTGTTAGCGCTCTTCTGATTTATGAAGTGGTAACTGAATGCAGGTGAACATAGATCATATATTGTGGCTCTTCGTACTCCCGCTCCCAGAGAGCATGTTAGGACTCCAAAGAAGCGTAAATGTGTTTATGACGATCCGACAGTGGTTGTTAGGAAGTGAGTGATATCAAACTTTTGTCCTACTGATATTTTTTAGGGATGTAAAGAAGTCTTAGGTTGTTTATAAGGGTGCGTCCCCTGAATTAATTTTCTTATGATAGTACATGCCCTAATTCAGAAGCCTGAATTTGACACTGCCAGTGAGATTGTGTGTACCTGAATATACAAACACTTGTAAATTGATACATACATACTTACCTGTTGAGCACTAATAGTAATCTCTTTAATCTGGCAGGGTATATAAGGAGTGGCTGGATGATGCAAGCGACCTGGTAAGCAAAAGAAGAAGAGCACCAAGTGCTCTTCTTGCTTGGAAGCAACGGCGGTCTTTTGATTATTTTGCGAAGCCTATAATTCCCAGTAAGCTTTGTTTCTTTTCTCGTTAATCTATTGTGCCCTTGAATATGTTAACTTCTAGTTGCTGTTTCTGATTATCAAACAAATTATATAATAAGTGTTGTTTCTCTTTTAGCGAAATTGTTGGTCCACATATAGTAGTAATCTTTTGGCACTCCCTCAGTCAATGCAGATTTCCCATCGGATAGTACGTCATTCATTTCCAAAAAAGAACTGATACGGGGAAAAGAAGTTGTAGAGACAATAGAACAAGCTCCACAAATTGATGAACCGGGACCTCATGAAGTCCCAGAGGAAAGATATGAAGGAATAGCTACACATGAGACTACTGGGGAAAGAGATGAAGTTATTGCTCCTTCAACACCGGTTTCGCAATCGCATCCCTTATCAGTGAGATTTAATGATATCCCTGAGACATCTATGGCCAACCAAGTGGGACCTGCAAGTTCATCTGAGAGCGGAGAGAAACAGCTCCATCGACCCAGAGGTGTTGAAGTGGATGAGACTCATCTGGATGAGGTAATCTATCTCGAGATCACAAGACATTAAAGTTAATTATTTTTATATGCTTATATGCAACACATTTGGATAGTGACGTTCTTAAATGAGTTTGACCTCAGAAGTTGAACCATTTCTCTTTTTATTGTATGCTAGAGGTGGCAAAAATGGTCAGGTCACGCAACTGTTAAAAGAAGTTGAACCGTTTCTCTTTAAGTAGAAGCTAAACGCCGTTTTTGTCCATATTTAGGAATTTCATTAATAACAATAGTAGATTATGCATGGCTACTTTGTTTTTTCTAGTAAAGTAATGTAGGAAGTTTTAGAGACTTTGCGCGACCTTAAATACGTGATTCCTTTTCAACTAACTTTTTTAACTTCACCTATTTGATCTGCTAGAAGTAAAATATAACCCAGTTGACCTTTTCTTTAGACAAGTAAGTTGGCTCTACTGGCTGCTCCGAAATGCAATTTAAAAAAAAAAAAAAAAAAAAAAAAAAGAGTCCACATTCTTGTTCTGGTAGTTAACTGTTGTTTGTAAACATATGTCAGGGGCAAAGTTCTGTAGGAGAAGACGGCCAAGATAATGGTATGCAAGTGTCCTCTTTTTTCCATCTTATTGCTTTCTACTTTTTGCAACTTTCTTTCTTTAGAGATCTGACGAGATCATTTTCTCCTTTTCTTATATGGCGTTGTGCCACTCTAGTTTCCAATGCCGAAAAATGGTCAGCTATGACAAGGTAACTTTGACCATGTTTCGTATTCGTTTGCTTAAATCCATCTTTCAAACCACTAAAGATCTACCCTTTGTGTTATATAGGAGTGTTGGGGGTGTGCTGCACAAGAACTTTGCACAGATAAAAGAAAGAGGACAAGTCGAAGCTTTAAACTTGACCCAGATTCTGAAAAAGAAAACCAAGAAACAAAGTGCCAAGTTCTTCTATCAGATTTTGGTAAGCAGCATCCATTGTTTTATTGCTTTTGTGTTATCAAATGCTGTCGCTGTCGGGGTGTCTGATATTCCAAAAAATCATGTAGGTCTTGAAATCAGGAGGATATATAGACGTGAAGCAAGAAAAACCGTATGCTGACATCCGTTTGATGCAAACTCCTAAGCTGAATGAAGTTTTTGGAGATGGTGGTCGAGACTGAGACAACTACAACCAGAAGGTGTTGTTTGTACAAAAGGATTATACCAGAGATAGTTAGCTCATAGTCAGTTGATCTCAATATTCCATAGGATGTTTATATCTTACTTTTAGTTTCCTTATGAACTTATAGTTTTTAACCGGTCTTTTTCCAATTTCAGACAATGCAGAATTTAATGTTCTTTATTGTAATTGTTGTTGTTTGTTTGTTTGTTTGTTTATTTTAATTCTGTTTTCTTATTTTCTTTTTGGTATCTTGCTTTGTTCGATTATAATTTAATTATGTTTCTGTTATTTTGCTTTGATAGTTGTACTACTACCAGCAAGAAATAATGGTACTTGTAATAAACTGGAGGTAATAAAGCAAATTTATGTTTAAAGGTGTAGGAAATGGTGAGAATATAATGGTATAGCATGATTGTTGGATTGGGGGTGAACCTTTGTCAAAGTATATTAGTCATAGAAATTTGTATGCAGAGAGATTTGATAGTAATGCTAAGCTTGCTGACATGGTTAGAGATGGGAAATTCAAGTGGTCTGAGGAATGGATGGATAGATTCCTTGTTCTGAGAATGACCGAGAATATTCATTTATCTAATAAATGTGATAGGGCTGCATGGAAAGATTTTAGGGATGATAATGATAAGGAAGAAAAGGGAGGGTAAGTTTTCTGTTGGCAGAGTTTGGAAAGATTTTAGGGATGATAATGATAAGGTTAATTGGACCAAAATTGTGTGGTTCTCTCAGTGCATCACTAAACATTCTTTTATTGCAAGGATTGCAATGTATGGCAGACCAAGTACACAAGATAGGGTGGTGCAATGAATGCCTGGAAGTAATCTGGTATGTGCTTTTTGTAGTAAGAACATGGATTCTCATGAACATCTGTTCTTGAGATGGCATTATTCTTCTAAAATATGGACTGCTGTCAAAAGAGAAGTTGAGATCTCTTTGAAAAGCAATGAATGGAAGAATATTATAGATGGCTTCTAAACCTAACATTAGTAATATTTGGACAATAATTATAAGGAAATTAACCCTTAATGCTGCTATATATTACATTTGGGTTGAGAGAAATAGAAGACTGTTCCAAAAGGTTAATCAATCATGGGAAAATGTTAGTGGTGAAATTATTAAAAATGTTAACCTGAAATTGTTTAGCCTGAAAGTTAAGAAGTCAAAAGCAGTTAAAGAGGTGGCTGCAAAATGGATGATTCAGTGGAAATATATATAGAATTTGTTTGTGATTGGCTGCTTTTTGATGTGTGGTTGTTGCAAGGCAAAACAGATGGCCTTGTACCTTGTGGTAATTTTACAAAAGCTGGATTGGTGTATCTGTGGATGGTAGCTAGTTCTGATCCTATTTAGTTTTTGGTCTAGTTCCCACATAAGGAAGGTTTCCTGTTTGAATAGGTAAAAGGATGTCTTCTACGTTTGTCCATTGCTACTGTTGCATGTCAGGTTGAAAGTAGCTTTTATGAAGCTTAGTTTTTGCTCCTATATTGATTAAACATGTAAGTTTGGTCATATTGGGTATTCTTGGGTTATTGCAGATTGGCCTTGTACCTTGAGATGGAAATCCTTTCACTGGTTCTATTTCAGGTTTTATACGGGTCTTGGGAGACATATTAGCCTGTTATTTGTTTCCTGTGTTAAGGAGAGCAAGTCTCATAATGTAGGTTTCCTGCTTTGGGTATATTTAGTCTGGTTTTTGAGAATATCTTGGTGGCTTGTTTGAAGTAATTCAGAGGGCCCTTGATTTGAATGGATGATGGGAGTATTCATCAGTAAATACAATCTATCTAGTCACCTCAGAGTGTGGGGTGGATTATGATTCTCATGCTGCTGATTTAGTCTGGGATTTTGATCTGCAAGGTGTATATTGGTGGCTATGTGCTGGGAATGATGCCTTATATGGTATAGCTTTTGTTGTCCTATCTAGAGCGTACTGAAAGATGTGCCGTCTTCATAGGATAAGTTATGTTATGCTTGTTAAGGAAATGTAGCTCTCAGTGGAGTTTTGAGTTGCCTACTATGTGGTTTGGCTATTGGGCATCATCATTGCTAGCAGACTAATGTGTGTCATGCTTAAAAGTTGCTGGTCTTGATCAAAGCTGGATCTGTATGGATGATTATGGTGGCACCTGTTCCTTGTTTCCTGTGGTATGGGAAATCATATGTGATTACACTCTTTTTCCTTATCCAAGGCTTTGTAACAGTTGAAGCGGCCAGGCCCCGGTCACCGCAGGTTTTAGAACATTGAGAATAATAGTTGTAAATGAACTCAACCTCAAAAGTGTCGGAGGTATATGTTCATTCATCAAATCATTATTTTGAACAATCTTAAATCCTATGGCTTTCTAACAACAACCTGTCACTGAAAAAACCTCACATATAATTTCAATTGGAGGTGTTATCTTTGTAAGATTGAAATAAACAAAACTCTCTAAGTATAAATTCTACGGGAAATATTAAAGAAGATGTAATACTCCGTAACTAATTACTACCTCCGTCCCATAAAAACTGTCCAGTTTGACTTTTCAGAGTCAAACTGATTCAACTTTGACCTTATCTATTTTTGTGAGTATTATATAAAACTTTATGAAAAATATATGAATGGATTGAGTTTTAAGTGTGTTTTTCATTGGTATAATTTTTCATCAATTATTATATAAAACATAAAAAATATTTAAGGTCAAAGTTGAACCAGTTTGACTTTGAAAAGTCAAACTTGACAGTTTTTATGGGACGGAGGGAGTATTACATAGCGATGGTGGCAAAGATAAAAGAAATGATTATAATGACTGAAAACATGTCTAATTTTAAGTCTGATATGACGTGCCACCATCTTGTTGGTTGCAAGACAATTTCAGGCATACAAATAAATATGTTTTTATTTATAAATCATTTCTCGAGAATGAAACTAGTGAAATGATCGATGTCTCATTCTTACAAGATGACATGGTTTATTGATACTAGATTCTTTTGGTTAAAAATGGTATTCTATTTCTAAGAAGTTCGGCTTTTTTGAGTCATCAAATATCAAATAGATGTTTGTTTAGTCTTAAAACTAACATATGATCTTCTAGAAAAAGCTACGGAAATGTCTCCAAATTAACTCATTTTTTTATTCTAATTTTACATATTTACCCTCCCACTTTTTAACTTTATATCAAATAAAAGGTATAACCGTATTTTTTTCTAATTAAGATACTTTATTCAGCACACAAAAAAACAATCATTTATTCATCTACAAACAGACAACATATATCTAGACAGACACTTTAATTTAATATGACTTAATAAAAAAACTAAACAAACAAGCCCTTAGTCTTGGTCATCATCTTTGGTAATTGACGTATAACATATGTTGATAGATATGAACGTAACACCCATTTGTTAAAAAGTGACATCAGAAATATGAAATATAATAAAAGATGATATACAAATTTAACGACCGGTCATTCATATTTTCTCTAATCACAAGGATTAACAATGCTAATCTCTTGTGATTAGGAAATATACTACAAACTCTGTAGTAGATTCACAAAATACTTTAGGAGACGCTATCACTATGTGAAAATAGAATGAGATAGTATGCTACTTGTTGATACAAAAGTTGGGCGTACCTGGTTATTGGCTTATGCTCTCGTACCAATTCACTTCTTAGCACTTGTTACCTGCGTACTAAGAAAATAAGACAACACCGTTAGGCTTATCGAGGGATTGTCTCCCCCGATTAGACTCCGGCGTGAGAGTAAGTAATCGATTTAGGGTTCTCGTATAGACTTTTAGGTTTGTATATCGTACCTTTGAATGAGAATATATCATTCCTTATATAGGGGTTGAAACCACGTGGGTTTCTTGCTCCTTACTCTTCGCACTCGTGGTGCTTATCGGAGTAAGGATATCTATTCTATGAATAGCTAATCCTTATCGTGTACCCGGTGGGTTTAGTTGGGCTTTGGGCCTCGTGAGCCCACGCCGTTATTATTATGGCCCATTATTCGTTATAATAGCCCACTCGTGGTGGGTTTGGATCAAGTAATGTTTATCATTTGGGCTTGTGGCCCAAATATAGACTATACGTCATCATGTCCCCCCAGTCTAGTGTGCGCGGCTCGTAGCCGCGGATACTAGACTTAATATTATCAGCAGTAAGCGTGGCGGGAAATCAAGGAAATATTACCGCCTATTTTTGAAGTGCAATGCACCTAACCATAAATGGATACCTTGAAAATCGGGGGAAGTGTCCACGTAGCCCTCGGAAATCGGGAAAAAGTGCATGTACCCGTTCAGCTCCAGCCATACGTTTTTGTGAGTGGGTTCCACGTGGAGACAAACTAGGGTTTTTACCACTCCCTATATAAGAGTGACCGCCCCACTTTTTACAATCACACAGTAAAACACACACTTATCACTATTCACCTTCTTTGAAAGCTTTTTTGCAAAGAAAATACCATATTTTCGTAGGTAATTTTTGTGCGTATCCCTTAATATTTTGATGAAGATGGTTGCACAGTTAGAGGATTTTCGCTCTGCGATGTCCATTGAGGATGTTACTGAATTTTCGTCCGACTATTTCGTGCCTCTGGATGTCCATCCAGAGGCTCCAGATGTGGACGCATGTATAGCTGATTTCCCCGAAGGGAAAATAGGGTTATACAAAAAATTCTTTGAGTACGCGAATCATCGCGTACCCATATCTATTTTTCTGAGCGATTTGCTCAATCATTATCGCCTTCACATCTCTCAGTTGCACTGTATAGGTGCGGCTAAGGTGTCGAATTTTGAAGTAAACTGCCGTTTACTTGCGATAGAACCGACCGTGGCCTTGTTCCGCTCTTTTTACCACACGACGTGGTCAAATGGTTGGGTTTCTTTTGCGAAGCGTCAGGGGGCGCTTCAGTGTTATACAGAGAAAGTTGACGCCCTAAAGAATTGGAGGGAGTACTTCTTTTGGGTTGATGACGTGGTCTTTCCCTTTCCCTATGAGTTTTATACTCAGGATACATTACCGAGGGATGGGCGCCCCGCACCCAATTCCTACAGGCTAGTTGACGCGCAGACTCTAGATGCCAACCGACTGGCCATTAACCCCTATCCGGAGGAGTTTTTGGTACATATGGGGTTGAGCCGCGCTTATTTTGGCGCTGCGGATGAGGTGCCTACTTTCCTGAGTGAGGATGGCCGGGGTGGGTGTTCATCCCTTCTACTTCAAGCTTTGTAAGTCTTTTGTGTATGTGCGCTTTTAATAACTAATCCCTTTTTTTTCTTTCTTGCTTTATTGATGTGCGCAGAGATGGATCTATTTGCTGTGGTTAAGCTGGACAAGCCGAAGCTGGTAACCATAGGGGTGTGCCCTCTGAGGGAAGGTGAGCAGCCCCTACTGGAGGCAACAGAGGGTCGTTTGACCGCCCTACCAGAGGCGGTTCCTGAGAACACACCCCCGCTCCAAGTGACGCCTGTTCAGAGCGTGGCGCCTGATGCGGAGGTGGCGCCCACTGTGGAGGTGGCGCACAAGGAGGCGCAATCGGGATCGTCTGACAGCATAAAAATCCTTGATCCTGAGGAGGTGCTGAAAGAGGAAGTTGCGCAGAATGTTAAGCGCAAGGGAGAGGCTGGAGGCAGTGGCACCAGGAAGAGGCGTCGACATGTCATTAGGGACGCGGAGTCTAATGCGGAAGAGACATCTACTTCTGGCGCACGGTTGAAGGTTGATGAGGCTTCTCCGTTTCTGTAAGTGTCTGCGTTTTTATCATCTTTCTCCCTTTTTTTTTTTTTTTTTTTTTTATCATATTACTTGTTGTAATATTTACTAATTGTTTTTTGTTGCGTAGGGATGATGCTGCGAAGAATGATGGGGTCTTCGTTGATGAGGTTTCCTCTCCACAGAATGAAAACAGGGAGGGGAAGACCAAGGTTGCTGATGGTGGCGAGGCGCAGCAGCTAATGGATGAGCTGGTTGCGACCGCTGCGCGCCAAGCTGAGCTGGTGGCTCAGCTAAAAGAGAAGTATATTGGGGAGAGCGGTGCTCTTGCCCAAAAGGAGGAGGAGTTGGTGACACTCCGTGCGCAGTTGGCTAATGCGCAAGTGGAGTTGGAGGCCTCGCGGGCGTATGCTGAAAAGATCGCTGGGGATAAGGTGAGCATGCTAGCCGACCTTAGGTATGCGAGGGCTAAGCTTGAGCAGATAAAGGCTAAAGCAACCTGGTCGGTGGCATACCTTGATGAGAAGAGGGCTGAGCATCGTGCCAGCGTCCAGGAGTTCCAGGAGCGCATGGAGAAGACGATTGCGTTGCAAGAGGAGAAGCTGCGCGCCCTCAGTATAGAGTATGACGAGGAGCTGTATCCACACTTGATGTCCACTATTGCTGAGCGCAGGTATTTTTGTTTACTTCTCTTCATAATAACTTTATCACCATGCTTTTGCATTTACACAAATTGTCTTCGTGAATGTAGGTGGTTGATTAGCCATGGACTGCGCCTGGCAGCTATGGGCGCGCTAGAGTCCCCAGAGGTAGTAGACGCCTTTGGGAAGGTGGTGCATTGCGCGATGGCGCGTGGCCGATCCCAGGCTATGGAGGATCTCCACGAGGCCGAGCTGCTGAAGAAGGACTTGGCGGAAGTCCCTGGGTACAGCCCTACAGCTTATGATGAGTTGCTGCAGGCAATGGCGAGGCTGAAGGTTCTTGAGTTGCCGCACATTGGGAGGCTGGAGCGCGACCAAGATGACCCCATAGATGTACTGATGGCAGGGTTGACATTGCAGCGTCATCTTGGGGATAATGCGGAGGGGGAATCAGATTACTATCTGAAACCTGATGTTTCGCAGCTTCAAGTTCCCGTGTTCGCGCGTCCTCGCGATATTCTCAAACCCTTTGCTATTGAGAGGGAGATTCCCTTGAAAGAAGTGCTAGAGCGGCATGAGCAGAGGGTTGCTGTGAAGAAGGGTATCAAGGGTAAGGCAGTGATGTGTGGCATTGGCGCTGCACACATCCCTAGGTCAGATGGTGTGCCTGTAAGCGTTCCAACTGTATCTATGCAGGATGCCTTAACTTTGAGGAAGCTGCAGGAAGCGGTGAGTTCCGCCGCCCCGGAGAGTCCTGAGCATCGCCATAGCATATAGGCTTGTTGTTTTTGCCTTGTAATTTTTGTAAATAACTTATGAATAAGATAATATTTTGTTTAAGTTCGTGACTTAAAATATACTTGCATTGTTTGCCAGAAATTATTTAACCAAGTTTTTTTAAGTGCGTGACTTTAAGAGATACTTGCATTGTTTGTGAAGTTTTTGGTTTTTGACCAAGTGTTTTGGCTCGTTAATTGCTAAGCTTGTACAGTGTACTTAGTATGTGCACATCCGTCGTGGGGTGCGAACGTGAAACTTACCTTGACGTCTCAAGAGTAAGGCGCTTAGCAAGGATACGTGATCCTATGTTGATGGGTTTGCAACCCTCTTACTCAACAAGTGAATTAGTAGGTTAACTTATCCTTTATGCCTTCGTGGGTCTTTAAGTGGTGCATGCACGCCATGTAGGCAATGAAAATGTAAGATAACAATATTGACATTTATTATGTATGCAATAAAGTAAAATACGCTATGGAGTTAGCTAAAAACCATAACATTTTATTGATACTTGCAAATTTTTAAAGAAAATAGAAAAATACGATTCCTAGGAAAGAAAGAAAAAAAAACAAACACTTATTGGGCATCACGTAGGATGCGAGAATGTCTGTGTAAGGGTCGTAGCCTAGAAGTAACATTTTTTAAGATTGCAGATGTTCCAGGTGCGCGCTAGGTCTTGGCCTTCCATATCGCGCAGTCTGTATGCGCCGTTGCCGAGCGCGTCTGTGACCTCGTAAGGTCCTTCCCATTTAGGTCCGAGCTTGCCTGTGTCTTCTGCGTGGCTTGCGTCGTTGGCGCGGTAAACAAAGTCTCCTGGTCTGAATGAAGTGTGTTTGACTTTTGCATCATAATACTTCTTCATTTTTGCCTTGGCCTTTGCTTCGCGTATAGCTGCGCGTTCGCGTCTTTCTTCCAGTATGTCTAAGTCTATGCGCCGTTCCTCGTCGTTTGTCGTGACGTTGACCTCTGCTGTGCGTATAGTTGGCATTCCTATCTCAGCTGGTATGACGGCTTCTGTTCCATAGACTAGGGAAAATGGCGTGTCGCCAGTACTGGTTTTGATTGTTGTGCGATGCGCCCACAAGACATGCGAGAGCTCATCTACCCACCTTCCTTTGTGTCTGTCAAGGCGCGCTTTTATTCCTTCGCCTAGACTGCGATTTGCGCGCTCAACTAGGCCATTGGTTTGTGGGTGCTTGACTGAAGCAAAGTGTTGTGTGATGTTCAATTGTGCGCACCAATCTTTGAATGGGTTATCACAGAATTGTTTTCCGTTGTCTGATATGATCGCGGCCGGTAGTCCGAAGCGACAGACAATGTTGTCCCAAACAAAGCGTTTGACTTGGTTTCCCGTAATGTTCACCACCGCTTTTGCTTCGATCCACTTTGTAAAGTAGTCTATGGCTACGATGAGGAACTTTACTCCTCCAGCTGCGATAGGGAAAGGTCCTGCGATGTCAATACCCCATTTGTAAAATGGCCATGGTGAGGTAATTGGTGTTAGCTCTTGTTGTGGTCGGCGCGGGATTGGCCTATGTACTTGGCAATTGCTGCATTTTCTTATCAGATCGCGTGCATCGCGATGCATTGTTGGCCAATAGTATCCTGACCTTAGAGCGCTTGCCACCACGGATCGTGGTCCTGAGTGCATACTACATGATCCAGCGTGAATTTCGCTGAGGACGTAGTCTGCTTGAAGGGGTCCAACACATCTGAGCCATGGCTGTAAAAAAGACCGTCGATAGAGTACGTTGTCGCGTAGTTCAAATCGTTGCGCTGTGCGCCGTATTCTTCGAGCGTCTTTATGATCTTGGGGTAGGATTCCCTTGCTAATAAATTCGATGATAGGTGTCATCCATGTAGGATCTTGTTCCTCTATCACCGTTGATATCTCCATTTCCAAGATTGACTTGTTTTTTAGGGTTTCCACCAATACCTGTTTTGAGAGGTGTGCGAAGCTTGTGGATGCGATCTTGCTGAGTGCGTCCGCCTTCCTGTTATCTCCTCTAGGCACCTATTTTATTGTGAACCTATCAAAGTTTTTGATCAAAGATTTTGTCTTTTCCAGGTATTGGGTCATGTGTTCATCCTTAGCCTCATATTCACCTAGCACGTGGTTAGCGACTAGTCGCGAATCTACGTTTGCTTCTAGGTTGCGGACACCCATTTGTATTGCAATGCGTAGTCCAGCTAGTAGGGCTTCGTATTCTGCCTCATTGTTTGTGGCTGTGAATTCAAAGCGTAGCGCATAGGTGAATTCCATACCTTCTGGATTTGTAAGAATAAGGCCTGCGCCTGATCCTTCTACACATGAAGACCCATCTATGAACAGAATTCAGGGTTCCTGTAAATCTGTTTTAGCTGCAGATGTCGGGCTGTCGCTGTCTGGCTTCTCCACAATAAAATCGGCTAAGATTTGTCCTTTGATTGCAGTGCGCGGTCTGTATGAGATGTTATACTCACTTAGCAGTACACTCCATTTTTGTAAGCGTCCTGATGCGTCAGGCTTAGAGATAACTTGTTTAATTGGCTGATCAGTGATTACAACTATTGGATGCGCTTGAAAGTATCTGCGCAACCTTTTGGCTGCGAACACTAGAGCCAAGACCAGTTTTTCCATAGCGCTGTAGTTAGTCTCTGTTTTCTTTAGGGCTTTGCTTACGAAATATATGGGTGTCTGGACGGAGTTCCTGTCTGTCAATAGTACGGCGCTGACTGCTCCATGGGTTGCCGATAAGTACATGATTAGTTCTTCCCCTGGTCGCGGTGCGACGAGTTTGGGAAGAGATGCCAGATGGTTTTTAAGTTGTTGGAAAGCTTCCTCCGCTTCGGTAGTCCAGCGAAAGTCTCCCTTTTTTGTACACTTAGTGAGTGTTTTAAAGAGGGGAAGAGATTTGTCTGCTGACTTAGATAAGAAGCGGTTTAGCCCTGCTAACTTTCCATTTAATGACTGGACTTCTTTGAGTGTGCGCGGGGAGGGGAGATCAATAACAGCCTTTGTCTTTTCTGGGCAAGGCTTGATTCCATCGGGTTCTATCAAATATTCGAGGAACATGCCTTCAGTTGCGCCAAAGGTGCACTTCTTGGGATTCAACTTCATGTTTATTCGCCCCAATGTTCTGAATGTTTCCTCGATGTCGCGCACCAATTCGTCCTCTGTATGGCTTTTGATGACAAGGTCGTCAACATAGACTTTCAAGTTGCGGCCTACTTGTTTTTCGAAAGCTGTGTCCACCAGTCGTTGGTATGTCGCGCCTGCGTTTTTCAGGCCAAAAGGCATTTTTGTGTAGCAGTATACTCCTTGACTGGTGTGGAAAGCCGTTTTTTCTTCATCTTCCACTGCCATCTGGATCTGATGATACCCTTTATATGCATCTAGGAAGCATTTGAAAGGGTATCCACACAAGGACTCGACCTTCCAGTCTATCTCCGGCAATGGATAGCAGTCCTGCGGGCATGCTTTGTTGAGGTCCGTGAATTCCACACACATCCTCCAACTGCCATCACTCTTTCTTACCATGACTGGGTTAGAGAGCCAGTCGTGATAGTATACTTCGCGCATGATGCCTGCATCTACGAGCTTATGTACTTCTTCCAGAATAGCCTTTGCACGATCTGGGGCCTGGCCGCGCTTCTTTTGTCGTATTGGAGGGTATCCTTGTCGGATTTGTAGCTTATGCTCTGTAATAGAGCGCGGTACTCCCGTCATATGCTTGGGTTCCCATGCAAAGATGTCTAGGTTCTTTTGCAAGAGTGCGCATACAGCTGCTTTACCTTTGTCAGATAAAGATCCTCCAATCGAAACTTGTTGCTCCGGATAATCTGGGTGAATAGCGACTTTTAAATTTGGCGTTTTTTCCGTGCGCTGTTCTGGAATAGTCTCTGCTTCAGTTGTTACTGCGATGCATTCTCTTGGTGGTATTGTTGTGTTATAGAGAGTGACAACTCCTCCTTCCACTGGGAATTTAAGCATTCCGTGCGCTGTGGATGGTACCGCGCGCATGGATGATATTCCCGGTCTTCCTATGATACCATTGTATGGTGAAGGAGACTTTATTACCATAAAGTTTATCCATGTTGCGGTTGAGTGTTGTTCATCTCCTACGACCACCAACAAGCGTAACTGCCCCATAGGCCAAATCTTTTCTCCTGTGAATCCTGTTAATGACGTTGTAGCTGGTATCAACTGACTTTGGATTTCCGGTCGCAGTCTTTTGAAATAGTGATCGTACAGGATGTCTGCGGATGCTCCTCCATCAATGTACATGCGGTGGATGTCATGTCCCCCTGTATGTATTTCAATGGTTAGAGGCTCCACGACTGCGTTATCCGCAGCTATAGTAGGGAAGGACATCTCTTTTTCTGGAGAGAATTTTTGGCTGACTTTTTGCTTTATCCTGCGTTGCCATGATTGTATCATGTATATAGTATCAGCTTTTTCCTTTGGGGGTTCTTTCTTACCCCCGTTTCTCTGTTTATCTTTTCCCTCCTTGATGTTCTTTACGAGGTGGTCCATCCTGCCTTCTCTAACTAGCTTTTCAATTAGTTGTTTCAGTTGGACGCACTCGTTAGTGGTATGGCCTTTTTGGCCGTGGTACTCGCAGTATCCACTACCTAGGCGCTTTTCTTCTGTAGTGCGCATTGGTGGTGGTTTTGGGAAGTTCGCACTTTCTGTTACAAATATTTCTCTCGGAGTCTTAGTGAGAGGAGTATATTTGTCGTTGTCTCTTCCACTGCGATAATTCCTGCTGCGGTTGTTATTTTGATCATTGGATTGTCTCCGCGGCTGTTCTTGTTGCCTATAGTTTGAATAACCTTTTTTGCTATCCGCAGCAGCTGCTTCTCCTTGTATAAAGGATCTGGTGCGCTTTGTTAACTCGTCAAAGGTCTGTGGAACTTTGTCATTCAGCTTGCGGATGAGTTCTGGGTTATTGATCCCATTCATGAACCCTGAAATTTTTAGGATTTCAGGACATGCTTTGACTTGTATGCACTCATCTTTGAAACGTTCCATAAAAGCGCTGGTTGATTCCCCTTGGCGTTGTTTCACTCTTGCTAGCTCCACAGGGTTTTTAGCGCACTTCTTTCGCTGGGTGAAGTTGAGGCGGAATGCTTTCCGTAGTTCCTCAAATCCACCGATGCTCCTACGTGGGAGTTTGCTAAACCATGTGCGCGCGTTTCCTACTAATGTGGAATTAAACATGTGGCACCACACAGGCTGTGGCCAATTTTCGATAGTTGCGGCTGATTCGAAAAATTTTAGGTGATCGTCAGGATCACCTGTTCCATCATATGTTTTCACGTTAGCGGGCATGCGCCTGCGTTTGCGGTCTGAGTAATCGCTGATGCGCCGTGTAAACGCATCAATTTTCTGGCGTCGCCATGGGAGAGACATATCTTCATTCTCTTCCTCGCGACGTCTTCCTCTTGACTTCCAGTGTCCTGTTTCTTTATCCTCGTTGTCCGAGGAGTCGCTGGAAGAAGGGTAGTCTCTTTTTCGGCGCTTGCGCCGGCTTCTTTCAGAGGAAGAGCTTGAGGGATCTCTGCTTGGGGATCTTCTTCTCCCTAATCTGTCTTGAATCCTCCTACTCCCAGGTTTGGAAGATCCTTGGCTTGGCGAATGTTGAGGCCCTAATCGATCTTGTATTCCCCGACTGCCAAGTCTGGAGTGGACATTGGTGCGCCTCTCGCTGTCTCCTGAGTATTGTGAATCAGATATCGTACCCAACCTATCATGGATAGTGGTACGTTCTGCGCGTCTTCCTCGTGGGTGATGCGATGGTGATGGTTCGCGTTCAGGACCAAAATTGAGTCGGGCTTGTAGACCCGCGCTTGCTCTTTTTGTTGCTTCTTCTTGCATGAGGGCGGTTAGGGTTTCATAATTTTGGGATACAAAGTTTCCCAAAGTTAGATCAGGTGCGTCCTCAGTTGTTGCAAGGATTTCTGCCTCAGTGTTAGGCGCCCTGTTTCGTTCAGGCGCGCCTGGTGGCGCAGTGTTGTTCACTGCGGGTGTAGCTTGATGAGGAGTGGTGAAGAGGGTGCGTTGGAGTTCCTCAACGCTTGGGACCACTGGTGTGACTTGAGTAGTTCTTATAGGTAGTTCTACTGCTAGACGAGGTGGGGTTGTTCCTACCTCGTGGTGACCAGGTGTGCTGGTTGTCCCAGCGACTTGTCTGGAGGTTGGATCTTGTTGATTCTTCCTCTGATGGTCACGTTTTTCTGACTGCGGAGTCCGCTGGCTCGAATTCTTATGTTTCGTCATTCTAGTTCTTAGTAGGGTCCTACGGATGACGCCACTTGTTGATACAAAAGTTGGGCGTACCTGGTTATTGGCTTATGCTCTCGTACCAATTCACTTCTTAGCACTTGTTACCTGCGTACTAAGAAAATAAGACAACACCGTTAGGCTTATCGAGGGATTGTCTCCCCCGATTAGACTCCGGCGTGAGAGTAAGTAATCGATTTAGGGTTCTCGTATAGAGTTTTAGGTTTGTATATCGTACCTTTGAATGAGAATATATCATTCCTTATATAGGGGCTGAAACCACGTGGGTTTCTTGCTCCTTACTCTTCGCACTCGTGGTGCTTATCGGAGTAAGGATATCTATTCTATGAATAGCTAATCCTTATCGTGTACCCGGTGGGTTTAGTTGGGGTTTGGGCCTCGTGAGCCCACGCCGTTATTATTATGGCCCATTATTCGTTATAATAGCCCACTCGTGGTGGGTTTGGATCAAGTAATGTTTATCATTTGGGCTTGTGGCCCAAATATAGACTATACGTCATCACTACTGATGCAAGAGATCATTCCTTTTAGTAGAGCACTTGACATCATGCATGACCTGTTGCGATTCAAATTAAAATACAAGTTGCATCAAAATTAATGTATTAGGTAAGATTCATATCAATCTTGCATACAATGTATCTTGCTAAATTTAACACCTTTAGCATAAGCCAATATAATTTCGGCTAACATTGATTTGGGCATAAATCGATAGTTACATTTACATGGATTTTTAAAGATAAAAAATAAAAAAAATGAAGAACTATTGGGCTTATATACTAGGATGGCCCATTTACTGTGATGAAAGCCCAAATAGAGTGGTGAATCAGGCGAAAACATACAAACACATACTAGGTTGTGAAAGCAAATGATCCTAGTAGGGTTTTAGATAAATTTTCATTTCATAGATCAGATATTCAATTGGAAAAATGTCAGTTGCAGCTCAGTCTTTTAATGGTAACCTTAAGGTATAGTATTATCACTTCTCATTTCCAATTTTCTATTAAATTAAAACCGATTCTTTTTATTGTCTGATGTTGTGATTTATATGTATGCAATAAACTAGTCTAATTTTTGTGGATGACTATGGAATTAAGTGTTTATTTATCATTAGTTTTTTAGACGTGTTTTGCTTATAAAATGAATTATATTGGTTTTATGGTGTCTGTCTGTTGAACTTGGAATTTGGGTATAAACTGAAAAGTGTAAATGTCGTTGCAGAAAGCAGTTGCGGGTATAAGACGTATTAATTTGGAAGGACTTCGATGGAGAGTCTTTGATGCCAAGGGCCAGGTACATGATATTTTTTTTATAACTAAAATACTAACGAATAAACTAGAGTTTGAAAGACAGATTTCAACTCCCTCAACTTTGCAGTTACTTGATTAAAGTCAGAGTGTTTGTGTTAAATAGTATAAGGTCTTGTATTCTCTTTGTTTATGTGAAGGATACTACCCTTTAGGGGTGTCGAATGGGGTTACCCGACCCAAACCCGATAAAGCCTTATAGGTTCGGATTTATTCGGGTCCAACTCAGCTTATCGGGTCAACGCGACCAACCCGATAGTCTTATAGGGTCGGGTTAGGGTTATTTTTTCATATTTTATCGGGTTCGGGTTCTACCCGATGATATGTATAAGGCTTTCTATTTTTTTCTTCATTTTAGGCCAAATAAAATCTAACCCATAGTTGTGAATTGTGAATTGTACCTTGAATTGGCTAGCTACTGCCAAAAACTTTTTTTTGTTTAAATGGCATATGCCTATTGCATTATATTGTTATTCTTTCATTGTTATGAAAGAGGACAATGCAAACTACTTTACGCTATAATAGTTCAATCTCCGCTTGAGTATCTTATGTCGGAAATCTAGCGTGCTAACATTCACTTGTTATTGTTATTGTTTTACTTCCATTCCTGTAAAGAACATTGTTAATTTTTTATCTAGCATGCTGCACTTATTTATTTTTTTCCTTACCGCACTTTTGTTTTCTTGTCACTTTATCTAATAACTCATATATACTACATGATTTATTAAAATCACATATTGCCGCTATTAGCTTAGACTCAATAAACTCATTTAATCCAAAAATCAGATCTAGTTACCAAAATGTGTACAATGTTGGGTTAGGGTCAAATTTTGAGACCCGAAACCTGATAACCCGATAGCTTATAGGGTCGGGTTAGGGTCAAATTTTGAGGCACCAAAACCCGAATTAACCCGACCCGATAACACCCCTACTACCCTTCTACTATGCATGCTAGTCACTTTAATGTGGTATCTTTAATGCTATTACTTACAGCATCTGGCAAGTAATGAATGTGCTGATTATGTGTGTTGAGTTGAGTGAGGTATAACCAAGGGAATGTTTAAAAGAAACTAAGAAAGTGCAGGAAATTAGGAAATTAGTGATTTCTTTAAGGACAGTTTTGTCGCTTTGAAAACTTTTTTCATTATCGAAACCTGTTATTTCATCTCCCCCCTCCCTTCAGTTTTTTAGGGTCTGTAAAACGATGGTTTTCTGAATTAAAGTAAGTGTTCTTTATTGATGGGAATAATTGTTCTGTTCATTATCTTTATCGCCCATGCCCGAAAAGTTATGGGAAGTAATATTACCTAAACATTTATGCAGGTCCTAGGTAGATTAGCATCTCAAATAGCAACTGTGGTTCAAGGCAAAGACAAGCCTACATATGCCCCGAATCGTGACGATGGGGATATGTGTGTTATCCTTAATGCTAAAGATATCTGTGTCACTGGGAGGAAACTAACCGATAAATTTTACCGATGGCACACTGGGTAAGTGTAAACTTTTATTAATTACTCTATTATCACTGTTAGTGAATAACTCAAAGCTAGCATATTTGTCAAAGATTAATGCTGCTGGAATTTTGTTCCAAATCTTAGAAATTTCATTTCTGCTAATTCTCCTTCCTAGATGTGGCAACATAATCCATTTATGTATGAATGGGTTGATTTGTGCTATGATTTGTATCTTAGCGGATTGACACGGGTAAACTAATAAAGTAGCTTAAAGGTGTACTTAATATAATTTTGCTCAAAATATAAGGTCATTATTGGTAATATAAGGTTTTCCATCATATATACAAACTAGTTATCTCTAATGTATATTAAGTTTCTAGGCCAGCCCAAAGTGACACAATCCATACCAAAACTTGCCCAATTTGACCAACATGTTAGCCTTGTCGATTTGGTTACCACTACTACTCCCCATGATTATTTCATGCACTCATGCTTATCCTAAGATCTCTTTATATAACTTATCTGATATGTATACAGGTATATTGGGCACCTCAAGGAAAGGAGTTTGAAGGACCAGATGGCAAAGGATCCTACAGAAGTCATACGAAAAGCTGTCATTCGCATGCTCCCAAGAAATAAACTTCGTGATGTGAGTCCATTATTAAGTTTCTCTTATGTTTAACTCCCCTTGAGAAACATGATTGTTTTGAATTATTTTGGAACTACTGTTTTAATAGAACACCCAAAAAAAAAAACTTGGGTCGCTAGGGCTCTTGAATAACTGATAGTTCCACATGGGTTCTGTTTTGTTCTTTAATGTCACTAATATTGGTTGTACTATTGTATTTTTAAGTTGACATCAATCATCAAGACCTTATTTATCCACACAGGACAGAGATCGTAAGCTGAGAATATTCCCAGGCAGCGAACACCCGTTTGGTGACAAGCCACTTGAGCCATATGTGATGCCACCTCGACAAGTTCGTGAATTGCGTCCACGTGCAAGACGAGCAATGATTCGAGCACAAAAGAAGTCTGAGCAACAACAAGGAGGTGGCAATATAGTTAGCAAAGGTAAACTGAGAGATGAAGCCGCACAACTGAAAGCCTGATTTCTGCAGCCATTATCTACTTTGGAGTTTGGACACCAGAATTGATGAATCCGACATTATCAAAATCATATGATTTTGTCTCTGTTTCAGGTTATATTTTTTGTTGTTAGCTTCATTTTTTTTTTTGGTATTGAATAACAAAGATGTAGTCAAACTCTTATTAGGAAGATTTACTGCCAAAAAGTGTTTTTGGGTACGAGTTGTAACTTAAATTTCAAGGATTCCGTATCTATAAAAGTTGTGATTTATGGATCAAATGGTATTAGTCCATCATATTTTGCAGGTTTGGATTATCAAAAGTCTTTTTGACTATAGGAATGTGCATATGCTGTCCATTCTTTTTAGGTGATTTGTACAATGAATCAAATTGTAGTTCAATTCTTCGTGTTCTGCAAACTAATTATAAGCTTTGACCACAAAACATTTTGGCCATAGGGATCAAACAATGTCGTCTTGTTCATTGAATATCATGCATACATGATATCCTCTAATGACTCCTGTCATAGGGATACACATTATGTGTGTCAATAATGATTACAGATTATTGGGTCCAGGGTTTTAAAAAGTGTGAAGCTCTCTGTTGTGCTAAGGGTCAAAAAGCCGTAGCCCACACCTCACGTAGGTGAGGGCGTGAGGCACATACTTAAATAGCTCTTAAAGCAGCAGCAAAAGATGAATTATATATACAAAATTGACCCTTTAAGATGCTTAAGAAGAACGTTAAAGGGTTAAAAGTTTGATAAAAGAATGGACATTTATGGTTTTTATTTAATGAAACAACTTTATTTTCTGATATACTTTTTTTTTTTTTTTTTTTTTTTTTTTTTTTTTTTTTTTTTTGTAACATGGGTTTCCGACTCGACATTGCGAGCCGACTAATCTCACGGCGACTACCCTTTTGGATAGCCCGGAATCGGCGCAGGTGAACTTCCGTGGCCACAAGGGGATTAATTTTCTCCCCGTTGGATTCGAACCTATAACACCCCCAAAATCGATCAATACGGCGGAAGACTTAAAATGTCAGCGGAAGACTTTTGGGGTATTATATTGTGGATCTTTCGTCACAATTATAGAAAACGATTCAAGTGATCGTTTAAAGTTTTATTTAAAATACCAAATATTCATAATTCCAAGAGAATTCGTTATTCAACAACAAGTTTTATTTAAAGAGAAATAAACGTTTCTTTATTTGCCCACTTCGTGCCTTTGCCATCCATTCCATTTAGTTACCTGAGATAAACATGCTAAAAGTCAACAAAAGTTGAGTGAAATTCATAGGTTTATAATTAAGAGTTTGAACACAAGAGATATATGTTTATTGTAATATCGATACAAATAAACAAGTTAGAAATCACATTCATTATTGCATTAAGCTCATGACACTCAACGATTCAACAAACATCAATATTTTCATAATAATGATGTAAAATATAGAGCCCCCAAGATAGGTATTTGCCAGTAACCTATTATATTCAAATAACGTGCATTTGGTGACTTTCCTCTAGCAACCAAATGGGGATTGTCAATCCCTAATAGATCTATTCACAATTATTTACGTTCACCCTTCAAGTGATTAAGGTTCATGATCGAGGGACTTTTGGCAATAGCTACTTAAGCAATAATAAGATCAGGAAAAGACTTGTGTTCGGTTTTTGAGCATGTATCCCCCCCCCCCCCCCCCCCCCACAAAAATAAGTTAAATGTGGGCTATGAACTCACCTTAGTAGAACAAACGTAATCTCAACAATGCAAGGCAACGGCTTCACACACAACCTATAAGATATGACACGTTTCAGTTCTTAAGTCTCGTTTTATTGCGAACGTTTATTATTAATTATGAGTAATCGATAAAGTGCATGCGTGATGTGTTACGTCGTATAAAAATAGATAATGGTTACGTATTGTTTTATTCGTTTAAATTTAGTTATTCGTTATATACGTATTATATATATATATATATATATATATATATATATATATATATATATATATATATATATATATATATATATATATATATATATATATATATATATATATATATATATATATATATAATTTTAAAAAAATATTATTAAAATCAATATTACTATTCAATCTTTCATGTTTCTCAATTTTACACTTTTTACCCTTAACGGAAAACATTTACGCCGTTAGTCCAAAAATTATATATATTTACATTTTTAGTCCAAATATCAAATATTTACATTCTTAGTCCAAATATCAAATATTTACAGTTTATACCCTTTAGAAAATCAGTTTTATACTTTTCACCCAAAGTTTACAAACTTTACACTTTTAGTCCTTAACCTTCGAACATTTGCAAAAATAGTTCAAACATTACCAAATTTAAAACTTAGCATTTTTATTATTTCAATAAGCTCATAAAGTTTCAAACAGCTTATACCAACAGCTTATTAGCTTAAAAAGTGCTTATTTCATTAATTGGGCTTTAACGATCCAAATTAAGGGCCCGTTAAGGTTTTACGATCCAAGGGGTTTGGGGGTATACTTGTTTAGTCGAAATCCATCTTTTTAAGTTACAAATTCATTTCAAAAGAGCTTATTTGCTTAGCTTATCGTAATAAGCTAAAATGAGCTTTTTGGGCTTTTTGGCCCACGTAAGGTTTTTAATAATCTGAAAACTAGTTCTAATAGCGATTTACTTTGGGTCTCGTTAGGTGATTAAACGAAGTTATTAGGTCGACTTATTTATCATTCCCGTTAGTATTTCAAGTAAACAAATAGGTCGTGTAAAAATACTTAGGGGTCGTGTGTTGAAATTAGACATGGCGAGGCCAAAGTGTAGTCACAAAACTCAAGCGTATAACTTTATAAAACTGAAAAATAAACTAAGTGTTTTAGTACATATCGTGTAGGTTCAAATGACTTAGAAACGTGTGATATTTAGTATGTAAACGTTAATATAATTCCAATGTTATTATAGGTACTCGTTAAGGACTTAGTAAACATGTAATACGATATATAATATATGCATGTCGCGTTTAAGTTTCTCATTTTATTTAGGTAAAGTGTTCGTGCAAAACAAGAAATACGTATATGTATAAAATGAAAATAACGATTTGATGTCTCACCTCACCTCAAAAGGTGGAGTAAAACGATGAAAATGGTTCGTGTGTATGGTTCAACGCCTCGTGGTTCACTTCACGTTCCTCCAAGGTTCAAATAGCTCCAATCCTTGCTTCCTAGGTTCGTTGTGAGATGTAGTTCTCCTAGCAATCCGTTCGTCCCTCCATTCACTCTCTCTCGTTAATATTTTTAGTAGTAAGGTACGTATAAGTGTAGTTTAGGTTTGTGCTTGCATGTAGACATTTATATAGTGAGTTATAAGATGTGTATAGATACGCAAGATCACATGAACGATTGTGTTCCATGTTTAGCAAATAGTAGCGCCTCATTTTATGCCCAATCGAGTGAGTACAAGCCAAGAGTTCATGAGATACATTCCTGACATCATTTCTGTTCACTTACTTGTCATAGGGGAAGAGGGGAGGCATGGAAGAAGTCTTGTGCCACGTTTTGGCCTTATCTCCATGGAAGGTATCATGCATTTGCTTTGTACGTTTTTAGGGTAGTAAACGAAAGTGAGTGAGTGAAGTTTTGGTCTCGTGTGTATCTTGGGTACTAGGTAAATCATAATGTGTAATAAAATGGGTATGTTGTGTGTAGGAATCGTAAAATACTAGGGTGCGTTTGGAGTGTCGCGGCTAGCAGAAAACAAAACCAAAAAAAATAACAAAAGGGTGCGTTTTGGGCTTAAAGTCCTTTTGGGCTTGCGTTTGGTCTCGGCCCAGCAGAAAGAAAGAAAAGAAATAAAAGAAGAGTCCGTTTGGTTTGTCTTGTGGATTTCGTGGCCCAAAGGGTGTTGGGGGCCCACCTAGTGTGTCTCGATTATCGTGTCGAAGTTCAAAAATATTAGTGAGCGTTCTCGGGAAGTTTCGTAGGTTCGGGGAATATATAAATAGTATATGTTATTTAGACGAAACGTATTATTAAATATAAACGCGTTATATAATTATTTATCGTTCGCAATAATTATAGGCAATCTAGGTTGTGTGTAAGCATCGTTCCTGGTTAAACAGTCAATCACAGTTATCGTAGTGGTTCAATATCAAGTCATATCATAAAAAAAAAATTGTTACCCGTAAAATGGTGTTAATTTATCGTAACATCGTTTTATTTATTCGTATGCATTTACTAATCGTAAGGGAAATTTACGAGAGGTTACAGAACCCTTGACCTCCTCTTTAGAAGGCTGGTATTCTTACCGCTGGGTCACCCCTTGTGGTTATTTTGTGGTATACTTGATTTTGGACTTTATTAAGGGCTAAAATTTGTGGATTAAAAGGGCTATATGACCCTTTAGGTTTCAAGTTTGTGAAAAGTTAAGAGAGAAAAATTGGGGGCAGAAAAAAGGTCATGTTCTTGGGGGGCGTTTTGTTCAAATAAATTGAAATTAAAGAATTTTTATTTCCAAAAAATTCAAATTCTATTGAATTCAAAATCTCCTGTTAGGTTAACTGTACTATATGTCAAAGAATTCAAAGTCATAAGCTTGTAAATTACTTAATTATCCTTCATTCATTTATTTACAACAAAATTAAAAAAGGGCAATGCTGTTCAAAATATTACTTTAATGTTTCCATACTATGTCAAATAAAATTCTCCACTTAACTTGAGCGTTTAAATTTCCTCATAGCTTTTTTATCCTTTTACAATTTGTCAAGTTGTCATCCAAACATGCAAGAGGTGGAATTCTTTCAAATTTTTAATTTACCTGAACCAAACACACCCTTAAGATTTTTTGAGAATGAGGAGTAAAAGGAAAGGACCGAAAGTGATGAGTGTTGACCACTTTTTCTTTTCAAAAGTAGCAACCCAATATTCAGATGAAAGTGAGATGTCATTTTCTTTTATACTTCAGAAAATAGATGAGTTATAACTTTGTTTTCTTTCATCACTTTTACCTTCTTTTTTTTTTCTTTTTTTTTTTTTTTTTTTTCTTTTTCATTTACTTTTCAATTTTTTTTGAGAACACAATATTCTTATTTTGGACCCATAATAGTGAGGTGCCAAATTGTCAAAGGCGTCAATTAAGCGTCGGTTTTCGTAATGACTACGCATGAAGGGTCCAGATGCGACAACCTCGTAGCTTCGACTCACCGCATGTCTCAGGTGCTAAAAGCCACGCTTTTTTAAGCACATGTTATAAAAGATATATACTAGTTGATGGCTTAGACTACTCACAGAAGGACCAAACGATCGACAAAGTCGATCGATCGTCTTTATGTGGCTAATCGATCGCCCGAGGAAAAAAACTCAAATGGGTCGTGGTGTCAATCGATTTAATATGTATGAATTCACTTATGCATTGCTAAGTAATTTTATATAACCCTTGTAAATGGTAAAAAAAAAAAAAAAAAAAAAAAAAAAAAAAAAAAAAAAAAAAAAAAAAAACTAGCCGTTGCATTCAAAAAAAAATAACACACTATAAATACCACATATTAACACAACATATTACACACTTCAATTCACAAAAATCCCACACTTCTTTCAATTAAAAATGACTTGTAATAAACTCCTTCATACCGTCGAACAACTTCAAAAGTGGTTAAAAAACCAAGCCGACAAAGACGACACGGCTCGACAAAAAGCTATTTTCGAAGTTATTAACAGGTTTGAGCTCGCAAAGGCACTCAAACAACGAATGAGAACACGATACACAGAGTGCAATCACATCTCTAACGTGATCGACCAGTTTTTGTAAGATGAATTTCGCAAAGATCATGTCGTTGTTAAGACATTACGTGGCTGTGTGAGTCAGATATGTGCCCAAAAAGCAAACAAGATTCGTTGGAGTTTTGAAGAAAATGTGAAAGCTGCTATGGTTGAGCAACAACAATAAGAAGTTGTGCAAGGTGCATCAAGTTCATCTGCACCAAGAGTTGTTGAGCAACAACAACATCAACCTCATATGGATCACTTTCAGCTAAATTTTGAGAAAAATGTGGCAGCTGATGATGGCTGGAACTCTGAGAAGGAGCGGGAGCTGAGCAGGTTGGAAGCTCAGTTAGAAGCAGGTTGGAAGCTCAGTTAGAAGCAGAGAAGTTTGCGAACTACCCTGCGTACGACGACAGTTATGACTCCAACAACTCTCAAACCTGGGATCACCCGAATTACAATTGAAGTTTAAGTTTATGTTTATGTGATGTTTATGTAATGTTTTCAATCGATGTACTATTTTAATTATTAATGAAATTAATGTTTTAATTATTAAGTGTGTAGTTAAAAAAAAAAAAAAAATTGAACTTGGTCGCCCTTAGTAGGACACCCAATCGCCTGCAGATCGCTGAAGAGAGAAATCTGACGTGACTGAAAAAAATGAGAGATTGAATCCCCTTAATGTGAGTAGCATTAAAATAGCAAGATACCTTACTTGTATAACTCGCACTTGCTAAAAACATTGAGAAAGGCACCGGTAACAATAATGCACATGCATTGTATCAATGTATCCTCATATAATAGCAACATGTTTTCCTTAATTGTCAATTATAGTGACATAATCCACTTTAAGCTTGCTTCTACGGATACAAAATTGTATACATACGTATAAGTAGATGTTGCACATATCACATATGTTATATTTATGTATTTGCTTGTAAATAAGTGGATTACTTGTATATCGCCAATAGATAAGAGAAAATGACAACAAGTGCCTCTTTTTGGATATTTCTTCACCATTTCGCACATGAAATCTGCACACTATACGAGAAATGGGTATCTTGACTTTTTTTTTTTTTTGTTTAAAAAATAGTGATTGGGTGAAAAATAATTAGAAAGATAATGTAAAATCGAGTCGAATTGATGACAAATAAATACAAAGCAGAAAGAAAATGTGCGTGTAAAAATAAAAATAGTGACATACAGTACACTTCCCTCCAATCCAATCGGATACCCAAAAAGTAGTAGAAGCATAGAGAAGCAGCTTCTCTCCTTATCCCCCTCATCACTCACACACAACTGAACAACAACAACCAAAATATCCCCCCAATCACATCACTTGATTCTTAATATCCCCCCCAAAATAAATAAACAAACAAACCCTAATTTAATTTAATTTAATTTCATTACAATGGACGTAACCTATCTACAACAAACAACCAAATTCATTTTCAATCTCAATCACCGCCCTCTTTCAGTTCTCTCCAAGCCTTCAATTTCAAATGCTCGTCGCTCGTTACGCTACGGCGCCAATCGGAACACGTGCTCGGCTTCCAGCTCGTTGACAGTTTCCAGTAAGAAAGATAAGGAGTGGAGTGTTTGGAAGAAGAAGAGGATTTGAAATCATGGATGCATAAAAACGGTTTGCCTCCTTGTAAAGTTGTGTTGAAAGATAGGATTGCGTACGATTCGCGTGGTCGTCCGCCTATTCATGTTGTCGCTGCTAGCGAGGATTTAAAGGTTTATTAATTAATACATTTTGAGCATTTAGTGTTTATAATATAATGCTTGTTTGACAACCAACATTTAGTTTTTGCCTTTTTGGATTTTGTCCCCTATTAAGCGTTTAGGCTACCCCGATAACAACCCACATCAGCTTTCTCTCTCCTGCTACCTACAACTGAACTTTTTAGGCAGAGTAAGTCAACCAACACTACAAAAAACATACCCCGCAAAAATAACCTTTTAATTAATTAAAACACACCACAACACAAATGTGCTTTGGTGACTGATTGTCCCAATTGGTTGGCTCCTCGACCCTTATAGCTTTGACCTCGACCCTCACCCCCACAAGAAGGCAACCTTTAGGCAACCGAGACTATTGGGGGTACCCTTAGCTTTACATCATTTTATACTTTATAATTACAACTACAACTATGTTACCAAACGCTTTTATAAAACAAAAATAACTTACATGCTAGTTTAGGTGAAACTTACAAAACCATTTACTACTAGTAAATAGTAACCAAATTTTATAATCGTTTCGGACCTTTGGCCAACTAATTCACGGGTTCTTTGCAAGTTTTATAAATGTTATATGTAGGTCACCCAGTATTAAGCTCTCTTTATGCGCCTAATAAACAGTACGACTCACTTAATTGGAACATTGATGAAACTTGATCACTATTGGGCGACACTTGAACTTATGTAATATTATTATTTTTTCTGAAATGCAGGCAGGTGATATTGCGTTTTCTGTTCCGAATTCGTTGATTGTTACACTTGAGAGAGTTTTGGGGAACGAGACTATCGGTAAGATGCTCTTTGGTTTTACTATCAAGTACTTGTTTGTTAGATGTGTGTATGATTGGTATTATTGATTTAGGCACTTGAATGAGTAGATAGGATGATTGAAGTTTCAAAGATGTTCGTAGTTGGTATAATGATTCAGTCAATAAAAATGGAAATTCAAATGTAATTCTTAAGAGACCGTTTAGTTATATCTCCTACTTTTCCATTAGTAATGTTGTAGGAACGATGGGGTTTTTTATCCCCGGAAAATAGCTGAAAATCTAGAAAATGTAATAATCTAGGAAATGGAGATTTAGTGAAAAAACTTTCTGGAAGAAAAACGCTTTTGAACACTTTTTCCTGTTTTTTTAGAATAACTTTGTGAGAAATAGAGGGAGTTTTTTTCAACTAAAGACCGCCATAAGCCACTTGGAAGGTCATGAGGATGTGATGGCTACTACATATTTTAGTCTATGCAATCAAACTCTTTTTGTTTGATAGATGGTGATAATGACTAGGACTTTTTCTTAATAATGATTGCAGCGGAATTGCTAACCACAAATAAGTTGTCGGAGTTGGCTTGCCTTGCATTGTATCTGATGTATGAGAAAAAGCAAGGCAAAGAGTCTGTCTGGTACCCATATATAAAAGAGCTTGATCGTCAGCGTGGTAGGGGACAACTAGCTGTAGAATCACCACTCTTGTGGTCTGAAGCTGAACTGGAATATCTGTCTGGCAGCCCAATTAAGGTATAAGCAAACACATGTGTATCTATAGCACTAAAAGAATGTTTCTCCACAAGGGGACAAAGGTTTTTGATTTATACTTCCACGAGTGTAATGTACATTGATATGTTAATATACCAGGCTGAAGTTCTTGAAAGAGCAGAAGGCATCAGAAAGGAGTATAATGAGCTTGACACCGTTTGGTTTATGGCTGGATCTCTATTTCAGGTGTTTTTCCAGTCTTTATGTTAGTGATTTGAGTTGTATCTGAACTGCAAGTTTACAGTGGATAATCTTCGTCACATTGCTGATTACTTAAAAAAATTCTCTCTTTTCTTCCTTGAGCAGCAATATCCATTTGATATCCCTACAGAGGCCTTTTCCTTTGAGATATTTAAACAAGCCTTTGTTGCAGTTCAATCTTGTGTCGTGCACTTGCAGGTTTGCACTACTATCTTGATAACTTTTGGGTTTCTCTTTTCAAGAACAATGACAGTTCTGTTTATCTATTCGAGTATCTAATGCGGATAATCATCCAACAATTACATGTAACTTTCTGCGACCAGTTTATGGGTTTAAAAGATAGCTATATAAAAGTATTGTCTTGCTGAGGTAAGCTGCTTTATCAGGACAAGAATAGTCAATTTACATTTTCGAATACATAAACTTAAATATACGTAAACATATCTTTATTTAAAAATAAGAAGTCTGATCATGAGAGTTTTCAATAGATTGTCCTTCTATACTTTTCAATTTCTCTATCTTTGTACCTCTAATAATTTATGGAATACTCAAATTTCAGAATGTGAGTTTGGCACGAAGGTTTGCCTTGGTTCCTCTTGGACCTCCTCTGTTGACCTATAGAAGCAACTGCAGGGCGATGTTAACTGCTGTAGATGGAGCTGTCCAATTGGTTGTTGATCGCCCATACATAGCTGGACAATCTATCGTAGTATGGTATGATATCTGCTGTCTTTTGAACTACCCCACATGGTGTAAATTCAGGATGTTTTATGGTTTTTTGTTTATCTACTATGGATCAATATGCTATGCAAAAACATTAAAGATGGGCATTTGCATTTATGCAGTGAGATAGTTAGATAATGTTTAGGCACAAAGCATATATATATAATAGCTATCCTGCTGACATGACTAGCTTTGCTTAGCATCCTCATGTATATAGAATGTTAATGCACGTTGCTGTCTTTAATATACAAATGCTTTTTAGGTGTGGGCCCCAACCTAATTCGAAATTACTAATCAATTATGGTTTTGTCGATGACGATAACTCTTTTGACCGCTTGGTGGTTGAGGTATATATTAACTTCCTATATGCTCAACAATTTCTACTATCTCAAGAATCTTTGCTTCTGCTTGTACTTTCTCTGACTTTTCTTGCTTCCAGGCAGCATTGAGTACAGAGGATCCTCAATATCAAGAGAAGAGATTAGTTGCGCAACGAAATGGAAAATTGACCATACAAACTTTCCAGGTAGAAGTCACACTCTTGTTTCATTTTATGACTAGTATTGTGTTACGTTTGGCTCTCAGATATTGACTACATTTTATCTTCCTCTAGGTTAAAGTGGGGAAGGAAAGAGAAGCTGTTCTAGATATGCTTCCATATATGAGATTAGGTTATGTTTCAGATCCTCTAGAGATGGAGTCTGTAATATCTTCACAGGGTCCAGTATGTCCCGTAAGTCCAAACTATCATCACCTATGTCAGGTTACAAGTTCAACATCCTCATCATTTTCATGTTATATATTACAGGTAAGCCCTTGTATGGAACATGCAGTTTTAAACCAACTAGCTTCTTATTTCAAAGAAAGATTGGCAGCTTACCCCACTACTCTAAGTGAAGATGAAGCCTTGGTAAGCTTTCCTGTTTCTTTCATGTTTTAATAGAGTGGCAGCTTACTCCACAAGATTATTATGTTTCTAAAACGTGATAATCTAAAAATCCACTCCATAACGCAATGGCAAACACCACCTTAGATGACTGTACCCAGTACCCTACCTGTCCGTAGTAGCATTAACTAATTTTCTTTTTGGGAAATTCAGTTGGCAGAATGTGATGTTGATCCCAAGAAACGCGTTGCCACACAGCTCATCAGATGTGAGAAGAGGATACTAAGCAGATGTTTAGAGGCAACCAAAGATCTGATAAGTCAACTACCAGATCTCTCCTTAGCTCCATGCCCAGCTCCTTATGCGCCCCTTCTAAGATGAAACTAGATCCAGGTGTTGATACTACACGATCATATATTTTGCGAACTATGTAGAGTTTTGATGCCCTTGCAGCGCCAGTTGGCCAGACAAATATGCAGGTGGCACAAGTTGTTACTTGCCGTTTGTATGTTGTTGCATTATGCCATTATGTGACCTTGTTTTTCCTTTTTCTTGTGTTACTCCTGATCTTCAGAGCATGGAGAAACTTCAATATCTTGGTCATACTGTTGTTTAGATACCGACTGCAAGATGTTGCTATTTGATTGTTGTATAAACTAGAAATTTAAGTCTTGTACAGTTTTTGAAACAAAATGGCTGATAAACAGTGAATCTAATTCTTCATTTTTCATTGTATTGTTTAAAGCAAGTCAGAGACTATACTAATGTACACGCTACACCAAATGTATCAACTATCAAAATGGGAACGAAATCTGCTATCTAATGAGAGACCTCTAATTCTTAATTTAATGCTATCTAGTGGAAAAACTAAATATGCAAAAACAGGTTAGAACTTTTAAGAGTTGAGAACATTCATTTTACAAGCTCAATTTGGTTCGCCATAAATCTGCTACAACTTTCTTTGGTTGTGGGTTGTCTGGTCCCTTGTCTCGCTGCCCTGAAGTGATATAGAACCACCCATTCCAGTATGCTGCTTGCGTAGTTTTTACACGATAAGGAAGCTTTCCGATCACATGCCATTTCTGTGTGGATTTGTATTGGTGTTACAACATCTACAAAATGTTTGTAGCAAAAAAACAAGATGGGGTAGTGAGTATACCTTCAAGTCAAGATCAAATCGGAACAACTCTCCAACCAATATCATTCGTTTTGTCACAGGATTTTTCTCAGTTGTGCCTCCCGCGATCACAATGGAATTGTTAAGGAGGACCCATGACGCTTCTATATGTGAATCGGGCTTTGGCAGTGGAGGCATTGTATGCCACTCCATCCTATCATCCAGCATGTAGACATCACCATAAACTACCTGAAAGTTTTTCAAGAGCAGTTCATTTATGCCATGCTGTGCTTGTGATATGAATTCAAGCACAGAAGCTCACTCTTGAAGCTCATGCATATTATTTTGGGCTTGGAATCATATCAATTCATAAAGGTGCCATGATGGGTACTGGGTAGGTTGAAAAACCAGTCAAGACATGTTAACTTGACGTATACCAGATCTACAGAAGTGTCCATGCTATATAAGTAGAAATATTTGCATCTATTTAGATCAAGCAAAATTGATTAGCTGACCTCAAAATCCTAAATCCATTTCTTTTGACATGGAAAATTTTATCTTAGCAGAACATACACCTGAGTTGTCATTACTCAAATTGTTTAGGTTTAAAAAATCAAATTACCTCATGCCTGCGTGAACACTTGAAGATGGGAGAACCTGGTTTGGGCATAAAGTCGCCCTCTTGACCACCAATAACATAGAGCCGATCACCAGCAGGAACACAAGCTCTGTCAAAACACCAAATCAAAAGGTTTTATAAATACATTTTCTATGAACTAAACACAGTTAATTTCGTAAGGGCATATGATTAGCTAAGTCACTTTACCTGTGTGGACCCCCACGTGGGATTGGGACTTCCTTCCTCCATGTTTTCTCTAATGCTTTGCCATTTTTAACTGCAATGCTCCAATGATCTGTACTAGGTGTATGACGATTCTCCTTGCCACCCCCCATCACATGAAGTCTGCCCCTCCAAACTTGAGTTGCCGGAGCATACCTGAAAGTCAAATTTATCTAGCATTCATTAGCATGGTCAATTCCTAAGACAAGTCAACTTGATGAAATCAGAGCAGCATATACAATAGATGCGGGTAAGATGGAACGGCGGGGTTGGGTAAACGGGCCACAACAGGTTCATTTTAAAACAGGCAGAGTCCAATTGGGTTGACCATGTAGACATGTTATATCCGTTTTTTTATAATAACGTATTGCATTGATTATGATAACCGTATTAATCTAAATCTTTTGAATAAAACAATTGTATGCATTAGTATAGACTTGCGCATGACTTTCAACCTATTCACTTATTGTATATTGTTGACCTGGTCCACTTTAACCCATTTGGGATGAAACCCGACCAAAATCAACCCAGTCAGAGGTAATCGGGTGAAAATTGACTGTTTCGGTATACAGCAATCTAAGTTCATGACTTGTGATGATTAACGAGCATACCTAGGTTCTGGTAAAGGAGGAAACGAGTCCCAGGTTCTTGTTTGGGTGTCAAGCACAAAAGTTTCAGCTACAGGAGGAGTTCGACATTGAGGACCCTGTTGCCCTGATACAACATATATATATCTCCCATCCGTTGCCATTCCTAAATGAGAGTTAGCCATTTGTTTTGGTGTAGCAAAGCTTTGGCCCCATTCGTTGCTTGTGAAATTGTACACATCAACATGGGAATGCACCTGTAACAAAAATATAGTAATTGTTATTAGCTTTATACAAATAAGAGGGTGTTTGGAATAGCAGACTGGGAGTAATATCAGTAATTGACTAAGCAAAGCTAGTTAATATGTAGGTAAGTTTGCATTTACCCAACAATCATTTATCTTATTAACAGCTTTTTACCTCATACATAATCCCTTATACCAAACACTAAGAAATGAATATTGCGGATTGTGTACACTTAAACGCACATCTATACACACGTTTATCCAATGAAATCATCAACTATGCAATTATCAGCAGGCTTCACAAGGATTAGGAAAACCGATATTCACATCTTATCACTGCTATTCAAAATTATATCCCTAAACACATATGTATCCTTCAGTTGATTTAGCGCTGCTTCTTTGGATTAACTTAGGATGATTTCGTAAATGTGATTTACAGGGTGTAATTTTATTTTGTATGAAATCTTTAACTAGATACATAAATGGCAACACAGAAAAACATCAATTCACAAGGATTAAGTCATACAACCATTTATTCACAATGTATTTATATAAAATAATGAAGAAATATATTTGACATGATGTAAAAGATCGATCCTTACTTTGTCAAGCGTTCTATATCCAGAGAACACATAAAAGAGTTCATTAATCTGTATTGAAGCACCATCTAAACGTGGCACAGGTGCAGGCGCCATCTCTTCCCATTCGGTTTCTGGCGCAGGCAAATCAGCAAAAGTTCCTGATAGTAACCTCTCAGGAATTTTATCCTTTTTATCTTTAAACTCTGCAATCTACAATATAACAACAAATAATTCAAAATACAAGTAAAAGATTCATACTTTAATACACTACGACGCTCACATCAACAGCATAATCAATCTTTTAACTAACAATGCAGGTCCAAATTCAATAATACAAATTTTGACTTTATGGGTCAACTTCAATAAGTCTAATTCTCAAAACTATGCCAATGTAGGTAATCTCTAGTTGTCTACATAAAAGAACACTTAATTTAAACTTCTGACAACTAATCAATATCAAACACTAGCTTTTTAATTTCCAACTTAAAAAACCAACATTGACCTCAAAAGTCAAAATAAATGGCCAAAATTTTACACACTTGCTAAGCACTAAATTCAATAACAACCCATTTACAGAAACTAATAAAGATTAAAATCAATGTATAAAAAATGGGTATCTTGGCTCACCTTATCAGTAGTGTGGTTAAATAAGCTAGGGTTTAGGGTCACAAGATCATTATTTTCACGAACCCAATTATAATGAAGAGATGTATAAACAGCTGATGTAGAAGAAGATGAAGCCCATAAATATTTGAAAACTAAAATGACACCAACAATTATAGTGATGAATAATAATGATAATGTTGTTGGTTTTGTGGAGATTTGTTGTTTATTTCTTGCCATTGTGATTTAGTAGTTTGTTACAAGGTTTAGGAAGCGTGATAAAACCCATATAAAAGGGTGTGTGTAAAAGAAGAAGAATGTGATAAATCATTTATTTGAATAGAAATATAATCGGCCGCCAATGGTTTTCCGATTACCGGTTTAGTTTTAGTATGATTCTGTGTCCGTAACCAAAACATAACATGTTACTATGTGTTTTGAACGGGCTATTTTTTCTTTGTGTTTTTCTTTTTAATTTATGCTTTCTTCAGGGATCCAACGAATGCCGCGGCTTCTTTAGTTAAAGGGTTTTTTTTTTGGGAGTTGATTGACACACTCTCAAATCTTATTGAGACACTTCATTATACAAGTAGTTAAAGCATCTTACACTTAATGTATAACTGTCTGTTGCAACAGTGGAGTGTCTCAATAAATTTGAAAAGTGTGCGAATCATTTCCTTTTTTTTAAGAGGGTATTGTTTAAGCTTATTTAGGGGCTTATACAAGGTTATACTAGCATGTACCTACGCGATGTGACATACATTGTAATTTATTTTTTTTGGCTAATAATTTATTTTATTTATATGTTTTTTTTGCAATAACTTTACTGATTAGTTTATTCGTTTAAGGATTATAAGTAATAGCAAAATTTGGGTGAAACTTTGCTTAGTTTGTATTATTTTGTTTGTTTTTTTATGTTTAGCAGCTTACCTGGTTTGTACAATATGTTTTTTTAATTGTATTTTTCATTGAAAAAAGGGTTTTAAAAAATTATTAATTAACAACTTGCATGACTTGAACTTTATATTTTAATACTTGTATTTATCATTAAATGAGTGTTTTAAGAATTTATATTAAGTATGTATCAATGATAGTAAGATACATATCATTAATGATTTGTACATGGTGCATACTAAATTGTACACTATTACTTAAAATTAAAACATTTAATGAAAGATAATATTTTTTATCATTATAAGATAGTAAGATAACAAAAAATAAGTCAAATTAAGTGTTTGATTAGCTTATATGTTTGGGCTTACGAAATTATTTTAGAGGATTTTGATAAGCTCAAACTTTATGGCTTATTTGAGGGAAATACGTTTATATAAAGATTATATATATATATATATATATATATAAACCTTTTATACTCTCATTTAATATTACACACTTTTAATATTCATGTATTTTTTTTTTTTTCTCTTTATCATTTTACATTATTAATTATGAGAAGCTAAGTCAAACACTTAGCAAAGGCTTATGAGCTCATCACATGTAAGTCATAAACCGCTTATATAAGATAAGAATAACTTTAATTCATAAGCTTAACCAAGTATACCCTTAAAAGCTTTTAGAAAAGTTTTTGGTTCAATGGAAAAAGCCATTGAAAATACGGATTTAATTAGAATGATATAAAGAAATAAGCAACAAAGCAATACATAAAACTTGGTATATCTCAACCTATTAGCCAAAAAGCTTTTGGCTCCAATACAGAAATAGCCTCTAAAGACTTTTTCTAATAGTGAAAACCTTTACCAAAATGCTCCCACTATGGATACTCTTAGGGGGTGTTTGTTTAAGTTTATATGTGGGCTTATAAAGTTAATGTTTCATAAAACTCAAATTTCTGGTGTATTTTGAGACTTAAAGGTTTATATAATCAATGTATATCATAATAAGTTTATATAAGCAATATATGACATACATATCATAAGCTCATAAGCTCATAAGCTCATGATGAGTGTTTGTGTTTAATAAATTAATAAATTCAATTATTTTGTTTAGGTTATGATGGTAAATGACCAATAGAGACATGTGTTAAAAAAAAAATATGAATCTTAGATTATTATAACTAAAGGTAAACTGGTAATTTGTAATAGAACATGTTATATAAGTTTAACCCCTCGACTTGTGCTTCTTTCATGGTCTGGCTGAAAATATCCAAAGGTGTTTGCGCAATGGCTCTTTGGTTAATTTGGAAGTGGCGGAACGCGTTGTATGCTGCTCCTGTAGAGTAAAGAAGTGTTATAATTTCATCAGACTCCGTAATTTAAATCCAAACACGTTCCTTATTGTGGATCTCCAAATGGTACTCAATGGCATTAACCTATTAGTGAAACTGAGTGCTTGATCCTAAGAGTTGTTTTCAATCAGTTTGGTATAGTTTGTTAGTTAGAGCTTCACTTTGGAGCTCTAAGTTTATCATAGGTGTTACGATTGTTTTTTCTTCTTTTTTGCTGTTCATTTTGGTCTCTCTATCTTGGAGATTCCTTTGTATCGTATCGTATTCTTTTGTTTTTGCTCTTTAATGCTTAATAAATTTGTTGACATTAAAAGATAAAAAAATATAAGCCAACCGGTAAAAAATAATAATTTTGAGGCTTATCAAAACCACCTTATATAAGCTAATAAATCCACTCATATAAGCTCATAAACCCACTGATAAAAGCTTGCCAAATACCTAGTTTTGGCTTATTTCAATCATGTAACCTAATAAGCTCTTAAGCCAATCATATAATCTAGCCGAACACCCTACGTGAAACTATTTTGGGCTCATGTAGACAAACATTATCAATGGTTAACACTAGTTCCTTTATTATTATTATTATTATTATTATTATTATTATTATTATTATTATTATTATTATTATTATTATTATTATTATTATTATTATCTCATTATATATTTGGTTTTGCTTTGCTACTTGGTTGACTTTTGTTGTTCATACTTTTGCTTTTCCGATAAGATAGTATTCAAAAGTGTCATTCCAATACACAACAACAACAAAACAAGACATAACTTAAGAAAAAGTATTGAAAATAGAGAATTGGTGGCATGTCTAATTGATATGCCTAAACCAACATTATAGAGAAAAATCCAAAATATATCCCTGGGGTATGCAAAATGACCGGTTTACATCCTTTTTTCTTTTTTTGACTCAAAAGTCATCCCTCCGTTAGTAACTTTGGAACAAATACATCCCTCTGGACTAACGATGCAAAATTTTGCCCGTTAAGTACCCCACGTGTTAGTCACGTGAGGGGTATTTTTGTCTTTTTACATAACCCAGGTATAAACCACGCCTCTTTTTAAGTGGGATCATTTTCATTCTTCCCCAAATAAAAATAAAAATAAAAATAAAAATGAAACCCTAATCCCAAAATCATAACCCTTATTCCAACATTGTTCCCCAATTCAAAACAAACCTAACCAAAATCAGAAAACCCTAAGCATGTCCCACACTATGATTTGTAGATGTGGGCTACCAACTGTTATTCGAACTACATGGAGACCAGCCAACCCTGGAAGACGATTTTATTGTTGTCCAAAACCTGTAAGTCGTTAACACTTTGTTGAATTTGAAAGTGGATGTGTAAGTTTAACTGTTTATTTAATTATTTATAATTGTTTGTTGTAAGGAACCTAATGATGGGTTTCAAGACTGGGTGGATCCTTCTATGTGTGCAAGATCCGTCACGATTATTCCTGGATTATTAAACAACATGAATCAGCTTCAAGAAACAGTTAGAGAAACTGCTGCAATAGCAAGGGAAAATGCTTCAAAAGCTAGAAGATTCAAGATCATGTTAGGATTAAGTTGGTTGTTCTTTGTTATGTATTTGATGATGAAATGAAATGAAATGTACTAATGTAATGTTTCCAGTTATCAATGAAATATGTATGGTTTTTTTGTCAATTTATTGTGTTAAGGTTGAAATGGGTTAAATTGGTACAAGTGCAAACAATGTGGTTGACTTTCAATGGGTTGAATTAGATTGACTGATCAATAGGGTGTTAGAAGGTGTGAAATGTTAGCAAGTAATTGGTTTTTACCACAAATTGGACTATTCTTTTCCAACCATAGCTGTAGATGTTTGATAGCTTCATAGCTGAACAAAATAAAGAGAAACAAACATGCTTGTTTAAAGAATGCATGCATAGTCATAGAGTGCATTAATAAAGCAGTTTGCACATGGAAAATATGGAAGAGAATCTCATTTCACTATTTTTTTCTACCCATTCTGCACATTGGGACTGCACTTGGACCAATTTACCTTGAAGGGACTGCACATTGACCCTTTTGGCCTTGAATAAAGAGATTCAATGTCTTTATATACCTGCATACTACCCCAAATCACCATTGCATCACATTTGTATCAAAACATACACATGAAAAAAATGAATTCCAACAAGAACAAGAAACCAGATAGTGATTCATCTTCATGTGAATCAATATGGGCCATTTCAAGCCGAAATTATTAACATAAATTATTTCTTTTGAAATTTATTATTTTTTTTTTTTTGTTTTTTTATGTAGAAATTATTAACATTTCAAGCAGTGATTTATCTTCATGTGAATCAGGATGGGCCAACTATTTTCCAAAAGTTGCAGAGGAAAGCTCTGTTTCATGAAGTGAGCAGTTGCATGCTTATGGATCAAAAATTGGCACAAGTTCAAACATTGTTGATGCAAAGCAAGCTTTTAAGGAGAGGCTTAAGGTTCTTGGACTTGCAAACAAGGAATTTTGTCAGGAACATGGTATCAAGTCTTTTGAAGTGAAAAAGCCCACAAATGGAAAAGGCAAGGGAAAAAAAAGGCTTTTAGTGTGTTTGGTTTGGAGTGAAGATGTTGTATGGTTGCTTTAGGATCATGGCTTAAATGCCTTTCAATAAAACTGTTGTATTCTGATTATGAATGATAAAACTATGAAATTTGCAGCATTTTCATAAGCATTCTGATATAATTCTTCATCTAAATAAACCAACAACATTGATTAACAAAACAGACATAAACATTGATCATAAATATTGTACCATAAACATTGATCCAAACAGTGAGGCATACAGAATTTCAAAAGACCTAAACACTGATCTTAACCTTCATACAGTCTAATCATAACCAAAAGACTTAAACATTGATCTTAAAAACATTAGAAATTATGCAAGTGTTCAAAAGACATTAACTAACACCTAATTCAGATATTGGCTTTTCCCTTTGATACTTTTTTAGCTCTTGCAGATGTTTGAGATCCACCAACACCTAAACATTGTGTTCCAGCAACATTTGAACTCTGTGATCCAGTAAAAGAAGTAGCTTGTGATCCAGCAACCTTCATCTTACATGTTCTTCTGTTATGTCCTGTGTTGTGGCATTTAAGGCATGTCACTGTTTTCCAAATCTTAGACAACTTACCACTTTTAGACATCCTTTGGTTTGATATCTCATATGCAGTCTTTCTCCTCTTTTTTGGTGGCCTTCCAATCTATTGGTGAACCTTTGGGGGAATGATAATGTATGGGCTAGGATGTTTATTCCACAATGGTCTTCCAGTACAAGGTTTGATGGTGTAAGTGTACTGCTTCTTCCAAGTTGTGAGCCAATAACATCTATGCACCCATGTCTCTGGCAACCCAATTTTAGAACTGTTTGCAGCCATTTCATTGATGACTACAATTGTGTGGAAAACTAGAAGGAGGGTTGAATAGTTTACCGATTAAAATATTTTTTACTTGTTAAGTTAGCTTTGAAACTTTCCGTTTGATCAAAGATATATACACAAACACAATATATAACATGCAAGTAAATGAAAGAAACGATCAAACCACAACACGAGTATTTATCGTGGTTCGGCTACAAGGACTCTTTTTCCTTGCCCTACGTCCACGCCCCGAGTATCCAACTCGAGAGTTACTTTCACTAGTCAACAAGCTCCTTTCACTGGCGGAGAAAACCTTACACGTCGCTTATACTTTTACCGACACAAAGCTAGATGTCGAGTTCTTTACCAAGGGTACAACCACTCCCGTTAGTTCTTTTACAAGGGTACAACTACTCCCGATACACTTTGTATTTTGAGGACTAAAATACTAACCGATCACTACTAAAAATACACAATCAAATGAAGTGTAAACTACACAAGTCTACACAATGCTAAGCTAACAAGTCTTGCAACGTTGTGTTGAATACTTGTTACTTTTAGTAAGCTCGTGAATCTCTTTGCTACAAAAAGAAACTTCACATATAAAATGTTAAGAGGTTAGATGAAAGAATGAATGTGTGTGTAAAATATGATGTAAAGTGATAAGCCAATATTCAACTTATGGCTTGATATTTATAGCCAAACCTTCTGCAGGTCTGGCGGATCAGGCGGACCCCTCAGAAGGGTTCCGCCCGTGTACCTCCAGGGTACCGCCGGGCTTGCAGTTGGTTTTGCAATAAATCTTGCAAACCAAACAAAGTCACATCTCATAACTCTTGCAAACCAAACAATGTCACATCACATAATATCAAGTCAAACACTAAACTTGCAAGCAACATCTTAGTAAGTCAAACACATATCTTTCCATAAATGTATAATGACAAAACTTGCCATAAATGTGATGTGACAATTCTATTTTTAGAAAATAAAAAGTGTTGTGTTTTATAAAATGTAAAATGTAGCAAAAGTCTAGTTTATGCAAGTCTTTAAAACTAAGATTATGTTTTACTTAGAAACTAAAGTTTACATTTGTCATTAACAAAACTTAGCGAAGATCGTAAAATATAAATAACGTTTTTAGGCAATATTTGTATTAACAATCTCCCCATTTTTGTTGATGACAAAACATAAACTTTGTTTTTAAGTAACTCACAAAATCTTGGTTTTTAAGACTTAAAAAAAATTAATATTAAACTTGTTTTACTTAAGTTATGATAAATATATTAAGTTTTGAAAGTTTAATATATTTCTCCCCCTTTTTGTCGAAACAAAAAGTAGAGTAGCGAAGCGGAAAAATGCACTTGCTCCCCCTTGCTTGTTACTCCCCCTAAAAGGAGTGCCAAGATGGGAAACATGGATTTTGGATCCTACAAAAAAATTGTTAGTTGGTGATATATATAGTCAAGCTTGTAGTTACCACACACATTGCAACCACAATGACAACACAAAAGTGATCAACCAACAATGCACGAAAGTAAGTAGAAAGAACTAGCATTCCAAGTAAAATTTTGACTTATAAAAGTCAAAGGACAAGAAATGGGTAAAATTCTTCTACTTCTAAAAACTTAAAAAATAACCAAGAAAGAAAAATAAACTCCTATTTTTCTAAATTGGGGCAAACGGCCTCCAAATGATTGTCTAGGACTTGTTTGGGTGGGAAAGAGCATCCAAACGTTCTATGACGTGTTGGAATGCAAACCGGGTTTCATCTTGGAGTTGGTGAAGCAATGTTTTGATGCTTGCACCCATTTGCTCACAATTTGAGTAAACATGGGGATGAGTGGGTGGAAATGGGTTGGTTTTGGTTTCTTGGTTTGAGGGTTGGTTGGTTTTTGGTTCTTGGGTGGATGATGGGTTTGGTATTGAATCAAGCAAGGTGGTTTGAAATTCCATTGCTTGATGGAGGTGGTTCTCAACCATGCTTTGTATATCCTCATATGAGGGAAAGAAAGATTCAAAGGTTTGGGCTTTAGAATGTGGTGGAGTTGGGTGATCATGGTTTTCAAAGTTCGGTTCTCCATAGAGAGGACCATGGATGTCATTGTAGATGGGGTGAAACAACAATGGTTTGGGTTGATGGTATACTTGTTGTGGTGGTTGGGTGTGGTTAAAAAGGTCATTTTGGTCAAGAATTGACCTTGGTGAAAAAGGTGGTGGTTGTGAAGGTCTTGGTGGAAGATCATTTAGATCTTGGACAAAAGGGTGTGGTGATGTGGGAGGAGACCCAAATAACTCCATAGGTTCAATTTTGGGTAATGGTGATGGTGATGAAGTTTTGGATGGTTGGGTTGGAGCACTTGGTGGAGTTGGGTCAATGGGTGATTTAGTAGGTGGTGGAGTGAGCTCATTTGGTTCATTGATTGATGGAGATGGAGATGCAAGGTTCAAAAAGTGTTCATTTTTTATAGGTGAGGTGAATTCATCCGAAGATGAGGATCTTAGGTTGATGGGTTGATTAGACCATAATGGTTTAACACTTATCCGGGCGGTTTTCCGGATGGGTCTTGATGGTTGAGAGGTGATTGTTGACGTAGTCATGGTGAAAAATGGTTTAGAAGTTCAGAAATTGTGGAAAGGAGGTGTGATTTGATAGTGTTTAGGATGGCTTAATTTATAGTGTTGAAGGATTGTGGAAAGGAGTGTTTGGATTTGATGTTAGTCGATACAAAAATGGAGGTTTCTAATGATTTGGAAAACTAATTGTGGGTTGTCATTTCATGGAAGTCAATCCAATGAAAATGGTGAAGTGAGAAGACAAGTTTTGCACTAAATGCTTAGTGGTTTTGGTGGATTTGTGGTAGTATAAGTCTCAGGGATTTCAAGGATCCCTTAAAAGGCTTCCTTCCTTTATGTGTGAGAGGTCATTGAGGTTGTTATGGCAAATTTTTGAATTTTGGCGGGAAATGGTTTTGGTTAAGTTTATTGAAGGAGAAGTACCCTATTATGCTTAAACACATTGCAGGAAATGGGTCTCTATCTAAAAGGATTGGATTTTGGTGTTTGGATGTTGGAATGTTGAAAAGAAAAACAAAAATTCTGCAGGATTCTGGTGGAACCCTCAGAATACACAGGCGGAACCCATTTGAGGGTGCCGCCTGGTCCGTTGGGCCATTTCTGGGATTCCCAGAAATTGCACTAGCTGAACCCAATTTTGGGTACCGTCAGATACGCCAGAGCTTCAGAAATAGGCAGTCCCCATTTTTGACCCGCGAGACGATTTTCAAAATTTTCGAAAACTCCTAAAATCAAAATGATAAGGCATTTCTGGTTAGGCAATGCAAAAAATAGACACGTAAACATACATTTCATAGGACTTTGACCTTGAGGTCGAGAATTTCACTATACTTAGTGAAAATATCATAAACTTGAAAATTTGACAGCTTGCCAAAAGTTGTCTTCCTGCATCAAAGTTAGATAAAACAAGTTCCAAATAGTATCAAACATTGTACCAACCTACAAGTACATCACAAACATTGTTTAAACAACCAAATTTGTTCAAATAGCACCTTGTGCTAAACACTCCTACACACCCGCTCTCATTGACGGTCAATCTTGTTCTTGAGCTTTCCAAGGAATCTTCCAAGATTCTTAAACATCCCCTTTGTTTGCTTGAACTCCTCCGACTCATTAGGAATATCCGGAAGTTGGGATAGGTATTCAAGAGGTGGGAGCCTAGAGTTTGGCAAATTGTCATCTTCACTCATTGAGGAAGATAAAGATGAGGTAGGAGGATGTGGACGTTTTTCTTGGGCTTTGTACACTCTCTTATCACTTAGTGGTACAAAGGTGTGGGAATGAGAGAGTAGTTAAGGCGAAGACCGTTTGGAGTTGGTGGAATGGGTGAGATGAACCTAAAGAGACGGGTCAAGAGCATTCCATGCGGCATAGCCGTTGTGCCATGCACGGGAATGTCGTCCATTCTCTTGGCCATGTAGTAGGCAAGGTTGAAGGGTTGCCTAACGGACAAGGAGTAGAGCATGTAGCAAAGGCAAAGGTTGATATGATCTCGGTTTCCTATTGTGCTAATGACATTGGCTCTAAGGACTTTCTCCCATTTTTTGAATTGGGGCTTAAGTTCATTCATTTCCATTCCATATGGGTCCTTATCGACCTCATTTCCCGAACGGGTTCTCCTAGTGTTGGTGGTCCTAACAAAGAGGTGGTCACGGAGTACATCTTTTGAGACAAGGGGTGTGTCATAAGAATGGATACGGTCTTGGAGGTTGTCAAGAGTTGAGAGGGAGTGCAAGTCGGAATAGAGGCAAGTACCACGGTTTGGGACACCTAGGATTTGAGAAAACTCCTCAAGAGTGAAGGAGTATTGATGACCACTAACCCTAAAGTTGATAGACATATGACCATAATCATCCGTGGAGAGGACGGAGGATGCATAGAACTCTAGAATGAACCTAGGACAAATAGGCTCGTCGATATTCAAAAGACACTCAAAGTTGATTGTGGTAAATTCGGCGTAAAGGTTTGTGCCTTCTAGGAAAGACGGGTCAATGGTTCTACCCTCATGGACATAGTGTTTTTCTAGGGCTTTGAAAACGTTTACTTGGTTTGGGGTAAGGCCTTTGGTTTTGTGGTGTTTTGGTAGGTACTTAATGGTATCCTTGTGGTCGTAGTGGGTTAGAGGAGGCATGATGATTCCTAGAACAACAAAATTTCATATTTTAGTTTACGTAAACCACTATTATAATGTAGATGTTCTAATGTGTGCCTATATGAAAACAATGTGGAGGTGCGGTTATCTTGACTCATTTTGATGCTTCAAAATCGTTTTATGCAAGTTTTGTTATAAAACAAAAGATAACCCAAACGCTCCTAGTTCAATGTAGCTTCGTTTGAATGTACCCGAAAATACATATTGGTTATGTATTCCCTTTAGCATTCAAGAGACATTATGCAAGTGATGTTTTAAACATAACGTTTTGATTTTGTATTCTCAATGTGAGACGAAAAAATATTTGTCCTACTTGTGAGAAATTTTTGAAAGGATTTGACATGGGGTGTTTTAGCAAACATGTTTATACTAATTAAGGATGCAATTCCTAACTATGGGAAACATGATTAGTTTTATTAAACACCTAATCTTATGCATGAGTTTTTCAAGTTAATGCATAACCCCAAGTTTTTGTTTTTGTGAAAGAAATAGAATTCCTAGACTCAGATCAGGATTGTAATCATGTTTAGAATACTTACAATGATGATTGATTTGCAATGTTAATGAATGGAGGACCAAGAATTCGTAGGTATGGATGGATGGTAAAGTGAATAGTAGCAGTTTGGAAGTGGTGGTATGAAATAATGGGTGTTTGGTTTAATATAAACAAAGATTTTGGTTCTGCAGGTCGGCGGATACGGCGGACCCCTGAAATGGGTTCCGCCCGTTGTGTCTGAGGGTTCCGCCGACCCTGCTGAGAAAAAGAGTTATGGATTTGTTTTGATTTTTGTGATTTTTGTCTAATGTCCAGAACTACAATGTAGGTTCCATGAGTCCTAATCCTAGCCTAAGAAGGTTAAAAGGTTCACGTTTAAGGGGTTTTGTGAGAATGTCGGCTATGTTGTCTTCGGAGGAAACTTTCTCAATTGAGATATTTCCGTTTTGAACGTTGTCACGAAGGAAATGATGACGGATTTCAATATGTTTGGTACGAGCATGTTGAATCGGGTTTTTTCTAAGATCAATGGCACCTTTGTTGTCACAAAGAATTGTGATGTCATTGAGTTGAATTTCGTAGTCGACAAGAGCTTGCTTCATCCAAAGAGCTTGTTGACATGCCTTTCCGGCCGAAACGTACTCGGCTTCCGTTGTTGAGATAGCAAGAGCCGTTTGCTTCTTAGAGAACCATGAGGTGAGACAATGTCCAACAAAAGTACAAATACCACTTGTACTTTTTCTATCGACATAGTCACCGGCATGATCCGAGTCGGCATACACTATGGTGTCTATTCCTGTTCCTTTGGGATACCATAAACCTAAATGTGTAGTGCCCTTAATATACCTAAAAATCCTTTTAACGGCTTCGAGATGGGTAGTCTTAGGATCTTCTTGAAAACGAGCACATAGACAAACACTAAACATAATGTCGGATCTACTAGCCGTTAGGCAAAGCAGACTACCAATCATACCTCTATATTTAGTGCTATCTACGGATTCACTTTCCTCATCCTTGGTGAGTTTAGTTTCCGTGGACATGGGAGTTTTGATAGGTTTCGAGTCTTCTAATCCAAATTTCTTAAGCATGTCCTTAATATATTTAGATTGGTTAAAGAAGATACCATCTTCTAGTTGTTTAATTTGGAGTCCTAGAAAAAAGTTGAGTTCTCCCATCATACTCATTTCAAACTCGTCATGCATGATTTTTGAGAAATACACACATAATTCTTGACAAGTTGATCCGAATATAATGTCATCAACATAGATTTGGACTATGATAATATGTGAATCTTTCTTCTTAGTGAAGAGAGTATTATCAACTAAGCCCATGGTATACTTATGGTCAACTAGGAATGTTTTAAGTCGATCATACCATGCTTTTGAAGCTTGCTTAAGTCCGTAAAGAGCCTTTTTAAGTTTGTAAACATGATTTGGTTTTTCAAAATCGATGAAGCCCGGTGGTTGAGCAACATACACTTCTTCATTAATGACTCCGTTTAGAAATGCGCTTTTGACGTCCATTTGAAAGAGTTTAAAATTGTGTGCACATGCATATGCAAGTAAGATTCTAATTGACTCGAGCCTAGCAACCGGAGCAAAAGTTTCATCATAGTCAATGCCTTCTTGTTGGTTATATCCTTGTGCAACTAGCCTAGCTTTGTTTCTAGACACAATTCCATTTTCATCAATTTTATTACGAAATACCCATTTTGTTCCAATTATAGTTTGACTCTTTGGTTGAGGAACTAATGTCCATACATCATTCCTAACAAATTGGTTTAACTCTTCTTGCATTGCAATTACCCAAGACTCATCTTTAATGGCTTCATTAATATTTTTAGGTTCAATGGTTGACACGAAACAAAAGTAGTTCTTGCATTGCAATTACCCAAGACTCATCTTTAATGGCTTCATTAATATTTTTAGGTTCAATGGTTGACACGAAACCAAAGTAGTTGCTTTCATTTTGAACTTTTGACCTTAGTGTTCTTTCGTTAATATTGCCAATGACACCATCTAATGGATGACTTTTAGATTCTTTGACATTGACAAGTTCTTTGTTAAATAGTTCATTTTCTTTGTCATCACTTAAAATTTCTTGATTTTCTATTGCTTGGCTTTCAACTAAGTCATTATCTACCAAAGGTGATGTCTTAGAGGGATGTGGACTCTCGTCAAATGTTACGTTTAACGATTCCTCGACTCTTAAGGTTTCTTTGTTCAAAACAATGTATGCTTTACTATTTTGTGAATATCCAAGAAATACACCTTCATAAGACTTTGGGTCAAATTTGGTGAGATAATCCTTGGTGTTAAGAATGAAACATTTACTCCCAAACACTCTAAAGTATCCTAATGTAGGCTTTTTACCTTTATATAGTTCATAAGGAGTTTTATTCAAAAATGGTCTAATTAAGACTCGATTTAAAATGTACGTTGATGTGTCAACGGCATTATACCAAAACTTTTGTGGAATGTTTTGTTCATTAAGCATTGTTCTACTCATCTCTTGTAATGTCCGATTTTTATGTTCTACTACACCATTAGATTGAGGAGTACGTGGAGCCGAAAAGTTATGAGTTATACCATTATTATCACAAAAGTTTCCAAATTGAAATTCATTATCAAATTCACGACCGTGATCCGTTCTAATAGACACAATATTAGACCCTACTTGATTTTGAATTTTCTTACTTAGAATCTCAAATTTATCAAAAGCTTCATTTTTACTTTTCAAAAATTTTGTCCAAGTATATCTTGAGTAATCATCAACTATGACCAAAGTGTAGAAGTTACCTCCATAACTTTGTATAGCGGATGGACCAAATAAATCCATATGCAAAAGTTCTAGACACCTAGATGTAGAAACCAAGTTTTTAGCCTTATGGCTATTATGGACTTGTTTACCGACTTTGCAAGCATCACAAAAGTGTTGGTCATATTTCAACTTAGGTAGGTTTCGAACTAAGTCTTTGGAGGAGAGATTTTAGATTAGTCTCATGTTAGCGTGTCCTAAACGTCTATGCCATAAAGTTGAAGATTCATCTAATGAGGTAAGACAAAGTTTGTCTCTAGATGTTGTATCCATCTTCATGACATATGTTCTTAAGGACACCTTTGGCTATGGTTATACCATCTTTAAGTATTTTACTTCCATTTTCACTAAAAAGAACATTATACTTATTACGACAAAGTTGACTAATACTAAGGAGATTAAAACCTAAGTTATCAACATGAGCTACATCATCAATAAAAAGGGAGTCATGAGAGATTGTACCTTTTCCGATGATTTTGCTCTTAGCATTACTACCAAACGTAACATTACCTCTGTCACATTTGTGATAAGAAATGAAGAGGCTTTTGTTACCCGTCATGTGCCTTGAACAACCGCTATCTTTAATCCATTCATCCGGTTCCAAACAAACTTTGAGGCACACCTATTTTATGAAAAACACTCAAACATTTGGTCCCCAATTTCTCATGGGTCAATTTTGGTTAAGCATACCATTAATTTGTTCGAAGTATGAAAATAGAGCATAAGGGTTCCATGGCATGTGGTTTGGAGTTTGGTAATGTCTAGGAGTGTTTTGGTTCCAAACATGTTGGTAGTTTGGTCGAGCGTTGAAGTTGCTCTTTGGAAACGGGCGTTTGGGAATTGGAGTCTTAGGTCTTGGTTGAGTAGTTTTAGCTCTAAATTCATTTTTACTAAATCCTACTCCAGTTTTAAACACAGGTTTTGTTCCATTTTTGTATGTAACTTTAACAAATTTTGAATGATCCGAAGTTGATGGAGTTACTGCTGCAGCAGACCTGGCGGAACCTTCGGGACCAACGGGCGGAACCCTAAATTGGGTTCCGCCTGATCCACAGGCTGCTGTAGCAATTTTATTTGTTTCTTGTGCAATATTTTCTTGTTTCATTTGACCCTTTGAAGTTTCTATTTTCGTAAATCCTAGTCCTGTTTTATCAAAGGGTGACTTTTGAAGTTTCATAATTTCATCCGCACAAGAAATGCTCTTATCGAACTTCTTAAACTTTGTGGTTTGTTTTATTAGATCATTTTGAGTAATTTTGAGTTTCTCAACTTCTAGTTTAAGCTCTTCACATTATTTTCAAGGTGTGTCAATACCTTTACTCTTTTCTAATCTCTTAGCTTTTTCTTTTAACTCATAAACTTCATTTTCTAAAAACTCCTTTTTAGTTTTCAAAAGTTTATTTTTGTTTATGATTTTTAAGCTCAATTCACAAAGTTTGTTATATTCTTTTTGTAAAGTGTCATCATCAATAGGGGAGTAAGATGAGTCGGATAATACCTCATTTGAGTTGTGAGCCATGAGAGCAATATCGTCATTCTTTGGCTCATCGTCATCTCCTTCATAGTCACTCCAAGCACCACCCACAAAAGCTTGTTGAGGTTTGCTCTTGGGTGGTTTTGGACATTCTCCTACAAGATGACTTGTGTCTCCACACCTATAGCATTTTCTTTCAACCTTTCCTTTCCTATCATCACGATCTTTTCGGAAAGTTTTCTTGTCATCTTTAGGTTGCCTTACAAACTTTCCTCTTCTACGAAAGAACTTCTTGAAGTCTCTAACGGCCATAGCATATTCCTCATCATCACTATCCGAAGTAGATTCTTCATCATCACTTGATTGGACTCTAGCTTTCAAGGCAATGGACTTAACTTTTTCTTTCTTGCCTCTAACTAGTTCCGAATCTTTTTCCATTACCATTTCGTGAACTTTGAGGTTTCCAATTAGCTCATCAAGTGACATGCTTGAAAGATCTTTGGATTCTTCAATTGCCGTCACTTTTGCTCTCCACTTCGGATGGAGTGCTCTAAGAAATTTCCTGACAAAGTTCTTACTACAAAAAGATTCGTCAAGTACTTTAAGTGAAGTAATAATAGTATTAAACCTAGCAAAAGCATTATCAATAATCTCATCTTCGGAAATAACAAATTGTTCATATTGTTGAACAAGAAGATCAATTTTGTTATCTTTAACTTGTGAGTTTCCTTGATGAGTGACAATTAAAGATTGCCAAATATCTTTGGCGGTTTTACACAAAAAGACTCTTTCATATTCTTTCTTAGGCAAAGCGTTGTAAAGCATCATTTTAGCTTCATTATTTTTACCAATTAATTTCTTTTGATCATCATCTTTGATGTTAGTAACTAAGTTATCACCATCAATAATTATATACCACAAATCTATATATTTAGATTTCACGTAAGTTTCAAAACGGTTTTTCCAATATATAAAACTATTTGCTTCAAAGAGTGGTGGTCTTTGCATAGATTGCCCTTCTTTGTAATTTTCAAAATCCATGGATCGTTTCAAGTTTTAAAACACAATATATTTTAAAATCTTGAGTAACGTAGCTCTTGGTGCCAATTGTGGAAAACTAGAAGGGGGGTTGAATAGTTTACCGATTAAAATCTTTTTTACTTGTTAAGTTAGCTTTGAAACTTTCCGTTTGATCAAAGATATATACACAAACACAATATATAACATGCAAGTAAATGAAAGAAACGATCAAACCACAACACGAGTATTTATCGTTGTTCGGCTACAAGGACTCTTTTTCCTTGCCCTACGTCCACGCCCCGAGTATCCAACTCGAGAGTTACTTTCACTAGTCAACAAGCTCCTTTCACCGGCGGAGAAAACCTTACACGTCGCTTATACTTTTACCGACACAAAGCTAGATGTCGAGTTCTTTACCAAGGGTACAACCACTCCCGTTAGTTCTTTTACAAGGGTACAACTACTCCCGATACACTTTGTATTTTGAGGACTAAAATACTAACCGATCACTACTGAAAATACACAATCAAATGAAGTGTAAACTACACAAGTCTACACGATGTTCTATCATTGGAGAGTACCTAACTCTGAATTAGATCATGGATTACAAGCACTAGGTGGTGATATAGATGTGCTTAACTTAGTTGGGTATGCTAATAAGATCAAACTGATTGTTGTGTTTATTGAGCATGATTATACAGTCCTAGATACTTATTTGAAATCACCATTTACATCACCACAGAAAGTGATTTTGGAGGAAATAGATGTAGAAGAAACTAGTGCTTTAGTTAAGAAGACCATTAAGAAGCCTGGTTTGAATTCAAGTCTAGTTAGGATGCCTTTTAAGAAGCCTGGTTTGAAGGAAACTAGATTGCCGATGTTGTTGCTTGAGGATGGACCAAGTGAGAATGCAAATGTAGATGGACCACCTATGAATGTTAATGTAGATAGACCAAGTGTGCCTGTGGATGTAGATGCACCTATTTTCAACGAGGCAGCAAGTGATGTAGATATGGAAGAATTCTATAAAAATGTTGATACAGATGCAGAATGGGCTGGAGTTAGAAATGACAATGCCAGTGAGACTGTTGACTTAGGAGAGGAAGAAGCATATGATCTAGATGACTTTGATATGCCTATGTACATTGAAAGTGTAAGTGAGACTGAAAGTGTTAATGAAAATACTACTGATAGAAGAAAGAGAGCAATGGCAAAGTTAAGAAAGGAAAAAGTTCATCGTAGTGGGATTGTAGGTCAAAGTAAAGACTCATTCTTTGTGGGGAGACAGTTTGGGAATAAAAAAGAAATTTCAGCAATGGTTAATGAAGTTGTTGTGGCTAGTAGAAGACAGTTGTACACTTGAAAGAATGACAAACAAAGGGTAAGAGTAGTATGCATGGGAAAGTGTCTTGTGTTTATAGACTCTACTAGGCCAACAAAAGCTAGTGGGTCAAATACAAGTGGGCCAAATGATGTTGGGCAGGGAATAAATAAAGTGGGTGGATTGAGGATAAAGGTAGGTGGGAAAAAGGGCTCTTATATTTATGAACATATTACATGTCCATGGAATTTGCACATTTCAAATGACAATCAAGGCACATGGACTATGCAAACCCTAAAAGATTCACATGATTGTCTGCAAACAAGAGATGTGAAAAAGTGCACAAACAAGTTTCTTTCCAAGGATATTGAAGAAGTCATCAAACCAAACCCTGAAATCCCAATTAAAGCCTTAAAGGAACAACTTCAACAGAAATATCAAGTTAATATCTCTACAAGCAAGATCAAAAGAGCAAAGGGTCAGGCAGTGATGAAGGTTAAGGGTGATTTTAAAGAACAGTATATTGGTATAAGAGATTATGTCTTAGAGCTGCAAAGGAGCAATGAAGACACAACTGTCAAGCTAGATCTAGAAAGAGACTATAATCCCAATGATACAACAAGAAAGTTCAAAAAGATATATGTGTGTATTGGAGCTTTGAAAAGAGGGTTTAAAGCAGGGTTAAGAGATTTGCTTGGGCTAGATGGTTGTTTTATGAAAGGAAAGTACCCAGGTCAATTACTCACTGTTGTTGGGATAGATGCAAACCATGGGACATATCCACTTGCCTATGCCATTGTGGAAGCAGAAAACATGAGTGCTTGGTCTTGGTTTTTGACTTGTTTGGGTGATGACTTGGATTTGACACCCATGTCCAATTTCACTTTTATATCTGATAGACAAAAGGTAAACTTCCTTAATTCCTATCTATTTTGTTCAATGTGTGTAATAATTACTAATTCTAATTTATGTTATTGTAGGGCCTTATACCTACAATTGCAAAAGTATTCCCATGTGCTGAGCATAGGTTTTGTGTAAGACATATTTATGAGAATATGAAGCAAAAATGGAAAGGTGAAGAATACAAAAAATTAGTTTGGAAATGTGCATCAGCTGTTATGGTATAATGCTAGGTTCTTTTTGGTGGTGGTACACAATACCAAGTTAGTGGGCCATGGCAAGACTAGTGTGTGGTTGATGTCCAAGACAAGACCTGCAGCTGTAGAAAATGGGAGCTCACTGAAATGCCTTGTAAACATGCAATTTGTTAATACAAATATCGCCTAAAAACGTTATTTATATTTTACGATCTTCGCTAAGTTTTGTTAATGACAAATGTAAACTTTAGTTTCTAAGTAAAACATAATCTTAGTTTTAAAGACTTGCATAAACTAGACTTTTGCTACATTTTACATTTCATAAAACACAACACTTTTTATTTTCTAAAAATAGAATTGTCACATCACATTTATGGAAAGTTTTGTCATTATACATTTATGGAAAGATATGTGTTTGACTTACTAAGATGTTGCTTGCAAGTTTAGTGTTTGACTTGATATTATGTGATGTGACATTGTTTGGTTTGCAAGAGTAATGAGATGTGACTTTGTTTGGTTTGCAAGATTTATTGCAAAACCAACTGCAAGCCCGGCGGTACCCTGGAGGTACACGGGCGGAACCCTTCTGAGGGGTCCGCCTGATCCGCCAGACCTGCAGAAGGTTTGGCTATAAATATCAAGCCACAAGTTGAATTTTGGCTTATCACTTTACATCATATTTTACACACACATTCATTCTTTCATCTAACCTCTTAACATTTCATATGTGAAGTTTCTTTTTGTAGCAAAGAGATTCACGAGCTTACTAAAAGTAACAAGTATTCAACACAACGTTGCAAGACTTGTTAGCTTAGCATCTTACAACCTTTACCCTGGTAACCTAACTTTTTAACCATGTCATTTAACTCAATCACAGAAAATAAGTCCACATCTATAAAGTCTACATAATTATGTTTCCCATTTGTGTAGGTTCTACCTGGGGGTTCAGTGAAAAAACCACCATGATGAATCTTCAATGAGAAAAAGTTTTGTCTTGTACCTGCTATTAGCAAGTAACATATACAATATTAGGGTTTCGATCATTAAAAGATTATGTGGTTATAAGTAAAATTAAACTTACTATATGCTTATTGTTCATCCACAGGATCATCATAGTCGCGAATTCTCCATTCCACAACCACCATTGTTGTTAATCTATGTTGAACACTGGAATTGGATTTGGAGGTTTTTAATTTTTCGCCTCTTTGTGTTTCTGTGTGTTTTAGAGGGAAAACGAGGTGGGGATATGATTTTCCCACTAAAAAGAGGCGTGGTTTATACCTGGGTTATGTAAAAAGACAAAAATACCCTTTACGTGACTAACACGTGGGGTACTTAACGGGCAAAATTTTGCATCGTTAGTCCAAAGGGATGTATTTGTTCCAAAGTTACTAACGGAGGGATGACTTTTGAGTCAAAAAAAAAAGAAAAAGGATATAAACCGGTCATTTGGCATACCTCAGTGATGTATTTTGGACTTTTCTCAACATTATATCATAATTATCATCCTTTTGATGACAACACATGTACTCACTTCTTTCACAAACCAACGAATCACTGTCACGTCGATTTAGGCTATATGATTAGGCATCTTAATCATTTCCGATGAAGATAACCTGCATTCTTTTAATAGTAAATAATTTATTTGGAACAATTTAAAAGAAAAAAAAGGGGGTTATGAAAAAGGAAGATGGAAAATAAGTTGGGACTTGGGAGAAAAGATTAAGGGCCCGCTTGGTTCAAAGTGGGGAAAGGGAAAAGGAAAGAGAAAGGAAAAGGGAATGCAAAGTAATGAGTGAGGTGAGTAATC